>CM065720.1:48355960-48373460 GCA_033310375.1 Conus canariensis
GTGAGTAAAAAAAAAAAAAAAAGTAATGATAATGGTAGTACTGACTTAGAAAGATGTCCTTTATGACGTCTGACCTTCTACGGCAATGCTTTTATTATTTGTTCCAGTATGACATGGATTTTAAGGTGACAAAAAACGAAGGATATAGAAAAGTTGCCTCTCTCTCTCTCTCTCTCTCTCTCTCTCTCTCTCCTCTCTTGATATAAAGGTCTAATGACGTGACTGGTCGAAATCTGTAAACGTCTTGGCAAGTGGGAACATTCACCAGCTCTTATTCTTCTCGTGCCGTTCTTCCCACCAAAGTGGATAAAGCCTACAGCTGTCTTTCCGCTTTCCTCCCTTTTGTTTGAAAACGAATTCACGGTCCTTTACATCTTCTGTGTGGTTGGCTTTGCTGCAGAGCAACGATGATTTGTTGACCAGCCCTTTCGCGTGTTTTTACACACTGTATCTGACCCCCGAGCGTTTATTTTAGTTCGGTTGTTCGTTTTTCTTTCATTTGGCTTGCAAAACACTCTCTCCGATTACCTTCCCAGTCCCCTTCTCCAGTCTCCCCTGCTGCTCTCGATTTCTTCCACCCATTATAACCTCTCTCTCTCTCTCTCTCTCTCTCTCTCTCTCTCTCTCTCTCTCTCTCTCTCACACACACACCCCACATACACACACACACACACACGCACACACGCTCTCTCTCTCTCTCTCTCTCTCTCTCTCTCTCTCTCTCTCTTCTCTCTCTCTCTCTCTCTCTCTCCCTCCCGGTGTGTGTGTGTGTGTGTGTGTGTGTGTGTGTGTGTGTGTGTGTGCGCGTGCGTGCGTACGTGTGAGTGAGTGTGTGTGTGTGTGTGTGTGTGTGTGTGTGTGTGTGGTGTGTGTGTGTGTGTGCATGTGTGTGTATGTGTGTGTATCTATCTGTTTGTCTTTATGTCTGTATGTCTGTCCGTCCGTCTGTCTGTCTGTCTGTCTGTCTGTCTGTCTGTCTGTCTGTCTCTCTTTCTCTCTCTCACTCCCTCTGTGTGTGTGTGTGTGTGTGTGTGTGTGTGTGTGTGTGTGTGTGTGTGTGTGTGTGTGTGTGTGTGTGTGTGTGTGTGTGTGTGTGTGTGTGTGTGTGTACGTGTTTGCGCGTGCATGTGTGTGTGTGTGTGTGTGTGTGTGTGTGTGTGTGTGTGTGTGTGTGTGTGTGTGGTGTGTGTGTGTGTGGTGTGTGTGTGTGTGTGTGTGTGTGTGTGTGTGTGTGTGTGTGTGTAGTATATTACGAAATCATTTTCTATTTATCTATCATTCGTACTAGCCCCAACCTCCAAAGTCGACTGTCCTTACATTAAGAAAAAAATCCGTTTCGTTTCGTATAGTTAGTTAGTTAGTTTGTTAGTTAGTTAGTTAGTTAGTTAGTTAGTTAGTTAGTTAGTTAGTTAGTTAGTCAGATAGATAGTTATCTATCTATTCATTGTGCTGGCATGATCATTTCCTATTAATCCCTTAGATCCTTTCGTTTTTCCTTTCCTCACAAATCCCCTGTTTCAGTTAGTCAGTTAGTTAGGTAGTTAGTTAGTTAGTTACGTAGTTATCTATCTATTCATTGTGCTGGCATGATCATTTCCTATGAATCTCTTAGATCTTTTCGTTTTTCCTTTCCTCACAAATCCCCTGTTTCTTTTTCGCCTTGTGTTCTCATCCTCTTCTCCTGTTGACTATCTTGCTTCTACAAACACTTTTTTTCTCTCACCCCCATACCCCCCCCCCTCCCTCCTCTCCTCTCTCCCCTCCCTTCCGCTTCCTTTTATGTGGGAGAACACCAGCACACAATGCGTACCTGCGTCAACTCTCAGAGGACAACGATGAAATAGCACGGGGTAAAGATGCTGTCGGGCAGTCGCCATCACTCGTGTGCCTCAACAAACCACCACACTTACCCATCTCACTCACATCTTTGCTCACACTCTCCCACCCCCATCCAAGCTCAAACCGACAACACTTTCACCACCCCTAAACTCACTCTCCACCGCTGACACACTACGCGTGGGTTACTGGATTGATGAGATAAGAGAGGTTTTCTATCGTATGACGATCAATCTTGTCACGCGCGCACTGTGGTGTGGTGTGTTGTGTGTGTGTGGTGTGTGTGTGTGGTGTGTGTGTGTGTGTGTGTGTGTGTGGTGTGTGCGAGAGAGAGAGAGAGAGAGAGAGAGAGAGAGAGAGAGAGAGAGAGAGAGAGAGAGAGCGTTTTTCTCTCTTTGCATCATCATTGTTTGGTGATATAAAATGATTTCTGCCTCCATTTTTTTTATCTGTTTTGATTGAACTTTTTTTTCTTTTTCTTTTTGTTGTTGTTGTTGTTTTGTTTTGATTGTTTTTCTTTCTGTTGTTATCGTATCTCCTCTTTCGCAATAATTCAGGGCAAACCTATTACTCTCTGCTGGTGTTCATGAAGCTCGTCACGGTGGACAAGGTCATAAACAATAGCGCTGGGTTTACTTCAAGAAAGAAAAAAAGCAAAAAAGAAAAGGGACGAACAGGCAAACAAAACATAACGAAACAAAAAATAAAGTTCTTTGTGACAAAAATGTGACTTGAAAGCAAACGAGAAGAATGTGAAGCGAAGAAAGCACAATGAGATGGATAAAACAATAGAAAATAAACTAAATAAAGGGACAAGAAAACATTAAGAATAAAAGGAGTAATTTATAGGAAAGCCGTTAAAAGAAAGACGCGAAATTTCCAACAACAAGAGAGAGAGAGAGAGAGAGAGAGAAGAAGTAATATCTCATACAAAAAGAGACACAAAGCTATTCAAAATTTCTTCAACTTTAAAGAGGGAAGGAAGGAAGGAAGGAAGGAACGAACGAAAGGAAGAAAGAAAGAAAGTACAAAAGAAAGAAAATAAGAATGGCAGTATGAAAGGAAGAAAAACAGACAGAAAGAAAGATAGAGAGACAGATAGACAGAAAGAACAAACGAAAGAACGAACGAACGAACGAAAGAAAGAAAGAAAGAAAGAAAGAAAGAAAAGCAAAGAAAGAAACAAATAAACAGAAATAGAAAAAAGACCCATAGGCAAGTGCTGTATAAAATGGTACAAAATGACATGAAATAAATGACGGAAAAATCAGTGAAACACACTCTAACACCCCCATCCCCTCACAGACAAAGACACAGAAACACACACACACACACACACACACACACACACACACACACGTGCGCGCGCGCACACACATACACACACACACACACACACACACAAACACACGCGCGCGCGTGCACGCACGCACGCACGCACGATATACGAGATAAAACAGATGTGGTGGGCTGGGGTGGGGGCTTGGTGGGGGTGGGGGAGAGGAATAAGCGATTGTGTTCATGATTGAAGTTATGAATTCATAAAAGACAAAGGGGAAAGGAAAAAAAAAGACAAATAAAAGGGAAACAAATAAAATGTAACGCTAAGACATTCAGGGAAAGACTGAATAAGAAGTGTCTTCATAAATAACATCTTTATTTTTTTTTAGAAATCCAGGAAATGCATACACGCGTCATCACTGCGATTGTCTACACCACCTCGTCCTCCGAGGGCATAACGAGAAAGCAGACACACAGGCTAAGGAGGGTGCAGGGGAGAGGCCCAGCGACAATCTTGGCGTGCCATGATGAAGAAAAGACCATTCTCAAGGAGCATCTGCCAGGGAGCAGTTATGTCCGTTGACGTCTCAATCGAAGGCCCTGCGCGTGCCCGTACCTTATGTGGACACTGCGCAGGCTTCCAAGGGTGGTGCAGGATTGCTTCCAGCTGGTTTGTTCGGCATTTGAGGACAGTACTTCTCTGGGTCCCACTCGCACCTTCAGGTGTGTGTTGTGTGTATCTATCTATCTATCTATCTATCTATCTATAAATATAAATGTGTGTGTGTGTGTGTGTGTGCGTGCGTGCGTCCTTGCGCGCGTGTGTGTGCGTGTGTATGTGTGTGTGTGCGTGTGTGTGTGTGTGTGTGTGTGTGTGTGTGTGTGTGTGTGTGTTGTTGACGTCCCGTCATGAAGAAAAGACCATTCTCAAGGCGATCCCAGAGAAAGAGATAGAGAGGTTCAGCATCTCCACCACGACCCAAACGACATATCAGGTGAAGACCCTTCGCCTGAGGACTAGCCATAATGGCCTGCACCACCTCTTTTCCTACCACCACCACCATCATGGACTGGAAGGTGTTGCCAGAAACAGTCACACAGACACACGTAAACCAAAGCCGAACAGCAGGTAGGTGAAGGTTTACCATTCTCCATCCTCGCTACAGTGATGTGTGTGTGTGTGTGTTGTGTGTGTGTGCTCGGCCCTGAGTAAGGGTGAGCCGGGATCAGCTAACCCTTCGGGGCGAAAAGCGAAAAGCAGAAACCTGTTGACATACACCCACGAAAAAAGGAGGGTGGTGAAATTTGTAACCCCACTGTGTTAGATCTGCGGTAGGTCTTTCTTTCTCGTCAATGTTGTTGTAGGTGGTGTTTCTTTCTTTTCTTCTTTTTTTTCTTTCTTTTTTCTTATATATACTCAGCCCATGAAGTGGCAAAGTAACTAATATGCTGATAGCGGCCTTTCAATGGGATGACACATGTCTACGAATATATATATATATATATATATATGTATATGTATGTATGTATCGCAGTTGCTGTCAGCACTTACATGACTGACAATGCTTTGGTTACTAAGCAGTGGACAGCAGTAGAGCTGACCACTCTGACTGTTGACACCTCTGGCCTCCCTTGCATCCTTAAATGTATCCTTAATTAAGAAGAGGCTCAAAGATTGTCCCCTAAATTAAATACTTTTTGAATGATGGTTGTAGTTTTTCAGCAACTTATTTCCTTACCACACATTCTTTTCCTTTCACTTTCCTACCTTTGGCTGGCTGCTCGGGGGGTGCTGTTAGCTTCTAGTTTTGAAACATTGCTGGTAAGAATACCACAGAAATGTAGACTGTGCATCCCTGATGAGTCCGACCCAGTGGAGGAAAGACCTTGACGCAGGCAATATAAATTGTTTCGTCTCCAAGAGGGATTCCAATGGTTGCCATATACTGCTGGTGAAAGTTTTTTTTTTTTTCATATATTATATATTTCTCTGATTCTTCAGTCCTATTTTATTTCTTTTCTCCACCTCCCTCCCCCCCCCCCCTTCCCGCGCGCTTTATTTTTTTCTTTTGTTAAGTCTTTGCAAGGTCATTAATATAATGATGGAGAAATCGTTCGCCTGCTCTTGTCTTTCCCAACTACATATTGTCCAACATGATAAGTGTGTGTGTGTGTGTGTGTGTGTGTGACAGGCAGAGACAGATATATGGTTAAAGTTTATAATGATCTCTGATCGATTTGTGTTGACTATCAGATCACAATTCACGTTGCGTGAGAGAGTATATGGTTTCTATCCAGATCTCACGTAACAGGATTTATAATGCTGAACAATTAAGTAGTGGGGGAAAACGAGTGCAGGTTAACAATTCTTCAGTCGTTATAGTAATGACTTGGCAAAGATTTGAAATTAAAAAAAAAAAAAAAAAAAAAAAAAATTGAAGAAGAATAAAATGGGGGAATATATTATATATACGAGAAACCCTTCACTAGCTGCCTGAGGGAACCATCGTAATCCCTCTCAAAGGCACATTTATTTGTATTGCCTGCTCCTAGGCCTTTCGTCCGCTGGATCGGACTCATCAGGGAGACACGGCTGATTGTGTCTGTGCTCTTGGTGTCAAATAGAGACACACCACAGTCCATGATTCTGTGGTGTTCTCACCACCAAGGATTCAAAAAAAGACTCCAACAGCACCCTCAAAGCAGCCAGCGAAGGGTAGTAAATGGAACAAAACAAAAGTGGAGAGGGGAAAAAAGTTGCTGAAAAACTAAAAGCATTATTCAAACAGTATAAAATGTAGGGGACAATCTTTGAGCCTATGCTTGAGGATCCATTCAAGGATGCAAGGGAGATCAAAAGATATGGAACAGTCTGAGTGGTCAGCTCTGCTGTTCAATAACCCAAGCATTGTGAGTGGCTAAGAATTGTACAGAACAACCTTTACTTGGATCTCCTAAGAGATGCAATCTCCCACTGATTGACCAAACAATATAATGCTGAACAATTAAGTAGTGGGGGAAAACAAGTGCAGGTTAACAATTCTTCAGTCGTTATAGTAATGACTTGGCAAAGATTTGAAATTCAAAAAAAAAAAAAAAAAAAATTGAAGAAGAATAAAACAGGATTTATAGTTTGATTCCTTTGCTAGACATGTAAAACAGAAAGAAAGATGTCGTGAAGGGAAAAAAATCATAAAACACTATGTCATTCAAACAGCTTTACCACAGCTTTCGACCCGAGTGTGGCAGTACAGTTTCGTGAACAGCTTCTGGTTTTCGGATTATGGCATTTTCAAATTTAATAAGTGCACTTTGGCTGAAATGAAAGGCTTCGCTCTTCTAAGTTGCTGCGCTGTCTGTCTGTCTGTCTGTCTGTCTGTCTGTCTGTCTTCTCTCTCTCTCTCTCTCTCTCTCTCTCTCTCTCTCTCTCTCTCGGACTTCTCCACCAGAGTGAGAGAAATGCGAAGAAAACTGACACCTCATCTGAAAAAGGCGCGAAGTGAAGGGAAACGGGCCACCATGATCCATGATCATCTGTTAGTGGACGGTATCCGGTATATGTTGGACTCAGGTGACCATCTCGTGCCAATGAAATAGGGTTCCGGCCGGTCCCTTTCTCATCCCCGATCTTTGTCCGCGGCTGTGGAGGGAACGTCAACTGAGGCGACACCGGTTACCTTGTCACCGCACGACAGTGGCAGTGAGCTGGCGACGCCACGTGAAAACTGTGCACCCGTGTTCTGTGACGATGTTTTTGTGTCATCTGAACACGTGGACAGTGATGCCGTGGGTGTGTTGAATGAAAATGTAAATAGTCCGAACTCGTCCGAGTTGAGAAATGAGTTTAATGATGCCAGTGTGTGTAATACATCAAAACCGTTTTCTTTCCTACATTGGAACATTAATGGATTGCTTACAAAAATATATGATCATGATTTTGTTTCGTATGTCTGTTCTTTTGATTTTGTCTGTTTAGTTGAGACGTTTGTAGAAGATTTTCAATTGTCTATTTTTAAAGGGTACACGGTTTTTTGTAGACCGGCTGTTAAACTGTCGGTACGCGGAAGACGCTCAGGCGGAGTTGTCTGCCTTATAAGGAATGAGCTGTGTCCTTATGTCAAACCTGTATGTGTGAAATCTTCTCTTTTCTATGCCTTTCTTTTGGATAAATGTCTTTTCGGTATAGATAGAGACATTATGTATGTTTGTGCTTACATACCACCAGAAAACTCACCCTATTATGTGCATTTTGACTGTGAAAATGGTGTCGCTTTATTGGAAGATTTTTTATGTGACTGTTTGCTGTGTAATGAAGAACATGATGCTTATATAGTAATAAATGGAGACTTAAATAGTAGAACTTCAAACATTTCTAGTGATTTTGTAACTAATGAGTGTGATTATGAAAATCAACATTTGAGTGGTCCTTTGAACTTGAACAGAAATTCTGAAGACCATGTGCTTAATAACTATGGCAAAATGTTACTCAACATGTGCACTGTTTTAAACCTGTGTATTTTGAATGGTATGTGTCAGGGTGACCTTCAAGGTCATTACACGTACATATCGGATAATGGTAGCAGTGTAGATGATTATTTTTTACTGTCGAATGATCTGTTCTCAATAATTTCTGATAGCAGTAGAATGAATGTGTCTGACAGGATCGAATCTGATCATTTGCCTTTGGAGTTATGTATTCATTTCCCTAAGAATAATAAGATATGTTCAAAAGATAATGGTAATGTTCAGGTTTTGGAAAAGTTTATATGGGACGAAGCCCACAGCAGTATGTTCATAGACAACATCTGTTCAAATGAAATGCAAATTCAGTTTGAAATGGCGATCACTTTGATTGATGAAAATATTAACGAGGCACTTGAGCTTTTTAATCATTGTATAAAAAGTGCTGCAGACTTTATGAAGAAACAGGTACACATTGGTAAGGGCGTGAAAGAGGACGACTGGTATGATGATGAATGTTGTGTGGCCAAAAGAACTGTACGCAATTTGTTGAACAAATTTAAGCGTACATTGTCTCCACCCGATCGCACTTCTTTATGTATAGCAAGGCGTGAATATAAACATTTGTTAAAGAGAAAAGAGAAGCAGTTCAATGACACTTTGCTCAATAATTTATTAACTTCGGTAAATAGCCAACAGGAATTCTGGAAATCTGTGCGTAAAATTTCCAAGACAAGAAGGCAGCCTTTGAATGATATTAGCATAAACGATTGGTATGTACATTTTAAAGAATTGTTAGAAAGAAAAGACAAATTTGATAATGATCTGATTCAGGGAGAAGATATTAGTAACCAACGTGCTTTTGGAAATCGATATAGTGCTATAAACAGTGACGATTGTTGTGATGACGATGGTGATGAATCCGACGATAGTGACAGCGAAAGTGATTTGAATCAGCCTATCTCAGCAGAAGAAATTTTGAGCGCTTTAAAGACACTGAAAAATCGCAAGGCGGCTGGACCTGATAAAATTATAGGGGAATTTATCAAAAATGCTTCCAAATCAAACTTAGTAATGGAATTTTTTGTTAAATTTTTCAATTCCCTGTTTAATAGAGGCATATACCCTGAAAGCTGGTGTGAATCAATTGTTTTACCATTATATAAAAAGGGTGATGTTATGAATCCAAATAACTACAGAGGAATTTCGCTGTGTAATGTATGTAGTAAATTGTATAGTACAATTATTAATAAAAGACTTCAAGTTTGGGTTGAGGATAATAACATTACAGGTGAGTTTCAAGCTGGATTTAAACAAAATCATTCCACAATAGACCATATGTTCACATTATTAGCTTTCGTTCAAAAACAGTTTTGTCTGAATCGTAAATTGTATGTTGCTTTCATCGATTTTGAGAAAGCCTTTGATTCTGTTAATAGAACTATACTTTGGCCTATTTTGTTGAAAAACGGAATTCATGGAAAGATGTATAAATGTATTATGAGTATGTATGACCATGTAAAGGCAAGGGTGTGATGTGGTGCTGCTTTAACAGATTATATCAACTGTACATCTGGTGTTAAGCAGGGTGATGTTTGCAGCCCAGTTTTGTTTTCTTTATTTATTAATGAGTTGACTTCCAAAGTCATAAGCTCTGGAAAACATGGTGCCCATTTTGTAAATGATGTTCTTGAAATATTTATTTTACTTCTTGCTGATGACGTTGCATTAATATCAGAGACTGTAATAGGCCTCCAAACTCAGTTGAATAGTTTGCAAAGGGCAGCTGATTCACTCCAGTTGAAAGTAAATATGAGTAAGAGTAACATAATTGTTTTCAGAAAAGGCGGTTATCTCGCTGCTAGAGAAAAATGGACATATAATGCAATACATATGCCTGTTGTAAATGTATAGTACTTAGGGATATATTTCTCTACGAGATTAAGTTTCACTTTTGCATGTAAAGATATTGCTTGCAGAGCCAAAAACGCATTGCTATGTATTATGAAGAAATTGTCGATGCTTAACAATGAATCTCTTGCCTTGTTTTTGAAATTGTTTGATGCTAAAATCCTGCCTATGTTACAATACGGGGCTGAACTGTGGGGTCTTGATGCTGGAGCTGCACAATGCGAAAAGGTTCATTTATTTGCTTTAAAAAAGTTTTTGGGTGTCTCACCACAAACACCAAATGATCTTGTGTATGGTGAGACTGACAGATACCCCATATCTTTGCACTCCACTGTTAAATGTGTAAAGTACTGGCTAAAACTAACTCAGATGGCTGAACATAGATTGCCTTATAAAGCGTATAAAATGCTGTTAGAACTAGATAACAGAGGCAAGATGAACTGGGTGTCGCATGTTAGAATGAAATTATACGAATATGGTTTTGGGTATGTGTGGCTTAACCAAGGTGTCGGAGATATGAACAACTTTGTCCGTACGTTTAAAGAAAGACTTAACGTATGTAGATGGCAAGACTGGAATTTCCATGTTCAAAATAGTAACAGGTTTAGTTTTTATAGAACATTTAATGATCTTCATTCTCTCCCAATGTACATGTCAATGCGTATGGACAGGCACCTAAAGTTTATAATGACTAAGTTTAGAACTGGAGTGTCTGATATTTTTGTTCATCATTATCGTTATAAACAAATCAATAATTCTGATCTGCTATGTCCATTATGTCGACAGTCAAGAGAAGATGAAGTGCATTTTGCATTAACTTGTCCAGAATTACAAGATTTAAGAGGAAAATTCATTCCACGGAAATTTTATACAAGACCTTGTCTGTTCAGGCTTGTCTTGTTAATGTCATCTAAGAATGAAAGCATTGTAAAACAGTTTGCTGTTTATCTGTATAAAGCTTTCAAAAGGCGAAGCGTTTATGTAATGTAATTATTATACTGAATCTGGTGATGCGGCTTTATTGTGTTTCATGTATATCCCCCTTCTGAGGGGCCAAGGCCTATAAGAATAAAACGTCTGAATCTGAAAAAAAAAAAACATCTGAATCTGAATCTCTCTCTCTCTCTCTCTCTCTCTCTCTCTCTCTCTCTCTCTCTCTCTCTCTCTCTCTCTCTTTCCGGAGCTGACCATCCCGCTGACATCAGCCTGTTCGATGCCGAAAGTCAGACAATTGTAAAACAGAGATTCACTTTGGAAGGAGAACCATGTGACAAAACAAGTGAATTCTGGCTCCCACAGAGCAGTGTACACAATAACAATGACAGTCAGGATAATCAATCAGTTAACACTGAGAGAATCACACAGTCAGAGTCCTTTCTGGCCATTGAGAATGAACTCAAACAAACGCCAGTTGCTGGCCCTCAAACACGCAGCAAGGTTAAATGCAGACAAACACAACTCACAGAATCATTTAGAAGCACTCCAAGAAATAAATATGTTAATTGTAATGTCAACAGCTAGGGACTCGGCCGTGCCCATGTTCATAAAAGTAATGTCCAAAATTATCTGTCCTTCGTCACATACAATATAGAAGGACTGACTTGTCTGTATGACCGAAGCATTAGGTCATACCTGCGTACGTTTGATTTTGTCTTCCTTTCTGCAATTTTCTCTGCAAAATTTCCAGATTTTCTTTTCCCAGATTATAACGTCTTTCTTTCACCTCCAGTCAGACTGACAAGCTCTGTTACAGCAAGACTATCTGGAGGTGTTGCAATGCTTGTAAGAAAATGGTTGAAAAATATGATATCTTTGATTCATGTAGAGTTTGACAACTGTATCGTACTTAAGTTGTGTAAGACACATACAGGTTTAAAGACAGACCGCATTTTGCTTGGTATGTATTTGCCTCCATCTCAGAGTACGTATTATAATGAAACTGATATTTACAATGGCATGTCCTTGCTTGAACAATGTCTGTTAGATACCTTTGAAATTACTGTTGATCTTCCTGTTTTGATATGTGGTGACTTTAACGCAAGAACTGGTGGAAAAAATGGGCGAGATGTTCTGCTTTTCGACATCGATCCTGACATTTCTTTTGACGATTCTGTCCATATACGGTCATCTAAAGATTCCATTGTTAACCAGTTCGGAAAATATTTACTGGATATTTGTGACCAGTTTAGTTTAGTAATATTGAATGGTTTGTTGGTTTGATGAAGAAGGGGACTTTACTTACATAGCTCACAATGGAGCAAGCATCATTGACTATTTTATTCTGTCTAGATGTATCCTGGACCTTGGACTCAACATTTATGTTTCTCCTAGAGTGGAATCCAAACATATGCCTATTGAGTTGAAACTTAAATTATATCTACCAAATGAAACTGCTCCGAATTCTAGCAGACAAATAATAGTAAAATACATTTGGAATGCTGAGAAAAGTTCTGAGTTTAAGTCTAAGTTTTATTCAGAAGAAATATTGTCACTGATGGCAAGCGCATTCAGCTTGATTGACATCGATATCAATGATGCCTTGATAAAATTTAATGAAGCTATGCGTAAAGCAGGCTCAGTGATGGAAAAACAGATCACGTTGGGCGACAAAAATAATAATGCATGGTTGATGGTGAATGCTGGATCAAACGTCGTTTTCTGAGACAAACTCTACGGAAGTTCAAAACATCTCAAAAGTCGCCGGAAAAGGCTGAGGAAGACAGAATACAATATATAAATAAAAGGAAAGAATATAAGCATGTTCTTGCAGAGAAAAAAGAGAAACACAAAGAAAAAGTTCTTAACGCACTTCACTCAAGTTCTAAAGAACCAAACATTTTTTGGAAAACGGTCAGATCTTTAACAAAGAAAGAATTCACACAAAGTAGCATTACTCCAGATTTGTGGTATAAGCACTTTACGGATTTGTTTTCTTCCAGTGTCAAGGATCACAATTTGGAGGAAAACCACGTGGACGTGGATACAAATGATGATGGTTCTGTAGTGATTGAAAATCTAGATTGTGATATTACAGAAGACGAAATACTTGTCGCCCTTAGAGCTTTGAAAAATAACAAAGCTCCTGGACCAGATGGTTTGATAAACGAACTTTATAAATATTCTAGTTCGTACGTAGCACCATTCCTTGTTAAATACCTAAACAAACTTTTTGAATCGGGTGTTTTTTCCAGATGAATGGACAGAATCTGTAATCCATACTTTGCATAAAAAAGGGGATATTGATTGCCCCGACAACTACAGAGGCATTTCCTTGTTAAACGTATGTAGTAAGATTTACAGCTACATTTTGAATAAACGTCTCACTGCATGGGCAGAGGACAACGATATTATACATGAAGCTCAGGCTGGATTTCGTCGCAATTACAGTACAATAGACCATGTTTTCACTCTTTTAGCTTTAGTACAGAAGCAACTTCTTAGCCATTGTAAACTTTATGTCACATTTATTGACTTTAAAAAGGCCTTCGATTTAGCAGATAGAAATTACTTGTGGACAGTCCTTAAGAAACACGGAATTAATGATAGAATGTACAGAGCAATCAAGAGCATGCACAGTGTTGTGAAAGCTAGAGTAAGAGTAGGTAGTGATTTGACAGACGTGTTTTTATGTCCTCTTGGAGTAAAGCAAGGTGAAATATGTAGTCCCATTCTGTTCTCTTTTCTGATCAATGAATTGGCAAATGATGTCCACACTTTAGGAAAACATGGCATTAAGTTGTCACCAGATGACATTTTGGAAATCTTTATACTTCTTTTCGCTGACGCTGTAATTATTTTGTCTTATTCTGTGACTGGCCTTCAGCAACAACTGAATATTAAAAAAAATACAGCTAGCAGACTTGGTCTTCAAGTGAACTTTGACAAATCTAAAATAGTTATGTTTAGAAATGGTGGATACATTTCATCAAAAGAAAAATGGTTTTACGGCGATAGAAAGATTGAGATTGTCAACAGCTATAAATACATTGGTGTTATTTTTTTCTACTGGCCTGACATTTTCATACGCTTTGGAAGACATGGCTCTTAAAGCTAAGAAGGGTGTTCTTTGCATTTTAAAACTGCTGTGGATAGTTGGTGACCAGTCTCCTTCATTGTTTTTTTTAAAGTTATTTGACTGTCAGATCCAACCAATGCTCACTTACGCTTCTGAAGTATGGGGTCTTACGGCGGATCATACAATTATTGAAAGGGTGCATATGTTTGCGCTTAAGAGATTCCTGAACGTCAGTATCAGGACGCCTAATGCCCTGATTTATGCTGAAACTGGGAGGTATCCTCTTTACATATGTACTAAAACCAAATTATAAAATTTTGGCTTAAATTAATAACAATGCCTGAAGGTCGACTCCTTTACAGGGCTTATAAAATGTTAAATAACCTTCATTGTAAAAACAAGAATAACTGGGTTTCTAATGTTTGCTTCACATTGTACCCTCTATGGATTCGGCCACGTTTGGGAAAATCAAGGAGTGTATCATATTAATGTTTTTCTGTCTGAATTCAAGCAGAGATTAATAGATTGTTTCCTGCAGAACTGGAATGGTGACGCTTCAGGAGAACGATTCTCTTTTTATACCTCTTTCAGGTCAGTTCCTAGTCTTCCGCAAGCTGTGTTTAACATAAAGAAAATTGCTGTTAGAAGAGTACTCTTACGTTTCAGACTAGGTGTGTCACCATTGAAGAGTCATAAATATCGTTATACTGCCCGGTCACCTGACACAACGTTTTGCCTGTTTTGTAAAGATGTTCCAGAATCTGAACTTCACTTTTTACTTGTGTGTCCAAATTATCGCGACATCAGAGAAAAATACTTACCTCGCAAATTTTTCGCGCGACCATCAGCGTTTACAATGACCCTTTTAATTGCGAGTGAGAAATATTGTAATGTAGTTGGCTGGTACCTTTTTGAATCTTTGAAAAAGAGATTCTCGATATGGAACGATCTTTAAACAATAATTAAGACTGAATATAACTTATAAAATAGTGTAAAACCTTTCATCATATGCTGATAGAACAAATGAGTGCCCAGAATCATTGTTGTTTTTAATCGGCACCGGAACAACATAACGTACATAAACAATCGGAATTCTAATATCGTTTCTGTTTCATATATTCATACATACACACCGTCATAAATATTCTCATATTTGCAAATATTATGGTAACCTATACGATTTGTACATGCGTGCGTACGTATGCGTATGTGAATATATGCACGTACATGTGTTAGTCAACGTTATTGTGCATCTGTGTAGTGTGTGTCCGGTTTGCGTATACATATATATACGAATGTATTGATATTTTGTTTTATTTTTCTTTTCTTTTTTTCTAGTTAGTTGCATTTCCCTTATTTTGAAGTAATCCCACCTCCATGACATGGGCATATGGCCTAGTTCATTAAATGTTCTGAGCTCTGAGTTCTGAGTTCTGAGTTCTGTCTGTCTGTCTGTCTGTCTGTCTCTCTCTCTCTCTCTCTCTCTCTCTCTCTCTCTCTCTCTCACGCACACATGCTCTCTCTCTCTCTCTCTCTCTCACGCACACATGCTCTCTCTCTCTCTCTCTCTCTCTCTGATAATGCGTGTGTGTGTGTGTGTGTGTGTGTGTGTGTGTGTTGTGTGAGAGAGAGAGAGAGAGAGAGAGAGAGAGAGAGAGAGAGTTACAAATACAGGTAACTTCGCTGTGTTTTGCACTACTTGGCCACACAGTTCCTACATGAGATTTCTGTATTCTTCTACCTTTTTACCTTCCCATCGCTGTTGGATGTCAACAGCTTGCAATTTATGAAGGGATGAAAAAAAAAGAAAAAAAAAAAAAAAGAAAGAAGGAAAAAAAAGAAAAGGAAGCAACACATTAACAAACAGAGACGTAAATAAACAAGCAATGAAGGCAGTAAGCTGACAAAAGCCCCTGCCATAAGGAGTGAGGAGACAGACAGGTCGATAGCAAAACATCACATGGCAGCTCCTGACACTCACTCATTCTGGATTAAGAGAGAGAGAGAGAAAAAAAAATGTGTAGAATGATAATGTCACGCGCGAATCGCGTGACGTGTATGGAGATCAATATTTCTCCCGTACACTTTTTTCTTTCTTTCTTTCTTTCTTTCTTTCTTTCTTTCTTTCATAGCCGCGTGTATTTATTTACAGCAACGCATGGAACCATGACAACAGTGATGTTGACAGGCAGATTTCTTCTTCTTCTTCTTCTTCTTCTTCTTTCTTCTTCTTCTTCTTCTTCTTCTTCTTCTTCTTTCTTTCTTTCTTTCTTTCTTTCTTTCTTTCTTTCTTTCTCTCTCTCTTGCTTTCTTTCTTACTTTCTTTCTTTCTACCTTTTTTTTTCTTTCATTTTCTTGTGTTTCTTGTTTTCTTTTTTCGGTTTTTGTTTCCCTTTTTCTGTTTTTCCTCGTGCATCTTCTCCCCCCTTCCCTCCTCCTCCTCCTCCTCCTCCTTCTTCTTCTTCTTCTTCTTCTTCTGCTTCTTCTTCTCCTCCTTATCGTCGTCGTCGTCGTCATCGTCGTCGTTTCATTCTTCTTTGTCTTCTTCTTCGTCGTCTACGTCATCACCGCCGTCGTCGTCGTTTAATTTGTATTCATCTAACTATCTTACAAATAAAAACACGAGGAAAAAGCAAAATATAGCAGTGCAAGAAATGGAATCAACGGGAAACGAGAGAAAAAGAAAAAAAAAAAACATTCAGAGAGAGAGACAGACAGACAGACAGACAGTAGGACAGACAGAGAGAGAGAGAGAGAGAGAGAGAGAGAGAGAGAGAGAGACAATGAGATAGAGAGACAGAGAGAGAGAGTGAGACAGAGATAGAGAGAGAGAGAGAGAGAGAGAGAGACAATGAGATAGAGAGACAGAGAGAGAGAGTGAGACAGAGAGAGAGAGAGACAGAGAGAGAGAGACAGACAGACAGAGAGAGAGAGAGACAGAGAGAGAGAGAGAGGGGGGGGGGGTCTGCCGTCTTTGTCTGCCTATCAAAGCTATTTCCTTCAGATCACCCGCCTCTTTCTAGCTTACCTCAGGATCCTAACCACATTACTCTCTATTTTCACACCCATCACCATCCTCCTTTCTCCGTACCCTCTCCGCTTCCCGTCGCCCATACATCACACTCACACTCTGTACCACTCTATAGCCACCCATGGTCACACACACACACACACACACACACACACACACACACACACACACACCACACACACACACCTACACACACACACAAACACACACACACCACACACCACACACACACACACACACACACACACACACACACACACACACACACACACACACACACACATAACACACACACACACAACACACACACCACACACACACGCGCGCACAAACGCACTCACGCACACGCACATCACAACACACACACACACACACACACACACACACACACACACACACACACACACACACACACACACAACACACACACACACCACACACACACACCAGCACGCACAGACACACACAGCAGCACGACAGACGACGCACAGACAGGACTGACAGACAGACAGACACACACACACACACACCACACACACACACACACACACACACACACACACACACACACGCTTATCATCATCATCATCATCATGTTTATCATTATCATCATCATCATCGTCGTCGTCGTCGTCGTCCTCTTCCTCCTTCTGGTTATCGTCGTCGTTATCTGCAAGAGCAGCAGCAGAAACAACGGCAACATATTCACGAATATTGTCATAGTGGCAATTTAGCCTTGTTGCCATGGATTTGATGATGATGATGACAACAATGACGACGATGACGACAGCGACGACGACAATGCTGTTGCTGCTGCTGCTCTTCATCGCTCTCTTCTTTCTATCTTCTTCTTCTTTCTTCTTCTTCTTCTTCTTCTTCTTCTTCTTCTTCTTCTTCTTCTTCTTCTTCTTCTTCTTCTTCTCTTTACTACTGTTGTTGTTATTTATTTTACTACTACTACTATA
>CM065720.1:48393460-48395960 GCA_033310375.1 Conus canariensis
TCTTGGCAGACTTAAGAGGGATACAATTCTTTTCTTGTGATATTTGGAATCAGTAGAGGCAAATTCTTTATGTCAGGAAGGCTAATCTGCTCAGACAAGAACAGACCAAAAAAACAAACAAACAAACAAACAAAAAAACCGTTCCCCACCAATCAAGTCATGGCAGTAGTGTTGTTTCACGTTCTACACGTGCACACGTACAAGAAAGCTTCAACAACAGCTGCCTTTTTGGAAGTGATATGGTGAACAGGCTGTTCCATCGACCCAAAACCGACAGTGCTGTTCCTACGTTGAACCATGACACCGGATTAGACGATGACGAGGCTGACGATGCAGGGACAGGGTAAAAATCAATCGGTATGATATTTGGCAGAACGTGAAGTCAAGTGGCTGCAAGTCGATCGTGCTGCAGTCACTCCACCGTCGTGGGAGTAAGGCGCCGTCTACAGGCACGATTCTTTCATGGCCCGGGAAACACAGCAAGATGAATAAAAGTCAATACTTCTACATTCGGCATCTCTACACACAAAACTGATTCCAGCCTGCTTCTGCCACAGCCAAGGAAAAGGAAGGAAGGGGGAGGGATGGGGTGTCTATCAGAGCAGTGTGCGATGAAGACTTGGAGCTGCCATACTTGCTGCCAGACTTGCTCCAGCTGGCCCCGTCCCAATCAGACGGCAGCGCCAACAGGGACGACAGTAGGCACCGCAACACAACGGATGACGTCATTTGGGATCTATCGTTTTCTCTGGCGATCGTCAATTATTCTTTTGCTCACCGACAGATTACTACGAGTGTGCTGACGTTGAGGGAGGTGTCAGTTCGACTGCTGCGTGCCAGGGGCCTAGAGAAGAGAAGGGATCAGCGTCATGGTATGATTGTCACATTTGATCACAGCCCTCTGCACGTTTTAAACGATGCTGTAAGTGCCGCAGTTTACACTGGCATCCTTCAAGCTCGCATTGCTTCCTAGTTCCAGTACCACCCTGGAACTGCAGAACTACCAGCAGGATAATGCTTTTCCTCGCACATCTAGAGCCACTATATTTCTCCCCGCAGCAAAACAACATCTCTCTCATGCGTTGTTCGTCTTTGTTTCCAGTCATGGCTCAGATGGGAGAATGTGTAAGACTACACGGGGGCAGTGCTTACGGTGCAAAAAACCACCTTAGACCATCTGAAATTTTGCTCATGCACTCACGACTGGAATGTCTGCAGTAGAATTTCTCTCGTAACCTTCTGGATTCCATGCGCATCCGTAACAGTCGACTGGAATAACATTGACATTCTAGAGCCGCAAGACACCAACAAAAGCAATGGACTATCAACCTTTCCCCTCCACCTTAACTTGGTTTACTTCATGGTCAATCGATTCGTCCCATTATTGGTCAGTGTGAGTGTGTGTGGGGTGTGGGGGGGGGGGGGAGTGTGGGAGAAGGAAATGCAGATATTGGGTGGGAATGGGTGACAGTTGAGGAGGGAGGGGGTATTACAAAGAATCGGCATATGACGTTCGAGTGTGTAAATGCGTTACCTACTTTGGCTTCTGGTGATGCTATGCTGTGTCTGTGTTGTATATTTTCCTTGTGTTCCCTATCTTCCATCATTATTCTCCAGTATTATATCATATTATATAGATACACACACACACACACACAACACACACACACACACGCACGCACGCACGCACTCAAGCACGCACGCACGCACGCACACACACACACACACACACACACACACACACACACACACACACACACATATATATATATATATATATAATATATATATATATATGTGTGTGTGTGTGTTGTGGTGTGTGTGTGTGTGTGTGTGTGTGTGTGTTGCTTGTACCATTGTTACTTTTTTGGTATTGTACGCTGTTAGGATTTGTTTACATTAATGCGACTCATCACATGGTGATAATGTACGCTGAGAAAAGGGTAATGATGGTGTATATCGATGTGATGATAGATGAGTGATCTGATAAGATGGAGAGGAGGAGGAGGAGTAATGATGAATGTGAGATGCATTCTATCATACAATGATAGAAAGGATAAATTTCATAACTGAAGAAATTCGCTGTAGATGATTTCTTTATAAATGCCAGATGGACACCTTCAAAACGAGCGCTCCAACTAATACTGAATCCGAGCACACACACACACACACACACACACACACACAACAGCGCACGCAGCACACACACACACACACTACATGCGACGCGCGCAACTCACACACGTGCACGCACGCAGCCTCCCCCCCCCCCCCCCCCCCCCCCCCCCCCCCCCCCCCCACCACACACACACCACGCACACGCTTGAATGGTTTCAACGAATATTGCGCGTCGAGGCTATCTATGGAATTGTGGATACAACTGGTCCGCTCCGGCGAAGAGCGTACGACTTAACAATGATACATCAAACCGTGTAATGGCCTGGGGTCAACGACTGGACAGCTCATAAACGATGAGGTCTCCACTACTGTTAAACCCGCC
>CM065720.1:48398460-48413460 GCA_033310375.1 Conus canariensis
AATCATCGAATGAAAACATCATTGAACAGTTCACTTTGTATTTGTATAAAGTATTCAGAATGCGAAATGGTATACTAAGTAAATAATGTGTTAAGCTATTTAAATGAGTTGAGTTGCGCGGTTCGATATATTTACCCCCTTCTAAGGAGCTATGGACTCTGTGATCCTCTCTCTCTCTCTCTCTCTCTCTCTCTCTCTCTCTCTCTCTCTCTCTCTCTCTCTCTCTCTCTCTCTCTCTCTGGACTGCGACAAATAATGATCTATTGTTATAACTAGTCATTTAGTCCTTCACAATATTTCAATTCCCCTGCTCTTTTACCTAAAATGTAGACACGAAAGGACGTGAGAGAGTGATCTTTGCCTTTTCGTCTTGTTGTCACAGAGAGAGAGAGAGAGAGAGAGAGAGAGAGAGAGAGAGAGAGAGAGAGAGAGAGAAAGACAGACAGACAGACAGACAGACAGACAGACAGACCGGCAGACAGACAGACAGAGAGACGGACGAACAGACACAATGCAAACTTATGCGACCTTCGAGGTATGTTGAAAATGAGCTGGAACGTATGCAAACTGCAGTGCATATAGATTATGCACAACTTTAGTCAGACCTAAATGTTAGCGACATACATTATTTGCATATCGTGTCCTTCTGCTTCATACTGTCAAATAAAAGTGTATATGGACACAAATTACTTTTTTTTAATCACCTTTTTAAATTG
Organism: Conus canariensis; assembly: GCA_033310375.1. Taxonomy (NCBI): domain Eukaryota; kingdom Metazoa; phylum Mollusca; class Gastropoda; order Neogastropoda; family Conidae; genus Conus; species Conus canariensis. Next base: position 48,399,177 of record CM065720.1, read on the forward strand.
GAAAGTAGTCTTCAGTCTGCAGTCCATAATTTAACTTATTCATTGTTTTGGATGAGCCTTCTTTATTTTAGAGTTGTGATGAGCTCAATTTCTACAAAAAAAAGTGTTCCAAAAAAGGTACTACCATAACTGATACAAGAAAGAAAGCTAATTTGGCTTGTTATTGTGAGTCGGTCGTTCCGTCTCCATGTCAATCGACAACTATTTTCATTGAAATCTCTCCACATGTCTTCCAAGGTCGTCCTTCATGCTATCTATAACATCTACTTCTTTGTTTTTGTCGGTTTGTTTAAAACTTTAACAATTTGTCTCTGATTTGAACGAACTTTGATAAAACCAATAAGTGTTGGGTCCGATCTGGATCGAAAGACTGATCAAAGATTTGTTACCTAGATTATTGCAGTATTTCAATTGAATATTAACAATTCAAGGTGTCTATGAAGCGATCTATCTATCTATGTATCTATCTATCTATGTATCTATCTGTCTATCTATGTATGTATGTATCTATCTACACACACACACACACACACACACACACACACACACACCACACACACACACACACACACACACACATGCATACATGTTGAACAGTTTCGTAGTGGGGGAAAACAAGCGCCGGCTAACAATTCCTCCGTCATTACATTAATGACTTGGCAAATACTTTAAAAAGGAAAGGAGGAGGGTAGAGAGGACGGGTGAAAGAGAGAAAATGACAAATCGGCGAGATATACTGTGAATGTAAAACCTTTCACTATCAACATATCGGGATCATCAAAATCCGTCTTGAAGACCGCACCACTTATTTTGCCTGTCCCTTGGAACATCTTTGGAATATTAAAATTACCAATTCCCTCGTAACAATCTTTTTTGACATTTCGTATCATCCATATCTTTAATCAGGGGGGAAAAGGGAGGTAAGTCAGTCTGTGCCTACTATCATTTCACCGATGGCAGACAATAAACAGTTATTAGAGGCGAAAGTGCGCACTCCTCCGAGTACCGTTCGAGCTGATTCATTTCTCAAGACAGTTCTTTAACTACTTTTGTTTTTAATTGACCGTACAGAACAGACTTCAACACTGTTTACGCGGACTTTCCATTCTCTTTAGTGTTGCCGCTGAAAAGATTAAACTGGTCAAAAGAGCGGTTTGGTTTGGTCGCTTGCGGATTGTGTGTTGTTGTAGTTGTTGGTTATCCGCTCCCCACCCTCCTGCCTTACCCCCTCACCACCACCACCACCACCCCTCATAGACACATTTATCTTCCACCCTCTCTATCTCTCCCATTCTTTATTCATTTTGCTCACAATGTTCTGTATTTTCATAGATTTATATATCACATGCAACAGATAAATAACGATAGTAAACTTATAATAAAAAAGCCACCACCACCCATCACCCTCTACCTCGTCGGCCAATGTTAGGGTACTTCATGTATAGGACGCAGCAGGATGGAATACGGGGCCGATCCCTCTCCTTCATCAACTGCAACCTATCTCGAACAGAATAATGTACCCACTTTATTCTGGGTGGACAAAAAGAATTTTCAAGCCGTAAAAATTCCTCCGACCACACGTGTATTTGTAACTCACAACCGTCAGTTCTGCAGGGAGATGCTATAACCATTGGGCTACGAGTCCCTCTACAACCTAACATTAAAAAAGAGAGTGGATTTTTTTTCTATGATGCAATAGTGTGTGGTACCGTTTGGACAACATTGTGATTTTCACTTCCTTAAAAGCTGTCCCCAAAGACTCTCTCTCTCTCTCTCTCTCTCTCTCTCTCTCTCTCTCTCTCTCTCTCTCTCTCTTTTCAAGTTGAAGTAGAAATGGGAAGAGAGACATGTGGGGAGACAATTTCTTGCACATAAGCATTACTTTAAGAAAAAAGAAGAGACAGAAACAGAGACAGAGACAAAGAGGCAGAGAGAGCCAGAGATAAACAGAGAGCGACATAGAGAGACAGACAGATGGGAAAGTGTGGAAAAGTTTACCATTTGTTCGGGACGTTTCTGAACCAGAGGAAATTCGAAGTTCCCAAGAGGCCGTCTGTAAAGAATTGCACAACTGTTCCTCTCTCTCTCTCTCTCTCTCTCTCTCTCTCTCTCTCTCTCTCTCTCTCTCTCTCTCTCTCTCTCTCTCTCTGAGTGTGGATGGCTTTTACCACAAAGTTGAGTGTTAGCAATGCTCTGTCTGATGTTTGTAGAAAGGCAAAAAAAGGAGTGATGGAAATTATGAAATCATTAAGAAGACTAAACACTATTGATATAAATTTATTTTGGAAGCTTTTCGATACGCAAATTCAGCCTATCCTAACATACGCAGCTGAAGTCTGGGGATTAGAACAAGACAGTAAACAGATTGAAAATGTCCACATGTTTGCCATAAAAAGATATCTGAATGTACCCCTACATACATCAAATAAACTGATATATGGAGAAACTGGGAGGTATTCTCTACGCGTTACAACTACTGTAAAATGCATCAAATACTGGTTAAAACTAGTCAGACTCCCCATGTCGAGAATATGTAGGCAAGCCTACGAAATGCTTCTGTTACAGCACGAATCTGGTCACTTTAATTGGGTGTCAGAAGTACAAAAGACTCTGACTGAAAATGGCTTTGGTATTGTTTGGCTGAACCAGGGAGTTTGTTCCGAATATGGTTTTATAACAGAATTCAAAGACAGACTCATTTCCTGTTTCAAACAAAATTGACATGCAGAAATAGATAATAACGATAAATATAGATATTTCTGTTCCTTCAAAAACATTTTTCAGGCAGAAAAGTACCTAACGTTAATTACAAATAAATGGCACAGAATCAGTTTGGCCGGATTTAGGTTAAGGGTTAGTGGTCTGAAAAACTGTAAGCAATGGTTCTTAAGTTCTGAATATTCGAATGACACCATTTGCCCATCCTGCGGAAATGAATTAGAAAACGAAGAACATTTTTTGTTTCATTGTACTACTTATGCTGACAAACGTAAAAGCTGCAGTGTGTTGAATACTCGTTCATTCCACCAAAATAATGCTAGCGTTGCTTCAGTGTTATCTAATAATAATGAACGTGTTGTTAAAGAAGTGGCTAAATACATAGCTGAAGCCATGTATGTGAGAAAAAAGATAATTGAGCAAAATACCGGTTAACATAAGGATGATCCAATGTGCGGATGTTTTGGGGAGGGCGGGGGGCTGGGGAGGGTGTGTGGGCTGGCGGAATAGGGGGAGGGAGAGGGAAGGGTTAGTGGTCAAGTGTGTGTGATTATGGCGGTATGGATGTTGGGGGCAATAGTAGAAAGGTAGCGGGGTGGGGCGGAGGAAAGGTGAGGACGTGTGTGTGTGTGTGTGTGTGTGTGTGTGTGTGTGTGTGTGTGTGTGTGTGTGTGTGAGTACGTATACGCATGAAATTTCTGCTTTTTGTATCGGTGAATGCATTTGCCAACCCCCTTGTCTAAAAGGCTTAACTGCTACACGGACAATAAAAAATGTCAGTGTCAGTGTCTCTCTGACTGTACAACTCCTTTCAAGTTTACCCTCACCCCGTCTCCAATGGGGACTCTCAAAATGATTACGTCTGTGTCTGGTCCTGTCTAGAGTCAATTGTTTTAGTCGCTTTCAAGTTTAACGCCCCCCTCCACCACGGAACAGACAGGCGGGGATATCTACCCTTTACGGGTTTGTGCGGTCGGTCTATCTAGCACTTCACTAACACGACTACAACGATTACATGTTACGGTGGGCGGTGAATGTACCAAAGTTTTATGTTGGACGCCAAAGAGAGTGGGGATGAAACATCTGAGAACTAGGTCACCGATCGTGTCTGAGGTACAAGGCAATGTACAAGAAGATTGTCAGCGAAGAGGTGAAAAAAAAACAACAACCGACGACGATGGGTGTGGAAACTTACATTCATTTATTATGGTCATAAACTGCATTCTGCATTGGCGTCACCCTTCTGTACATTTGATTTGTATTTCTGGAGCTTTTATTTGCCGTTCTCTTCTTTCTTATGAGTTCATGTGTATATACATGAGTATACAAATATTGCCTTTTGCACCAAACATTAGAACAGAAATCAACCCAGACGCTGTGCATTGTATGCCAGAATATTGAATTTTGCATTCGAATATCCATCGGCAAACAGAACACACAAATCTGCATGGTGAGCAAGTGTCGACGTGACAGCCCTGATGTGGCCCCTTGCGGTCGGCTGGGCTATAAGCAACATTATTGTATCTTAAGTGTCGAGGACAAGAAGGGGGAAAACAGAAACAGTTGGGAAAATAGGCGGACAGAAGCCCCATTGAAAACAACAACAACAAAAATAGAAAGCAAATATAAAGAGACAAGAGCAGAACAGGAAATATGTTCTGGGCGTCAGTGGCCATCACATCTCATTGGCATAATGAACTGTCTTGAGAGGTGTGAACCAAGATTTCCCCAAACTATCGAAAGATTTATGGACTCCTATGCAGTCTCGCCAACATAGCTTCTTTTAGCATACAATCGCCGATCCATACATCTCATTGCATAATGACTGTCTTGAGGTGTGAACCAATTTCCCAACTATCGAAAGATTTATGGACTCCTATGCAGTCTCGCCACATAGCTCCTATTAGTACATACAGCCGATCTACATTCATGGCATAATGAACTGTCTTGAGAAGTGTGAACCAAGATTTCCCCCAACTATCGAAAGATTTATGGACTCCTATGCAGTCTCGCCAACATAGCTTCCTATTTAGTCATACAATACAGCCGATCCATACATCTCATTGGCATAATGAACTGTCTTGAGAGGTGTGAACCAAGATTTCCCCCAACTATCGAAAGATTTATGGACTCCTATGCAGTCTCGCCAACATAGCTTCCTATTTAGTCATACAATACAGCCGATCCATTACCATTAACGTCAACAAACAGTGGCAATAGAAGGAACAATAACAACGACATCAACAATAGCAACTACAGGAAAGTGCTCTGAAGGGACGTGAGTGCTTATGGTATGAATGATCAGCCCTGAACCGTCTGAGTGCTTTAGTCACATGTACAGACTCATTATCAGAGGAAACAAAAGCAGGACTCTTTCACTTTGTGTTTATGCATAAAACAAACCTCCGTTCTCATGAAAGATGTACAATCACACCTAATTTTTTTTTTAATGATAAAAAGCAGTGACAAACAAGTGAAGACGGAAATATACATTCGAGAGAAATAAATACGAAATGGAGAAGAAGAAGAAGAAGAAGAAGAAGAAGAAGAAGAAGAAGAAGAAGAAGAAGAAGAAGAAGAAGACGAAGAAGAAGAAGAAGAAGAAGAAGATGATGATGAAGAAGAAGAAGAAGAAGAAGAAAAATCAGAAGAAGAAGAAGAATCAGAAGAAGGAGGAGGAGGAGGAGGAGGAGGAGGAGAATCTGCTTGTCGACAATCACAGAAAGAATGAATGTATGGATTAAAAGGACAAGAGAAATAATGCACTGGTTAATGTGTGTTTTGTAAGTCTACTCTGAACGGCGTATGAAATATATGTTTTTGCATATCACTACCAAGGATCCAGATTCAAAAAAGAAAACACACACACACACACACACACACACACACACACACACACACACACACACACACACACACACACACCACACACCCGCCATCATATCCTAAATAGTGTATAAGGGAAAGCATTCAGAGAGCGCAGAAATGGGTGAAAAAAACCCGACAGTTTTGAGAGAGAGAGAGAGAGAGAGAGAGAGAGAGAGAAGAGAGAGAGAGAAGAGACAGAGAACAGCAGCCAGCCGCCAACTAAGACGGCAGACAACAACGACAACAAGAGAGAGGGAGGGAGGAGAGAGAGACCACGTGCCTACTGCTCTCTCTCTCTCTCTCTCTCCTCTCTCTCTCTCTCTCTCTCTCTCTCTCTCTCTCTCTCTCTCTCTCGTCGCGTGGTTGTATAACACATGTGGATTTCTGAAACGCTTTCTTCGGACAACTACCACTCTTAGTCGTCTCAATGTCTGCCGAAGGTCAGACGATATTTGTGATCGCATTGAAATCAATTCTCATGAGAATGGGAACCGTTTTTCTTTCTTTCTTTCTGACTGTCTGTCTGTCTGTCTGTCTTTCTTTCTTTCTTCTAGACATAAACAAATTATCAGACAGGCAGGGATTGCCCCTCCCCCCTCCCCCCCCCCCCCCCCCCCCTCAAATCTGTATAGAAATGATCGTCGCTGTATTACCAGATTTGAACTGGACTACTGAGAGGTTGGATTCAGTTAAGCAAAGCGGTGTCTCCCTGTTCCTATGCTGTGCATGCGTGCGTGTTGTGTGTGTGTGTGTGTGTGTGTGTGTGTGTGTGTGCGTGCGTGCGTGCGTGCGTGCGTGCGTGAGTGTGTGTATGTGTGTGCGTGCGTGCATGCGTATGTGCGTGCGTGCGTGCGTGCGTACGCGCGTGCAGGTAGAAATGGCATGGGACAGAGAAATGTGGGCAGGCAAGCATATACATAACACAAAAGTAACGAGAGAGAGAGAGAGAGAGGAAGAGAGAGAGAGAGAGAGAGAGACAGAGACAGAGACAGAGATACAGCCAGCCAGCCAGCCAGATACATAAGAGACAGGCAGACAAACAAACAGACAACCACATAGACACACAGACACACAGGCATGCAGATAGACAGACGGCCGGACAGACAGATTGAACGGAGAGAGGATGGAGGTGTTTACCTTTTTTTCCAGAAAGTCACGAACCTGAGGAAACTTGAAGTTCCCAAGAGGCCGTCTGTGAAGAATTGTATAACTGTTCCTTTCTCTCACAGTGCTGTGCTCTCTGTCTCTCTCTGTCTCTCTCTGTCTCTATCTATCTATCTCTCTATGTACGCATTTACATGTTATGATGTTTATATGTGTTTGTTTTTGTTCCCCTCTTCAAAAGATGGCCTTGGCCTTATGGAATAAAGATGGTTTTTGTTCCCCTCTTCAAAAGAGGGCCTTGGCCTTATGGAATAAAGATTTTTATTTCATTTCATTCTCTCTCTCTCTCTCTCTCTCTCTCTCTCTCTCTCTCTCTCTCTCTCTCTCTCTCTCTCTCTCTCTCTCAGTGGCCGTCTGTGAAGAATTGTATAACTGCTCCTTTCTCTCACAGTTCCGTGCTTTCTTTCGCTCTGTGTCTGTCTGTCTGTCTGTCTGTCTGTCTGTCTGTCTGTCTGTCTGTCTCTCTCTCTCTCTCTCTCTCCTCTCTCTCTCTCTCTCTCTCTCTCTTTCAGAGGCCATCTGTAAAGAATTGTATTACTGTTCCTTTCTTTCACAGCTCTGTGCGCTCTCTCTCCTCTCTCTCTCTCTCTCTCTCTCTCTCTCTCTCTCTCTCTCTCTCTCTCTCTCTCTCTTTTCCATTATTTTCCAGTTTACCTACCCCTACGACGAAGGGAGACTCGCAAAATGATTACGTCTGTGTCTGGTCCTGTCTGCAGTCAAACTGTCATACCCTTTCCAGCTTAACGTTTCCGCCCACCGTTGTGCAGAACAGACAGGCGGAGAGAACCGACCCCTTGCTTGTTGTGTGCGGAGACGATCTGTCTGACACTACACTGCCAGAATGCCAATATGTTACGGTGGGTAGTGGATGTAGCGTATGTGTATGTTCTCTGTTATATGTATTTGTTGTATGATTGAACGTTATAGGATTAAGTTTTTGTAGTGATATTTGAAGAATAAGTGAATGTCACATTGGTAGGATTAGGATTTGATGGTTATTGTAGTAATAGTATTTGTAGTTGGGTGTAAGGTGTATTATTGTATATGAGAAGGGTGAATGTAGTATGACTTTGTAAAGCGCTTAGAGAAATTCGTTTGATTAAGCGCTATATAAGAAATCATCATTATTATTATATTATGTACCATTTGTTTTTGTTTGTTTAATGTTGGTCGCCAAAGGAATCCAGACCTGTAGCATCTTTCAGCTCACGCACTGATATATCTCTGAGCTACCAAAGCAAGCCGGAAGCATTTGTTTTTATAGTGAATCATGTTTTATTTCAAAACAAAAGTTACAAATAAGAGCTACAAAACGCATAAGACAATAATAACAACAACAGCAAAACATAATCATCATAATCACCATCATAATGATCGTAATCATCCTCATCGTCATTACCCATTAATGAGCATTATACATGTGTTTCTTCGTTAAATCAAAGACATATATACGATAGTAATAACCACAAAGGACGAACACACGAGGGGGGGGGGGGGGGGGGGGGGGGATGATAAATAAAAACAAAGTGACCGAAACAAGCAAATGAATTACTCAAACAAAGAAAACAAAACAACTGGCCGTTGCCATATCGTTTGGAAGCCTTGGAAAATTCATATAGTTACCCAATAAAGATGAACATGGGGGCCACTGTGTAAGAAACCTTGTGAGTGGCATGTGGAGAGAAGCAGCGTACTATTTCATACTTAGCTTTCAAATACACAATGAAAACTCGAAATAACGGTAAATCCTTTTCATATTTACATTTGTAAATATAGAATGTGGCATGCAGCAGAATTAGCTCAAAAGTTCTATCTAATCTAAAATCATACCCGGAAGCAGTTTGTCAGCAACGCGACATTGACAGAACAGCGTCGGTGTTCCGTGCGTTTCATCAGCTAATGGACTGTCTTTATCTGATTGTATGTATAGGTCCATTGACATAAAACAAACTCATCTCCTTTTTCACAGTGTCTATGCATAGTGCAACCCTCCATTCTCCCTAAAGATACACAGTGATAAACAGTTAAACGGGCAACGAAAGGAGTTAAAAGAAACGTGAAGATGGAAAGAGCACATGTACGAGAAAACAAAATGCAGCTTCTAAAGAAATACTGAAACAATGCACAACAGAGACCAAAAAAACCTAAACTGCTTAGGTGTATAATAAGCATGTATTCCTGTGTAAAAGCTCAAGTTCAGTATGGGGGTAACATGACCGATTATATTCAATGTACCTCAGGTGTAAAACAAGGGATGTATGTAGTTCTGTTTTGTTCTCTCTTTTCATTAACGAGTTGACTTTAGAAGTTCTTAAAAACGGAAAAAAAAATGGTGCACAGTTTACCCGTGACATTCTAGAGTTGTTTATACTTCTTTTGGCTGATGACGTTATTTTGATGTCTGAAACTGTTACAGGCTTGCAAACTCAACTAAATAGTTTGTTCCGATCCGTAACTTCATTTAAGTTAGAAGTCAACGTCACAAAAAGCAACATTATTGTGTTTAGAAAGGGTTGGTGTTTAGAGAAAAGTGGATTTACAATGGAGTGGTGATGCCTGTAGTTAACGTATATCAATATTTGGGAATATATTTCTCAACAAAATTAAGCTTCACTTTTGCATGTAAAGATCTGGCAAGTAGAGTCAAGGGTGCATTACTCTGCATTATGCAACAACTATCAAAATTAGAAAACACATCTTTGAAACTATTTGTGAAAATGTTTGTTCTCAGGTACAGCCCATTGCACAGTATGGACCAGAACTTTGGGTCCTTTACTCATGGCATCCACAAACGAAGCTACCATAAAACGTTTTGCTGTTTTTTGTACAAGATATATAGGATTAAAAGTATAGTATGCAGTTAAGAATTAATCGTTGTGTACTGTTTGATATTTAGTTAGTCGATTACCTGTTTCATTTTGATGGATATTTGATTGATCTGTTCCTGTTTCTTTTTTCGAAAAGATTTGTTCTCATTACCCCCTTCATTATGGGCTAAGGCCTATATGAATAAAACATCCGTATGCGTATCTCTCTCTCTCTCTCTCTCTCTCTCTCTCTCTCTCTCTCTCTCTCTCTCTCTCTCTCTCTCTCCAGCATCCTTGGCTCACCCCGATCACTTCGCATGCCCCAGCGTTCCCTCTACTGACAACAGAGACGACCACACTTAAACATGTTTACGGACTTTCTCTTTAATTCGGGGATGAATTGTTTTGGCAGGATGACAAGTGCCCTCAGCACGGCTGAGAGTTACCTACTCTGCTGTGTTTTATTAATTAAATTTTGTTGTTGTTGTTGTTGTTGTTCTGAGGACAAGCCATTTTTTTCTTCATACTCACAACCCTAAAAGAGCCCCGCGTGGTCGGCTGGACTCCAATAGCATTGAAACTGAAATGAAAAACTTGACTCGCACTGCTGTCGCCCACAGTGTCGCCTCCATCCCATCGTATGGATCCCGCTTCCCCCTCCTTACACAGTGAGACAGCGTCTTCCTCATTGTTAAGCAAACACGGAGATACACCAGACATCTCCCAATTTCCTTCTGTCCCTTGTTTCTACCCATCACCTTGTTCTCTTTCCTTCTCTCCTTTTCCGTGTGTTTGTCTTTTTTGTCTCTCTTATGTGCATTGTTTCATTTTTTTTTTCTTTTGCTTTCCGTTCTAGTCCATACACTCTATGAGTCTTTTTTTTTTTTCCTTTTCAATTCGTATTTATTTCTTTTGTATATTGTGCTTCTTTCCTTCTTTATGTCTTTCTCACTCCTTTCTCTGTTCATTTACCCTTTATCATGTATATCTTTCACGAGAACGGAAGAGGTTTATTATGCATAGACTCTAGGTGAAGGTGTTGTGTTTGCTTTGTCTGCTAATGAATCTATACATATAGATATACAGACGGTTCAGGGCTGATAATTCGTACCGTAGCCTCTCACGTCCAGTTCTTCCCTAATGCAGTCGTTGTTAATGTTGTTTATTTGTTATTGTTGCTTCTGTTGCTATTGTTGTTGACGTTGGTGGTATTAGATCAGTGACATGTATTACTGAAATATACACTGTGTAGGTAATACTACATAGAAAGTGACTGAAAGTTTAGAAACAAATGTTTTGAAAGGTTTTAATTCTCCTGGTTGTAACATCTCACGACAGCCCCTATGTCAATGAGATTAAGTGACCACTGACGACCAGGACATGGCTTCTGTTCCACGACTGTCTCTCTGCTGACAAAACTCTAGCACGTTGCCTTGTCAGTTCAGCGGTAGAGTTAGCTCTCAGATGTTCCCCGTCTGGTTCTCTCTGACGTCCAACACAAGAATTCGGTACATGCTTTGCCCACCATAACATATTGTCGTTCTTGTGATATCAGTGTAGTGTTCGACAGATCACCTCCACACACTCCCAAGGGGTGGGTGTCCCCCGCCTGTCTGTTCTGTGGTAGATGGAGACGTTACACTTGAGGGGGATTACAGTTTGCCTGCAGACAGGACCAGACACAGACACAATCATTTTGAGAGTTGTCCTTAGTAGTAGGGGAGGTAAACTGGAGAGGAATGGAAATGAGAGAGAGAGAGAGAGAGAGAGAGAGAGAGAGAGAGAGAGAGAGAGAGAGAGAGAGAGAGAGAGAGAGCATGGAACTGCGAGAGAAAGGAACAGTTATACAACTCTTCACAGACGGCCTCTTGGGAGCCTCAAATTTCCTGAGTTTCAGAAACTCCCCAAACAAATGGTAAACCCTTCCATCCCCACCCTCCCTCCACGCCTCTCTCTCTCTCTCTCTCTCTCTCTCTCTCTCTCTCTCTCTCTCTCTCTCTCTCTCTCTCTCTCTTGTTACCTTTGTGACTAATGATTCTGTATAACTTTGTCTGCCCATCTCTGTCTTTAACGCCTTCCACTTTCCTCTTAAATTTCAAATGGAAGAGGAATTTCGGCCATAAGTGACACGCGTACACCAACCCTCCTATTCTCCCACCGTCCACCGAGTTTGAGATACAATCCGATCAGCAGTCTCTACATCGTACATTGCTGATAGACAGACAAAAACATTAATCAAATGACGCGGGCCGAAGACGTAACGACCTGGTTGAAGGTAATAAATTATGGTAGAAAAAGCTAGGTTAGGGATTGTCTCAATCTCCCGCCGGGGTGTCGCCAGAATCTGGCATTAACACAATCCGTGCCAACAGTTCATACCAGGCTCTGATGACCTCATAAACAGTGTGTTTGTGTTGTTACGATGAAGACAACAGCCACTGAAAGGGGACACCGGGGCCGCTGAACTCCGTCAAGGTCGAGCTTTTCTTGTAGCGTCAAACGTAATGCTGAATGCTGATCTACATCCAAATCAAGCGAATACATCTTGATATAACTTCAAAGCTACACATCAACACATCAAAGCTGATTATCCAACCAAATGGTCCCTGTCTCAGCTACATATCGTGGTAGCTGTAAGTTTCTAGGTCAAAATCAGTTAGTCTTTTGTACACGAATAAACTCTAACTCTCTCTCTCTCTCTCTCTCTCTCTCTCTCTCTCTCTCTCTCTCTCTCTCTCTCTCTCTCTCCTCGCTCTCTCTCTCTCAGACAGAGAGACAGACGATCAGACAGACAGAGAGACGGGCAGGGATCCAATGGAATCCACACAGAGAGAGCAAGTTATCATAGACTTCGGAAATTGAATCATGTTGAATGCTGAATATTCTTTCAAGCTGGATGATAGCTTGTCACCAAAAATGAACAACTAGAGGAAAGCAGAAAATCCAACCGCCTGTGCCTTCAGTTCTTCACTTTGACCCACGCATTTACACACACACACACACACACACACACACACACACACACACACACACACACTCTCTCTCTCTCTCTCTCTCTCTCTCTCTCTCTCTGTCTCTCTCTCTCGCTCTCGCTCTCTCTCTTTCTCTCTCTCTCTCTCTCTCACACACACACACACACACACACGTGCACGCACACACACACACACACACACACAACCTCCCCCTCTCTCCCCCTCTCTCTGTGTCTCTCTCTGTCTCTCTCTGTCACACACACAAACACACACACACACACACACACACACACACACACACACACACACCACGCACGCACGCACGCACGCACGCACGCACGCACGCACGCGCCGGCACGCACGCTCGCACGCACGCACGCACACACACACCACACACACACACACACAAAACAACACACTCATACACGAAGGCCCTGGCTCAAAACAACACGCTTTTTTTTGACAGTTGGGGCGTCGAAGATCGTATCATGCATTTGATGGACTAGACAATGCGGAAATGACTGCTACCAAAGAAACTCAGCATCAGTGAGGAGTCTTCTCTGCCGGGGATGGTTCAAGACAACCTGATACTGACTGCGCCCTGTGAATTGCCGTGTTATGGCTACAAAGATTCGATTCTGTGTGTGGCTTATACAGGGAGTTGATGTGAGCAGCGTGGTAATCACTGACACAGAGGAAAAGATCAGACATGTTAAACTATTTAAAAACAAGGTGCAAAGCATACAAACGTACTCCCAGTTTTATCTTGAATAAGCGTGAGATATTTCTTAAAGAGGAAAACCCGTTTTGGGCCGTTATAGCTGTTATTAACAACTATTCTGGTAAACATCGGCCATCATCTGTGATCCATAATGAACATACCTACAAATTTTCAGAAAGATCGGCCAAGTACTTTCTGAGATATTCCATAAAGAAGGAAACCCGTTATGGGCCGTTACAGCCATTAGTAACGGATATAACGGTAACATAAACCATCGGACATCATCCGTAACCCACAATGAACATACCTACAAATTTTCAGAAAGATCGGCCAGTAGTTTTGTCTGGAGGGAGTGGAACACATTTTTTCCACAGACAGACAGACAGACAGACCGACAGCATTTCTTCGTTCCCATTCTAAAGTTCTCCCTGTTCTATAAGACTTGGGAGTACAAAAATGAAGGTCAAGAATGTGGGGAAAACAAAGAAACTGGTACTGACGTTGGCTGATAGACCTTCGAGTTTGTCCTGCCTCCTTAACTACAGGTTTTGTCAAAATTGCTTTTATGCTTACTCTCTTTGCCCATCCGTGACTTAAAAAAATGGTCCGGTTTTCAGGAAGTGGATGTGAACGCAGGTAGTATTGGACCAAAACATCTCGGTCATATTTGATCGCATTCGATCACTGATGAAGAGACGACTGTAGCAGAAAGAAAAGATGAATTCTTGTTGAGGTTGTTGCTGAATCTGGCAGGTTGGTAATATTATGTAGACTTCATTCAGTGATCCCTGTGTTATATGTTTCATTCGCATGGTGAGCCCTTAAAAAATTAAAATCAGTAGTTTAGTTGTACTACGTAATTCTGATTCGCACCAGATGCCTACTGCTCTCTCTCTCTCTCTCTCTCTCTCTCTCTCTCTCTCTCTCTCTCTCCTCTCTCTCTCTCTCTCTCTCTCTCTCTCTCTCTCTCGTGTTATCATCAGATGATGAACTTGTAATTAAATCAGTTGCGGAATTCATCGCGGAAGCATTGA
>CM065720.1:48423460-48430960 GCA_033310375.1 Conus canariensis
AACGTAATCTGTGGATCTTCAAAGGCGAAACTCCTAACTTAAAGCGAATGAAAATTGTTCTAACCCTGAGATGTTTCAGCTGGTTCAGATGTGGTGCTAGAGATAAGAAAGATTTAAAGGTGCCATAGAAAGCACATAGTTCACTTGAATTAATGTTTCTTGACCATTCTTGTTTATATGAGAGAGAGAGAGAGAGAGAGAGAGAGAGAGAGAGAGAGAGGAAGAGAGAGAGAGAGGGGGATGTGTTGCAGTAGGAGGAGGATATCAAATCCGTTAATAGTTTTCATTGCAACATTCCAATGTGTGCTTTTGCAGTTGTGTGAGTCATCTCTCTCTCTCTCTCTCTCTCTCTCTCTCTCTCTCTCTCTCTCTCTCTCTCTCTCTCTCTCTCTCTCCTCGTCAGTGTGTGTGTGTGTGTGTGTGTGGTGTGTGTGTGTGTGTGTGTGTTGTGGTGTTGTGCGCGCACGCGCGCGCGTGTGTATGTGTGTGTGTGTACTAGCGCACGCGCGCGTTCATGCATGCCTATGAACATATGTGCGTGCCGTGCTGTGAGGGTGCGCTTTTGCGAACGCGAGCGTGTGTGTGTGTGTGTGTGTGTGTGTGTGTGTGTGTGTGTGTGTGTGTGTGTGCGTGCGTGCGTGCGTGCGTGCGTGCGTGCGTGCGTGTATATGTATGTGTGCGTGTGTGTACACATACACACATATCTATTTCTCTCTCTCTCTCTCTCTCTCTCTCTCTCTCTCTCTGTACTTATATATATATATATATATATATATATATATATATATATCCGTCAAATCACTGCAAAACTTTCTACTTTTGCAGAGAAGAGAACTAAGAAATGAGCTAAGGTCGCCATGGGAACAGCGTATAGAGGGTCGTAAACTGGAGACACTGTTTTAATTCTTGTTAATGAAGATGTGAGTGATCAGCATAGATGAAGATACTGGGGACAGTGTTTTCATCTTCCGCTTTTCTCACTAGCGTGAAAATCAAGCATTTGCGTCATGCCTTGCACTCTCCAGAACCCTACTCCTTTTTATCTTCATGTCTGTTTCTTACACCTACCCTCCTATTGCCCTCAAACCAAACACCTGTCTTAGATGCAGGGTCTCTAAAGTTGATTGGGGTGGCAGATCAATGACATAACGGTGCAGCATTTCGTCCCACCATGAATAACATCTGGTTCAAATTTCTTTCATTGGATGATGGCTCCTGCTGGTTCTGGATGGTTTGGTGGCAGACTGCTGAGTCCTAGAGCAAGATACACTGTAGCTGTTATGGCAGCTACATCCGGGCTTCAGCAGAGAGGAGGGCATTCTTACATGTCAGCTCTATCATGTATGTGAGGGAGGTGGAGACGGCGGGAGGGGGGTGGGTCTGGTGCAGTTGTTTAGCACTTGCACTGTCAGTCCTTTTAGCAGGTCGGATTCCCGCGACAAAAGACCGCTGCTACTCGTGTACGATGAAATGGCTTGATCGGTCACTCTGGATCAGGGAGCCAAGACGCTGAAGAGCAAACTAGGGAAAATAACAAACAAACAAACAAAGAAATAAAACCGCACGCATGAGACTGGTATCCCGATGCATCGTCTCCCGTCTGCTCCAACCAACAGCCTCAAATGGAAGGATATCAGACAGTCTGGGAAAAAAAAAACTACTCAAGAAAAGTGCGCCTGCTTATGAATGTACAGCTGACATGATTCGCCTTGGTCTGAACACACGGAGAGAGACGCCTGCTAGTGAGCACTATACCCATTTCTAACATCAGTAGTCATCCCATCTCTTCATCATCACCTGGACACTGTGTCTCTAAGATCATCCGTCTTCCAGGACGTAAAAGTCACCCCAGCTGTTCAATAATTCAGCCCTCGCCAAGTTTGGATCCAATCTGATCAGCATTCTCTACATCATCTTGTTGACAGACAGACAGACAGACACATAAGTAAGCAAATGATTCAGACGAACACGAAACAGCCCTGTTAGCGGTGATGAATTATGGTGGCAAGAGTCAGGTTGACGATCGTCTCAGCCTCCCACCGACATGTAGCCATTATATGTCATTAGCACGGCTCGTGCCAACAGATCATACCAGGCTCTAATGACTTCATAAACAATGTGCTTCTGCTGTGATGATGAAGAAGGCAGCCACTGAAAGAGGTCATCGGAGAGCGCTGAACTTCCTCAAGGTCGAACTTTCCTTGCAGCACCACGTGGTCTGCTGAATGTCGAGCCACATATAAATCCAGCGAGTATCTTTTATTGTAACATCAAAACTACACACAAATGCATCAAACATGTTTACCAGCTAAATCTTCCGTGTCTCAGGTACATTCCCCCCCCCCCCTCTCTCTCTCTCTCTCTCTCTCTCTCTCTCTCTCTCTCTCTCCAGAAGACAGATAAACAGGCAGACAGAGAAGCACACAAACACACAGACAGGCAGACCGATAGGCAGACTGTCCGCAGACAGAGGCATACGCCGACAGAGAGAGGGCAGAGAACCCCAGACTTCTGAAATTGAAACATATGGAACATTAAAAAGTCTTTAAAGTTTGATGAAGGCTTGTCACGAATAGTGAATGAATAACAGCCCACGAGAGTCGCGGAAGGGGGACAGGGGTTGGGGCGTTGTGTCAGCTGAGTTACAGACACATACTACAACATACAGACGTAAATACTAACAATGTGATAGACAGGAACATTGCCAGACCAGCCTGCTGGCTGGGAAGTCAAGGATTCCGGTTCTACCAAAAAGGGATTTTGATGGGAATTTTCGTCGCTGGTTGGCTCTTCCATAGAGTTGAGTGTGCGACTGGCTTAAGAGGGCAGACTGGATTCATCCTGTTAGAGTTTCACTGAAGAATGTGTCTCTGTGAGAGCTGCTAGAATATCCCGGGCAATACTGCTGGGGTCCGGTTGACGTTGGCAGACAGAGAAAAAGGAAGAGTGCACACATCAGATCGGACTGCAAAGCTGAAGCATGCATTGCTTCAATAAACCACACCTTCACTGACAAAAACTGAAACAGTATCCATTTTGTGACAGTCACGCCGGTGACCTCAACTCTCATTTGCTCTCAACTTTTTAATGCCCGTGTAAAGAGTTTGTGTGTGGTATTGGTAATTTTTTGAGAACTGCCATTAGACAAATGTGAAGGCATGGTCCTTAGGGGACACATACACACCGGCCCCAATACTTAGCAACGTTTGCTGTGAGATGGGAGCTTGTAGGTGGTGTCGTGCATTTGTTGGATTACAGCTTACAGTACCAACTGCTACCGGAGAACTTCAGCAGCAGTGTGGAGTTTTCTCCATGGAGATGCGTTACGACTATCTGATACTGACTGCTCCCTGTAAAGTACTGGAATTAAGGCTATGTCATCTTAGTCCTATATGTGGCCATGCAAGCACAGCTAGAGCAGACCGGAAATCATTGAGAGGAAACACATGATAAGACAGTTTACACTAAAACTGATAAATCATGAATGAAAAAAAGAAAACACACACACACGCACACTCGCACACACACACACACACACACACACCACACACACACACACACACACACAACACGCACGCACGCACGCACGCACGCATGCACGCTCACACACACACACACACACACACACACACACACACACACACACACACACACACACACACACACACACACACACCAAAAAAAGCGCGCACACACGTGCACACGCACACAACTTGACATGGACTTTGAAAAGCTTACTGATGCACTCTCGATTTTGTTGTCCTTAACTGCGGGGTCAATGTTGGTCAAAATCGTTTGTATGCTTACTCCTTTTGCCCACCATGATTCAAAAAAAGAAGAACAAAGTGGAGGGAACGAGAACAGAAAGTGTAAATTAAATTTGATCTGATTGGGTCACTGATAAATGGGATATTTTATATTTAAAGGAATGGAGGAAAGCTCTGTGTTATTTTTTTTTGTGTGCTAAACCGGACGGGTCGATTAGGTTATGTATATTATGATCCCTGTGTTATATGTCTTTTCCAGGTGGTGATCCCTTTTCAAGCAGCTTAGTAGTTTAATTGTACCACATAATATTTTGATTCGCTCTTGTGAAAACCTCTCACACCTCTCTCTCTCTCTCTCTCTCTCTCTCTCTCTCTCTCTCTCTCTCTCTCTCTCTCTCCTCTCTCTCTCAGTACTGTTTGTTCAGTGAAGTGCACCTCGTTAAGAATATCTCCCAGGAAACAAAATTGATGATAAGTATATGAATAACACCACCACCCCCTTTTCCCTCCCAAGGAAACAAAATTGATGATAAGTATATGATAAACACCACCACCCCCTTTTCCCTCCCAAGGAAACAAAATTGATGATAAGTATATAAATAACACCACCACCCCCTTTCCCCTTTCTACCCAGTTACTACCTCAATCCGCCACCTATATCCTCTCAGCAAAACCAGCCCTCAACATCACCACCACCACCACCACCACCACAACAACAACAACAGCAAGAACAACGACGACGACAACAACAACAACAACAACAACAACAACAACAACAACAACAACAACAACACAGTGGGAGGTCACGTACACCGGGAAAAGTTGTCACTTCTAAGACGAGTTCCTTAGCCCAAGAAAAGCAAAAACCTTTTTAACATGACCTATGCTACGGATCGCTATCATTATTATTGTAGCTGGGCTGTCGTGATTTAATCGACTTAAAAGGCCTATTACATTCCCTTTTCTCTTTTATCTCTGTCTAGCCGAAAACGTGAGACGCGTTTTGTAATACCTTTGTGTGTTGTGTGTGTGTGTGTGTGTGTGTGTGTGTGTGTGTGTGTGTGTGTGTGTGTGTGTGTGTGTGTGTGTGTGTTTGTGTGTGTGTGTGAATGCGTACGTGCATGCGTTAGTGCGTGTGATCACGTGTGTTTGTGTATGTATGTATGTGCGTGCGTGCCTGCGTGCGTTCGTGCCCGAGGGCGTGTGCTTTTTCCTTCGTTGGAGCCTCACGCGTTTTTCAATAGCTATGAAAGACAACAGTGTCTCTCTCTCAGGCAATGCAGCCATTCCTTTTTGACTGTGGTTGAAACACACATCTGTATGCAAGGAAGAAAAAGAAAACCAAAGAAGAAAGTAAGAAAGACAGAAAGAAAGAAAGAAACAAACAAACAAAAGAAAGAAAGGAAGACAGAGGGAGAAATAGAAAGAAGACTATATCGAATGAAAGTACCCCCAAGAAACAATTCTATTAGAGAAGAAGAAGAAGAAAGAAAGAAAGAAAGAACCACATTATTCAGGTTGGAAAAGTCTCTTTTTAACCGTTTCCCCTATAAGACAAAATGGGTGTTGTGTACATCAAAGATGAAGCGATTGTACATTGAAACAAGTTCAATCACGCACTGATTGTTATGATCTCAGCTGACACCCAGGAGTTTAAAAGTGGCATTCTATTTCAGAGTGGAAGTTATATATATGAGAGAGAGAGAGAGAGAGAGAGAGAGAGAGAGAGAGAGAGAGAGAGAGAGAGAGAGAGAGAGAGAGAGTTTGCTGGAAGATGGACGGAAAGGGAAAAGGGTTATGGGTAGGTGGGTAATGCGTATAGTGTTAGCATGTGTGTGTGTGTGTGTGTGTGTGTGTGTGTGTGTGTGTGTGTGTGTGTGTGTGTGTGTTACAGGCAGACAGACAGAGAGACAGAGACAGAGAAATGTGCACGCTAGGATAATATTCTCTCTCTCTCTCTCTCTCTCTCTCTCTCTCTCTCTCTCTCTCTCTCTCTCTGTGGTGAGTTCAACGCAATATTGGAGCGAGACGTAAGGTGTTAATCTCTCCAAGTTTATCTTCAGTTGTGATGGTTCCTGAACGTGGTGGTATCTGAGATTGTGCACACGGTAGTGCTGGAATTATGCCGTTGGGTGGAGTATTGTTTCGGACAACATGTGGCTGTTTCTTGGACATACTTCTGCATTTCATGTTCAAGAGAAGTGTGCACAAAGCAAAAATGCGGATCTCCATTTTGACACTGCGCAGACCGAGTGACCCTCACGTGAACCAGACACGTCTGGGTCATGCTTCGCACGGCGCCAGTGCAGACAGGAGTGCTGCCCCCTCCGAGGACTCTTCTGTGTCTAAACCAACGTGCGCCGAACCCACCATGACTGACATTATGACCAAGCTACTGGAAATGGACAGGACCAACAAGGCCATGGACAGCAAGTTGGACGATGTGAAAACAGATGTGAAGACCGTTGGAAAACAGCACGCTGCTGCTGAATGAAGTGACAGGTCTCAGGGGTGAAGTGATGGATTTACGTTCCCAGAACAACGATTTGCAAAGAATGAACTCTGAACTGGTTGATAGAGTACAATTACTTGAGAAGAAGGCAGACGACCTTGAAGGGCGCTCAAAACGCAATGATTTATTGTGTTATGCTTTAAGCAGGAGTGAGAATGAGAACGGTGACGACTGCGAGCGTGTGTTGAAAGACTTGACAGCGAAGAAATTGGGCGTGAATGGTGTCGAGTTTGATAAAGTGCATCGTTGAAATGTAAAGAGTGACTCCCCCATCATTGCCAGATGCTTGTCGTACATATCTTGAAAGCTAAGGCCACATTAGAAGGAATTGATATCTTTGTCGGCAAAGTCTTCACGGTTAGGGTCCGCGATATCAGGCGGAAGCTCACTCCTCATCTGAAAGAGGCCAGAAAGAGTGGTAAGAAGGCGGCGATGGTCTTTGACCATCTCTTTGTGGACGGCAGGAGATTCGGGCTCGATGTTTCGGGTCAGCTTGAAGGGCTCAAATAGGGTTTGGGTCGGTCCTTTTGCGATGACACGGGAGGAAAGATTGCTTTACACCGGTAGTAAGACTGGCCGCTTCGGATCCTACCGCGCGTGGCTGTAATCGCTTTGCACGTGATTTTGACGACGGTATTGTGGACAAGGTGAGCGATGGCATTGACAGTCATTTGAATTCGGATCAAGGTTTGAAAGACAGGCGTTTGAATGATAATTTTTTCTAAATGATTATGATGATGTGGATAGCGATATCTATGTAGGCATGTAAAATATTGTTTTTGATAGCAGTCATGTTGTTAGCCGTGGTCTCGACGTGTGATAATAAAGTGTCCAAGCTTCTCTCTTGGAATGTGAATGGTTTATCCTCAAACGTTTCTGACAAAGCATTTGTTTCCTATGCCTGTGGTTTTGATTTGCGCTTTTTTTTTTTTTTTTTTTGAGAAACCTTCCTTTAAACATAACATGGGTGTGTTTGTCTCTAGTCTAATATCACCATTGTTGTGAACAGACGTTAATTTAAATCAATCAATCAATCAATCATGTGTTTTTCTGGTATAAAGCCTTTAGTAAAGCAGCTGTAAAACTCTGTCATCAGGGGAGACGATCTGGAGGGCTTGTTGGTTTAATAAACAATAGTTGGCTTACAACGTCAGCTAAATAATTTGAGCAGGGCTGCCTCCTCATTAGATTTGAAAGGGAACAGGAGTTTAAGTAGCACTG
>CM065720.1:48440960-48453460 GCA_033310375.1 Conus canariensis
TTGGAAACTCTAATGTGTCAATGACTTCGAATTTATGAAGGAATTGCATACAGATGATAAATATCAGCAGGGACACGTAAAATGTCAAATTTCTGCACGCTAAATAGTCAAGGAAAGCAGATAAACAACTTTGACTGTAGTGATATTAAGTCATAGTGTATCTCAGGTGAGGACAATATAAGTGCCACTACATACCCGAGTCAGAACTGACTACGACGACATCCCGCTTGCGAACAGTAGACCCTCTTCTTACTTACTTAGGCCCATAGCTCAAGGGTGAGCATAGGCCATCGACAACACTCTGCCATCGCACTCGGTTCTGGGCTGCTCGCTGAATGTCGGTCCAGTTGGTCCCTTGCCTCTTTATCTCTGCCTCAGTGTCTCGCCTCCAGCTGCTGCGAGGTCGTCTTGGCATGTAGTGCTGGATGCTGGCTTCTTGAGAGTGTGTCCAATCCAGCCCCACTTCCTCCGCAGAATCTGCTTGGCCACTGGTTCCTGTCCTGTTTGTTTCCATAGATCTTCATTGTTGATCTTCTCTTGCCATCTGATTTTGAAGATGCGCCTCAGACAGGTGTTGATGAAGGTCTGAATTTTTTGCTGTATTGCCTTGGTCATTCTCCAAGTCTCGCAGCCGTAGAGCAGAACCGACTTTACGTTTGAACGAGACCCTCTTTCATTCTAACATATACTGTGCTGAGATTGTGAATTGATGCACTGGTTAACCTGATTTGAATATGAGTTGACGAGGTGCTTGTAGTTGACAGGTGGAATAATGATTGCGTGAAAATGTCTCAGACTGGTGTGAAAATAATGTAAATTTTGTGTGCAAGACCGTCGATGTTAATAGTTCAGCTAACAAGATGATTTTCGTATTTTTTTAATGAACGGCAGAAAAACACAAAACATACGCCGACGAAGAGACTTTAAGAGGAGAAGTGAGAGAGAGAGAGAGAGAGAGAGAGAGAGAGAGAGAGAGAGAGAGAGAGAGAGAGAGGAGAGAGAGAGAGAGGAGAGAGAGGCTGTAAGCGACTGAGTGGGCGTGAGTGTTTAATTGCAGATTATGGCGTGATAGACAGAAAGAGAAAAGAACCAAATCCCTAAACCTGAAAGGCGAAAAAGACAGACAACAACTCCACTTCGAGCAAAGTCCCTTGAAGACGACCAGAGCAACCTTGACCTAAACCTGGTGCCAGAAAATACAAGGCATGAGCAGCACTTGCTGCCTCTCCAGAGTAGAGGATGTGGTCTGTGATGATCTGTTCGCGGCACGGTGTCGCGTGCAAGCATAAACAAGATCAAACCAATTTGAAACTTGTTTTCCCCCGTGGTTATTTAGAACTGATCTCTTGTGTATCTATTGCCATTGTCCTTTGTACACTGGACGTTGGAATGTGCGTGTGTGTGTCCAATAAAAGCGGCGTAGAAAATATAGTTCCTTTTCTCATGTTGTGCTGGAGGAGACACGAATGATTGGCATACCATTCCCAGACGGAGTGGAATGTAGGCAGGGTACATGAGTGTGTATGTGCGTCTATTGTTGTTTCTTTTCTAGTGACACCCTTGGTGTTCTGAGACATGTTTGCACATTAAGCAGATTCACTTAAACGATCCCATCAAACACAACACACACACACACACACACACACACACACACACACACACACACACACACACACACACACACACACACACACACACACACACACACACACACCCCACCACCACCACCACCACCACCTCCACTTCCACCACCACCACCACCATATCCATCCCCCAACGCGCCCCCTTCCCCATACAAACACACACACACACACACACACACACACGCGCGCGCCGCGCGCGCCGCGCGCCACTCACACTCACACACACTCACACACCACCGCCACCACCTTCCACCACCACCACCACCATACTTATCCCCCAACGCGCCACCCCCTTCCCCATACACACACACACACACACCGCGCGCGCAGCACGCGCCGCACACACCACACACACCACACACACACACACACACACACACACACACACACACACACATGCAAGCAAACACATACTCGTTAACATGTACACAGGCGCACAGACTCACACAGACAGACAGGAAGGTAGACAGGACAGAGAGGCTGACAGACAGACAGACAGACACACAACACACACACACACACACACACACCACACACACACACACACACACACGCACAAACGCAAGCACAAACGCACGCACGCACGCATGAGCGCACGTGCGCACGCACGCACACGCACACACATTAAATGGCAGAACACACAAAAACACACCAACACAAACTAAAACAAAACAGGGAAACATTAGATGTTTAGAAGACGCATCTTAGATTTTCGTCTAGACCGATAAACAGAGAAGAGGAATGTGATAAGCGTTTCAATTCCAGTGGGATGACTTCAGGCGGAAATCTAAACAAATCTTTAATTAAAAGCGAACCCCCCCCCCCCCCCCCCAAAAAAAAAAAAAAAAAAAAAAAAAAAGAAAAAAAAAAAAGAAAAAGAAAAAAAAAAACGTGGACAAACGAATCACAAGACAAAACACTTGCGATTCATTTGTCCACGTTTTTTGGGGGCGGTTCGCTAACATTTCTTTAAGATTTGTTTGAAGTCCAGTAAACTGAGACAGTCTGGCAATAGGAATAATGACATATACGTAGCATAGAATCATATTAAAAGGGCTATCGCTTTTCTTGAGCTGAGAGCTTGTCTAAGAAGTGAGATTTTTTTTTCGTTCGTGATCTTCCACTGAGTTGTCGTTCTGGTAGACTGTGGATGTGTTGCAAGGGTGTTGGTGGGGGTACAGACAAGAGACAGCAAGAAAGAAAGAAAAGAAAGAAAAAGGGATTGGTGTTTGTATTCTATAGTATGTATCTTGGAAGATATTCTAACAAGCTATGCGTTCAAAATGGAAGTCTAGAGCAACACGGGAAGAGGAATGGAAAAGGTGAGGGAGAAGGGAGGGTCAACCAGTACACTTTTGGTTTCATTAGGCAAACAGTATAACAGTTTTTAAGAGAGAGAGAGGAGAGTGAGAGAGAGAGAGAGAGAGAGAGAGAGAGAGAGAGAGAGAGAGAAGAGAGAGAGAGACGCACGACAGGTCAGAATATGTCTTACAACTGAATAAGTGAAATGGTTGAAAAGGGGTCATCATGTGAAAGAGACATTTAAACCAGCAATCGCCATCTAAATTGCACATAATCTAACACATTCAACAGGTTTAGTAAAATAAATAAAACAACGAAAAGACTTCTCTCATCCCTTCTGACACAGTCTCCTATTATTTTTTTTCTCTCAATCGTCTAGTTATCCAACCAGACTGAATTTAGACTTTCTGAAGATCAGACAGGTTTCATTGCAAATAGATATCTTGGGGATAACATACGGCTCATTTATGACCTAATTAACAATCTGGAAGTGAGACAATTACCAGGACTTTTACTCTGTTTAGATTTTGAGAAAGCTTTTGATTCTCTCGACTGGGAATTTTTGTTTAAAATTTTGAGAGAATATGGTTTCGAAAATAGCATATGTAATTGGATACAAACATTTTATAAAAACATAAAATCAACTGTTATAGTTAACGGTCAAACTTCGGATTGGTTTCACATTGAAAGAGGCTGTAGACAGGGAGATCCACTTTCGCCTTATCTATTCATACTGTGTGTAGAAATCTTAGCAATCATGAAAGAGAAGATAAAGATATAAAAGGTGTTAAAATAAACAACAAAGAACTTAAATAATATCACAATTTGCTGATGATACACAATTAATGAATAATGGAGATCGAATATCTTTTGAAAGATCTGTCCAATTAATAGAGAGATTTGGAAAGTTTTCAGGACTTTTCCTAAATGCAGATAAAACACAAGCAATATGGCTAGGTTGTAAAAAAAAAATATATATATATATATATATATATGCAACATTTAAATATACAATGGAACCCTGATAAGTTTAAAATGTTGGGAATATGGTTCACAAATGATGTAAAAAAAAAAAACTGTGAAAAGATTAATTATGCTGAAAAATTATCAGAAATAACAGCCTTATTTAAAATATGGATGAAAAGAAACATTACTCCTCTTGGACAAGTTGCTGTGTTAAAATCTTTGATTTTATCTAAATTGATTCATCTATGGATTTTACTTCCAAATCCACCAGATGACTTCATAAATGATTGTCAGAGAATGTGTTTTTGGTTTGTTTGGAATGGTAAACGGGATAAAATAAGTAGAAAAATTGCAATAAAAAGCATAAAGGAGGGGGGTTTCGGCATACCCGATATTAGAGAGCATATCAATGCTCTAAAACTTACCTGGCTGAGAAGATTTAAAACAACAAAACACAAGTGGAAAAATATTGCCTGTGTAATGTATCCTTTTTTTCGAAGAAATAGAAAAATATGGTCCTTGTTATCCTTTGAATAAATACAATAATGTATTCTGGAACCATACATTCATAGCATATAGAGATTTTTGTAGACACCTGAAAGCAAAAACACAATCGGATGTACTGTCCGAGCCAGTCTTTCATAATGATACATTTAGAATTGACAATAATGTAATCAGATATAATTGGACTTGGAAAGGGGTTTACTGTGTTTCACATTTTTTGAAAAACGACGGAAGTTTTCTAAGTATAAACGAATTTAATACAAAATATGATATGGGTGTATGCTTCTTGGCTTACTACGGCTGTGTAAGTTCTATTAGGAAATATGTACAGCAAACTGGTCTTAATATATCAATTAATCAAAATATAAAAGAAAAACCAAGAGCTCTAAAAATGATATACTCTATATCCAAGGGATCAAGACTGTACTATGACCTTTTCACATTTGACAGCAAACTTCCTAATTCGTGCCAGAAATGGACTGAAAAACTGGGAACAGAAATTTCTCGGGAAAAGGTTTTCAACCAAAGTCATAAAATACAAGAAATAAAACTTAAAACTAAAATGGCTGCAGCTTCGTATCGTACACAGGATTCTTGGAACTAACGTAGTTTTAAAGGAAATGGGGATAGTGGGGAATAACAATTGTGATTTCTGTAGAGAAACTAAGGACAACATAGAGCATATTTTCTGGGAGTGTGATTACTCAAAACAGCTTTGGGAAAATTTGGAGAGATTGCTAAAATCGAAATGCTTTCCAGGTACGAACTTTACATTTCGTGAGAAAGTTATACTTTTTGGATATGATGAAATCATATCTACAGACTCGGTTTTAGACTTAATAATTCTTTTAGGAAAACAGTATATCTATTAATGCAAATTTGACCGTTGTCTTCCTGATATAGTCTCCTTCCAAAGGTACCTACTTTCACGTTATAAAATCGAAAAATACAATGCAGATATAAATTGGAATGGACATGTTTTTAAAACAAAATGGTTACCATATTTACCACTTATAGAAACGGCATGAGAAGAAAAAAAAAGGGGAAAAGAAAGAAGGAAAAAGTTGAAAGAAATATGAAAATTATAATTACGTAAAGTGAATATTTTCTCCTGTAAATATTGCATTGATAAAACAGTACTTTGGGTTGGATTCATCAATGATTACAATGTTTAGAGTGCATTGACAATTATGAACATACATGTATACAAATGTCTTTATTCTTGCTGATGTTGTTGTTTACATCTATATATTGATCGATAGCTGTTCGTTACATAGATGTACGTGTACGTGTATATCTGGTTTTTTTTGTTTGTTTTTTGTTTGTGTGTGTGGTGTGGTTTTTAATATATAGCCCTTTTTTCTTTGTGTATGTTTGGTAAAAAAAAAATTTACTCTTTATGTACAAATGTTATGTTTTTTGTACGTTGATTAAAACGAATTAAAAAAAGTAAAAAAAAAAAAAAGAATTTAGACTTTCTAATCTCTAACAACTTGACAACACCACAGTCTTTGGCAAGAGCTGTCTATTCAAGCTTAAATAATGGAGAGCAAATGGAGGGTTGAGATCACCGTAAGAGTAGTGCATGAATGGCCATGAAATGGAGACTGTTTCAGTCCTTGCCAATGAAGATGTGCATGGTAAACACAACACATGCTGTAGATTTCCATTCCGATCTGAGGCTGAATCAGAGGCGAGGCATGTTCATTTACTTTTCTACTGATTCCTAGCGTCTAATAGGCCTGACAAACAGATTCATGCAGTGTTGCCTAGGAACTGCTTGTAGCGCTCTCAGAGACAATGGAACTCAGCAAGGTGAGTGAAGCCAGTCTACCCACTTGAGCCACCAGCACACTCAGCTCGGTGGAAAACCGAGCAGCGACGAAAACTTCCACACGTTCTTGACTGATGGAACTGGACTCCTCGTCTTTTCAGCCTGGAGGCTGGTCTGGCAATCTTTAAGTGTGTCACACTGTTAGTATTTACATCTGCATACGGCAGTATGTGTCTTCATTCATCTCTCTCTCTCTCTCTCTCTCTCTCTCTCTCTCTCTCTCTCTCTCTCTCTCCCCCCCCCCTCTCGTCTGTCTGTACGTGTGCGTGCACGCAAACAATGTGTGTGGTGTGTGTGTGTGTGTGTGTTGTGTGTGTGGTGTGGTGGTGTTGGTGTATGTGTGTGGGGGTAGGGGGTGCGTGCGTGCGCGCGCGCGCGTATGTGTGTGTGTGTGTGTGTATGCATGTGTGTGTGATGTGTGTGTGTGTGTGTGTGTGTGTGTGTGTGTGTGTGTGTGTGTGTGTGTGTGTGTGATTGATGTATGTGTGTGTGGTGCGTGCGTGAGTGCGTGTGTGTGTGTGTGTGTGTGTGTGTGTGTGTGTGTGTGTGTGTGTGTGTGTGTACTTTATCGTACATGTGTATGTTTATGTGTGTGTTATGATGCATGTATGTGTGATGTGTGCGTGTGTGTGTGTGTGTGTGTGTGTGTGTGTGTGTGTGTGTGTGTGTGTGTGAGAGGAGGAGAGAGAGAGAGAGAGAGAGAGAGAGAGAGAGAGAGAGAGAGAGTTTCTTCAGTAACTACAAACTAAACAATTTTGGTTGTAAACCTACAGCTACGGCCAACGTTTTGATCAGACAATGAAGATGTAACTGGATAAACACCTTCAATGTCTTTATGTGCAATACGAGGGGATATTCGCTGGATTTGGGTGTGATTCGACATTCAGCAGAACATGTGACGCTGCAAAGAAAGTTCGAACTTGAGGGAGGTCACGCTCTCTGGTACCAGTGGCTGCTTTCTTCATCGTCACTGCACAAACACGCTATTTACCAGGTCATTAGAGCCGGGTATGATCTGTTGGCGCGAGCCGTGTTAATGACAGATAATGGCTTCTCGCCGGCGTGGCTGGCCGGTGGGAGGCTGAGAGGCTCGCCAACCTGCTTTTTTCCACCATAATTTATTACCGTCGATTTGGCCGTTACGTGTTCGCCTACGTCATTTGATTATTAATTTGTATGTTTGTCTGTCTGTGAACCAGATGATACAGAGACTGCTGATCGGATTTTACCCAAACTTGGTGGAGGGATGAAATACTGAGCATTTGGGGTGACATTTATGTCCTAAAGGACGGGCGCTCTCAGAGACACAGGGTCCAGAGGATTGTAGAGTTCCTGGTGATGATGAAGCAATGAGGATGAAGATGATGTCGCAAATGGTACAGTGCCCACCGGCAGGTGTCTCTGTCAGTGTGTTCAGACTTGGGGAAAGTCCTGTCATCTGTGCTTTCATTGACAGTCTCACGTTCCTTGATTTGTCATTTCCAGACAGAGTCTGACGTTCTTCTATATGAGGATGCTGTGTAGAGCAAGAGGAGACAATGCAGCGCTTGTTTGTTTGTTTGTTTGATTACCTTGCCTGATGCTTAAAACTATTGATTACTCCTACCCAGCGTGACTCCAGGGCCACAGGGCAGCAGTTTCATCATGCTTGGGTGGCAGCGGTCATGCGTTACATGCAGAAGACCAGCTAACCAGACAGGAATTGCAGGCACCAAACCACTGAGGCAGTTTTCACTCCTCCTTCGGTCATATGGTACAGCTGACATCGAAGAATGCCCTACCCTCTAACAACACCCCGGAGGTAGCCGCTGTAACGTTTGTAAGCTGTCTTGCCTTAGGGAACAGCAATCCACCATCAAACCACCCAGAACCGCCGGAGCCATCATCTCATGAGAGAAGCTTGGACCCCCGCCACTCATAGTGTCAAGGAAGGCTGCGCCGCCCTGTAGTTAATCTGCTACCTCGTTCATCTCTAGAGACCTTGCATTTAAGACAGGTGTTTGTTTTAAGTGGAATGGAGGAGGCGGGTGTTGGCAGCGGAAATGGAAAAGGAGTGGGGAAAAGGGCAAGGCCGGACTCAAACATATTAGAAATGAAAATCACAGCAGTGAAAAAAAAAGATAAACAAATAGGAATATGAAAACTCTGTGGGAGAGTTTGAATCTTATTCTCTGATCTTCAAAAAAAAAACAAAAGTACTGTTTACAACGTGGTTTCAAACCTTAGTCTATACGGTTTGCTGAACTTGTTATATCCTAAATTCTTGTGTTCAGTAAATTCCAGACCCAACTTCCCAGACCCAACTCCTTCCGTCCGTCACCACACGTTGAAAAACAAACATACAAACAAACAAGAAAAAAAATCCCCGAGTCCAATCAATAAGCCCCCCCCCCCCCCCCCCCCCCCCCCCCCCCCCGATCAATTCTCAATGTCGTATATTGTTGTAGACCATGCTGCCCATCTCTTTCAAACCACTCTACTTGATTTCTTAGACAAATTGTGGACACTATTACATCAACAGAAAAAAGAAGCTTCCTAACATTTCAGCTTGTCTTACCTGCACAGTTGAGGTGCAGAGCTCCCAGCAAGCATGTAGTCAAAGACAAGGACATCAATAAAAGCGCCTCTCTTTCTAAACAGTGCTCCTAAATAGGCCTACCTACAATTTTTTTTTTCAGAAAGGGAAAAAACATAAATATCATGAGAGAGAGAGAGAGAGAGAGAGAGAGAGAGAGAGAGAGAGAGAGAGAGAGACAGAGAGACAGACAGACAGACAGACAGACAGACAGAGAGAGAGAGAGAGAGAGAGAGAGAGAGAGAGTTCAGATCATCCATACCTGATACGATTTAAAAAAAACAAAAAAAAACAACAACATATAATTAATCGTTGTTCAGATTTGCTCTAAGCAGAAGAAAGACAAAACATGAGGATAAAAAACACCACAGGGTATACTGCACAAGCACACACACACACACACACACACACACACACACACACACTCTCTCTCTCTCTCTCTCTCTCTCTCTCTCTCTCTCTCTCTCTCTGCTCAACTGTCATGAATAACGATTTGGCTCTACAGATCCCTTCTTCAGCTGGCTACATACCGAGTAATTATCATCAGCTGCCAGCTTAATTCCCTTTCAAGGAAACAAAGATTCCAATCTTCAATCAGTATACGTAGATGTGTTGGTATGCCTGTCTCTTCGACACTACAACACAAGCCTTTGGCCTACCAACTCAAATGAAAATCGATGACGTAAAAATCCTGACGTCAATGAAGGACATGCATTGCAGACATAACACACTGCGAATAAAGAATCGAAACCATTGATCTTTTCCCGCTCTGATAAATAAACTGTATGCACAACAAAAAATACATTATTTACGATCATATTGATCTGCCGCAGCGTAACATTTTACGACAACAAATCGTTACAATCAACGTCAACGATAATACAAATACCAAATCAATTATCAACAACTCCAACAACAAAACTATCGACACCATTGTAAACAATCGCTTTAAAACTACCAACACTGCTATTAATGCCAGTGAAAGTATCGAGAGGACTGTCAAAGTCAACGAAAGTGAAAACACTCGTCTAGTCAACATCCACAGCACGGAAATGTGTCAGCTTATCATTCAAAAGAAAAAAAACATGAACCTTTTTAAGACGGACTTTCTGAAAGAATAGATCCAAACACATTAGGCCTGCTCGTCTGGACAATAAGTGAGTATGGCCAAGATTTGATTCATGCAAAATTGCCCTCCTCTGACCGTGATTTATATCTATTCGAATCTACCCAGGTGACATTTAAGCTTCTCAACTTCCACATCATTCTGCTTAAATTCTTTGAAGCTGGTAGTTTCGTTTCTGCATCGACGTTACTTCATGTTTAGTTCTTGTTACTGCCTACTCCCCTTCCATCCTCATCCCCTCCTTTTTTTTTTTTTTTCATCTTTCCCAGACGGAGATTCGAGCTTTGTATTTCATTTTGTTATGGTTTGTTTGCTTTCTCTCTCTCTCTCTCTCTCTCTCTCTCTCTCATTTAAAAAAAAAAAAAAACAAGAAAAAAAAAAAAACTTATTTTCCTCGCTATCCTCTCACAGCGTGTCTGGTTGCTTTCAGGTCTCAGTAAGTAGATCTCCAACTCGTCCACCCAGGCATCAAGCTCCTCTTTTAATCTCAGTGTCTAAATTCTTTGTCCTCGTTCCTAGTGTGAGCACACTGAGGGTTTTGGTCATAAATCTGGCTCAGCTTTCCTTTCCTATCCTTTACCTCCTTTTCTTCTGTAATAGGTAACGTGCAAAGAACATCGTTTTGTTTTCTTTTGGTCATAAGACTTCTCGTCTTTTGCACGACAGATCAGGGAATTGCTAGAAACCAGACACGCCTCTACACCTTCTCCCCTCCAGAGTGGTTCTCTTTTTTTTTTTTTTTCCAGAGTGGTTCTTAACAGAAATCCTTTGTCAGCAAATCGGCCAGGTGACCAGTTCAAGGCAGAACAATGTATGGATTTACGAGTGTGTGAATTTGGACGACTCTTTTGGTCAGCAGAGGATTTAACTTTTTTAGAGCATGGCAGGAAACTAGTGACAAACGAACACAATAAATATTTCTTTTTCATCTTCTTATCCTTAAGGACTACAAATATCTTAATCTATTGAAGACGAAGTGGAATTTGATTGCAAAGAATCTAAATAAAGAACTAAATAGTGTAAACTTCGCCTTTGTTTTGTTGTGTCTCGCTTTTCTTTATTTCATAACCTTAATATACTCATTGGACTATGTGGCTCACCGAATTCTGTAAACCAGCTTGCCATCGGTAAACAGAGTTTGTTTGTGTCATACTTCATCTGACATTATCAATCAGTTATTAATGCTTGTGTGTCTGTCCAAAGTTCCCTAGTCTGTGGTGTTGTCCAGGGCTCTGTATTGTGGCCTATGTTATTCGAAGTTTACTTTCAGCCCTTGTCCGACATCATTTAAGCACACGGTTGTTAGGTTTATGTGCATGCAGATGAGACTGAGCCCCTATAAGACTCTCCGATGCTTGGTCTAGTACTGAGCTATGCACTGATGATGTTTTCTCCGGGTTCAAAAGTAACAAGTTCACGCCAAACACGGACAGAACAGCAATGAGCTCTCTCTCTCTCTCTCTCTCTCTCTCTCTCTCTCTCTCTCTCAAATCAAGCACGCTGACTGTGGGTCAATAAACCTTGGTGGTGGAAACATCATATAGAAAACAAAAGTCAGATACCTGTTAATTAAACTTGACCAGGCGCTTTGAATTCAGGATTGCATCAGCAGGTTGTGTCGAGCGCTTTCCTTGAAACTCAACGTTATTGCTTCAGTAAATGTAAGTGTTGCCCTCACAGCAAATATCCTGGCTCTAGGGAATTTAAGACAGCGTAACGTGACTTGTTCTTAAAAAAAAAAAGAAAAGAAAAAAAAAAAAAAAAAGAAAAAACCCTCAATAATTCCAGACACGTCACACTACTGTTAAAATTGCGTCATCAGTGTCATCAGCTCTAGCCTTCAATTTTGTTTTATTGTTCTTTTTCACTGTCTCTCTCCTGTACTCTCTGCACATAAACGTCATCACGTAGACTCTGCTCCTTCACTTAGGCCTATATACTCCTGAAGATCCTAAAACAAACTGGAAACCATTTGCCAAGTGTTCCTTTAGCTTTACTGGACAACAATCTGAAAATCACCATCTCCCATCTTAAGAAATATGCCTATCAAACACAGCTAAAAATCTGTCGTTTTAGTCAAGAAAGCATTTTAGAAATACTGTTCCCACATATCTGTGAACACTAGGTTCAATAGTATATTAGTTGCCTAGCATCTTCACCATCCTGACGCAGTCACAGCTTCACTGGGCAGGTCACGTAGTTCGCATGCCAGACCATCGGCTGCCAAAGAAACTACTGTTTGGCCAAATTCAACAAGGCAACCGCTCTCATGGAGGTCAGAAGAAGCGTTTCAAAGACAGCCTCAAATCTTCCCTGAAGGCCTTCAACATCAGCCACACAACATGGGAGCAGACTGCCCAGGACAGAGACGGGTGGCGATCAATTGTCCGCAAAGGTGCAGAGACCTGTGAAAGCAACAGAATTGCTGCAGCTGAGCAGCGCAGGATGGTCAGGAAGACCAGTGTCAACCTGATCTCCAACTGACTGCCACCATCCCCTGTCCGCACTGTGACAGGTCTTTCCGGGCGCAGATCGGCCTGACCAGCCATC
>CM065720.1:48458460-48468460 GCA_033310375.1 Conus canariensis
ACAGTTTGGTGAGAATAGCCAACATGAATGCCCTCTTTATACAGTATTATATCAAGGCATTGCCGGTTCCGGTGCTTCTAATCGCCCCAGTCAGACAATTCGGAATAGCCATCTTCATTGTTTTTTATATTCCAACACAGTCAGGTTTCGAATACTCCATTTGATCGTTCCCGGTCATCCATCAGTTTGGTGGAGATAGCAATCTCTGTCACTAGCAGATAGCAATCTCTGTCACTAGCAGATAGCAATCTCTGTCACTAGCAGATAGCAATCTCTGTCACTAGCATTGCATGAAACAGTCAGTTGGGCATAGTGACTGTTGTCCATATCTTACAGTTCTGTCAGCTGAGAATTGTTGTTTTTGTTGCTTCATACCTACCATTAGATTTAGTTGTTAGCATCCGAGTTCGGTACTCTCTGTCCTTTAATGCAATCGGTCAGAAATATAGTACTCATGTGCTCCACGTCACCCAGTGCTGTCAAACGGGAATAATCGACACCATGCGCCTAGACTTTCCATACAATTTGGAAGTAGTCAAGTCCGTTTCTCTCCATATCTGAATGCAGTCCAGCTGCCTTGTTTAACTTCATCCTCCCCAATATCTGAATACAAACGTGTGGGCATAACTGATTATGCCATCCTACACATGTAAACTGATTATGCTATCCTAAATATGTAAACTGATTATGCTATCTTATACACATGTAAACAGTCATTCGCAAAAAAAAATGGTTTCGTCACTTCCCTACTTCCAATCCAGTCAGTTGGAATTAAACGAATGCACTGATCTCCAGTTCCAAATACATTCGGGGGAAAATAGCTGACGCACTTGTTCTTTTTCTTCCAGAACAATTCATCAACAACACCAACAGTGTTGGTCCCCATCGCCCAATGCAGTCACTGAGAAGTGGTGAACGTCCAAGATAGCCGTTAGGGAACAGCCGACCTAATGATCCCGAAGCTCCTGAAACATAAGATGAAAATGGTCGATTTTATTGCTCTCCGTCTCTGAATGCAGCTACTTTGGAACAGCCAGCTGTGTTCCATTTGTGTTTATTTGTTTGTTTTATTTTATTTTATTTTATTTTTGTTTTTATAGTAAGCTGAGCGTATCCGTTTCTGATACTGCCAATTTCTCCGTTGTAGTCTGATGGGAACTGCCTCTCTAGTTGTCGTCTGTTATCTCATACATCAGATGGGAATAGCCAACTTGATTGCTCTCCATCTTCCGCTTTTGTCAGACAGAGATAGCATATTTGCCGCTGCTTATCTCCCTACAGCTATTGTAGCCGATCCATGTTTTTTTTTTTTTTTTTTTTTTTTTTTTTTGCCATTTACCCAGCACATCACGTTGAAATAGTCATGACCATTGACAGGCATCTTCCAGTGCAGCCTTATAGGAAGAACCAACGCTGCTGTTCCTTACCTCCTGTTACACAGTCAGGTGGCAATCATGTTCGGCCGTGGAGCTGACGGTCGTGAGTTCAAACCGCTCGTGAAGTGGAGAATTTCTACGGCATGAAACACTATGTTGTTCCCTCAGCAGTATATGGGTAGCTCTTTCAGTTCAGGGGAAGGTTAAAGAAGCGGACGGAGAGAAATGGAGTCCTTCCACTGCCGTGCCCTAGACGCCGTGATCTCTATCTACCGCCATTGAAAAACATGACTCTAGCCTTAACATTTAAAAGCATTGTATTTGGTGGGAATTGCCAGCGTCATTGACATCAAATTCTTTGTACAGTCATGTTGGAAGAGCCGACCCCGTCGTTCTCCATCTCCATCTCCCACTGTTTTGTCTCTACACTCCTTTCTTCACCTTTCTCTCGTGTCCCGTGTCATTCCTCCGCTCTTGGTTCTGCTGTTGCTGACAGGTACACATGAACCTAACAACCACATGAACACCCTTTGTATTCGGAAGACAAAAACAAACAAACAAACAAAAACCAACAACAACAGCAATAAAAACCAAACCAAACAAAACAACAACAAAAAAGAAACAGAGTATGACGCAAAACAGCCTAAGAAAGAAGCAAGCAATGCTCTTTTTAACAACCCTACCTGTGCATCATAAAACCAGAGAAATCAATCCAGTATTTGTTGTTGCTGTTGCTCTAGACAAGAAAGACAAGAACAGGAAAGTAAAGAATGCAAATAAGAGGCGATTTAACTGGCACAGCGAAGAGAACTCTGGTCTTGTGCATGTCTGGAATAAGAGGCGATTTAACTGGCACGGCGAAGAGAACTCTGGTCTTGTGCATGTCTGGAAGACGGACGGGAAATGATGCCTTAGGGATAGGGAAAAAAAAGCTAGGAAACAGATGGGGGATTATGCTTGGGAAGGTCAGGACAAGGGTAGGGTGGACATCATTGTCACCAAGTATTATGTTTGTCATTTTTGTTATTTGTGCAGTAGGTACTAGTTTTTGTTGTTGTTTTTGTTGTTGTTTTTTCCGCCTCCTGGTCAGCAAAATTACAGTCATCCTACTCATTCCCTGGTGCTTGGTGGTGCCGAGTTGTAACAAAAATGGTAATGATGAACAGCAGAGGAGGCCTGCCTACTAACTTGTCAGTTCAAAGCCATGATAATCAAGCAGGGTATGCGGTGAGTAGGTTGTGTGGGTGGTGAACAATGCTCGGCAAGTTGCGTGGCCGAATAACGTATATTTTGACATATATGAGAGAGAAGGAGAGAGAGAGAGAGGAGAGAGAGAGAGAGAGAGAGAGAGAGAGAGAGAGAGAGAGAGAGAGAGAGAGAGAAGAGAGAGAGAGAGAAGATTGTATGAGGAGAGAGAGAGAGAGTTTTGGTTCTTTTTTGCGTCGAGTTTTGTTCATGTTTGATTCTTGTTACTCCTACCCCCACCGTTGTTCTTTCCCAGAGTGACTTGGACTTTCTGTTTTAATTTGCGCTCTCTCTCTCTCTCTCTCTCTCTCTCTCTCTCTCTCTCTCTCTCTCTCTCTCTCTCTCTCTCTCTCCCCCTTGGGTCAGGTTGCTTTCAGGTCTGAGTGACTAGATCTGCAATAGTTTTCTGCTCACCATCTCTACACAAAGCTCCTCTTCTTATCTCGTGTCTAAATTCTTTTCTTCTCGTTCCTGGTATGCGCAGACAGAGTGCGTTAGGTCATAAATCCGCTTCAGACGCCGCTTTTTTTCTCATTTTTTCCCTTCCCCTTTAAAGCCAGATAAAGCCCCATAGACAAAAAGCTCCTTTTTGTGTTCGTTCAATCACACGATGTTTCGTCTTGTGTGCAATGAATCAGGGAATTGCAGGAGATCGGGCACGTCTCTAGACCTTCTGCTTACCACTGCAGTGGGCAACAAAAACTCCTTTGTCAGCAAATTCGTCGGGTGACCAGTTAAACGCAAAACACTGGTTGTTTCCATATGAATACATTACATCATAATGTTGCTGGTCATCAATGAGATGCCTTTGATAACATGATTTCAACATTATATAACGGTAATGCATGTTTATTTTTATGATATATTCATAAGCTGCCCTTTCACTAGAGGATGTCTTTTGGATTCTACGCATGTACAGAAACAATTTGACTCACACTATAACATAACCAGTTATATTATCTGCGTGTAAATGTGAATCAAATCCAAATGAAAGAAGTTTCCTGTAGAGTGTAAAATTATCTGCACAATCGTAATTCTCGTTTAGAAATTGTGTGAAGTGAGTCCAAAAGATTATTGCTATGTTGTACAAAAAAGTGTGAGAGGGAGGCACTGACCATTATTTGTAAACCCAACGAATGACCATCAAAGCCATGATGACAAAATACAATGTGTCCACAATACAGATCTTTTAATTATACACATGCAATTATACATCTTCTGTTACTCTGCATGTATCTAACAGTGGGGACCCACCGCACAGGCTGGCTTTTCTCGAATTATGGATGCCAATGGTCTAGTTATATTTCAGCGGTACTTGAGAAGGTTGTACTGAAACGTCTACAGAACCATTTGCCATATAACTGCCTCGTTGAAATTAATGAAACTGGGCGAGGGAAGGATTACAATACTGATACTTCTGTACAGAGTGTCCTGAGAAGTCCGCTGACGAATAGATAAAAAGCTTATCTCCATGAATTCTCTCCTTGAACTCCCTGCAATATTCGACACTCTGAATCGCCCTATCTTTTTGAAGAGGTTAAAAGTCAGTTTGGAAGGCTGGGCAAAGTTCCTGAATCGTTTGTGTCATACTTCACTTGACATTATGTTCTCATTAATAATTGTGTGTTTGCCTGAAATTCCCTAGTGTGTTATGTTCCCAAGACTGGGACCTATGCTGCTGGAACTTTTTCTCAGCACTTGCACATCATTTTACTCATGATAGGTACGTTTAGAAGCATGGCAATGATACTGAGAAGTCAAACAGTAACTCTCCTGATGAATGTTCCGATGTCTGGTCCAGTATTGAGCTATGCACTGATATTGTTCTTTCCTGAATTAAAAGTAGCAAGATTATGCTATACACTGACAAATCAGCAATTACGCATTCTACATCAAGCCAGCACACAGATTAATTAGGTGGTGACAGAGTTGCGCCATTTATCGGTGGCCACCTTGCTGGTTTCTGCACAGGACAAATTCCAACACCTCCTACTTTAACAGGTGTAGAATATACTTCATTATACAGGTGTTTGATGTGTATACAGACATTTAGATCTCCAATTCATTTGATCCGAGTGTTAAAGTTACTCAAGTGTAGTCTAAATCTTATTTTCCAGATCGACTTAGCATTACATTTCTACCATGCTCACCAATGAGCATATTCTATCGTGATTAACATAAATAAACGAATGAAAGTAATGATTTAAAAAAAAACGCAATGCACTCTTTAAGTCTTTTCACGACGTTGATTTCACGTCGAGGAAGAGAAAACCAAGGGGTCAGAAGCCTCGGAACCCCAGCGCCCTCCCCCCACATCCTGTTTCCTCTGATGTATACCTGGTCTAATGATGAAGAAGTTTTTCCCCTTCAGAAGCAGAGTTCACAGCAGAAAAAAAAATAATAAAGGTAAGCAGATAGAGACACACTATCATTCACCAAATGCATGCTGCCATCTTATAACAATTGGTCAGCTTGTATTGTCTTTGCTTTGTTGTTCGTGGTGGTGGCGGTGATGGTAGTGGTGGCTGTTTTCTTATTGTAACAGCCGCTGTTTATTTATGATTAAATGTTTTCAATATCCATTTATGTCCAAATGAGTGAAGGTTCATATTCAGATTCATCAAATGCATGTTCAGCGATACGCCCATCAAATTTTCATGAGAGCTGGTTTTATGTCTACAATTCTTAACACATCACGCCCTGGAGGATCAGATTTTTTTCACAATGACCAATTTCTCTTCGGAGACATGTGCAATGTTACCCTCCTTCACTTGCTAAGAAAGGGAAAACCAATGCAACTTGAAGTTTACACAAATAAAACAAATACCGGCTGGACATCCATCCTATTCTAAGTAAGATTATTTTCAGCTGCTTCACATCTTTCAGCTTGTTAATTATTTGTTTTCCTTTCTGGGTTTTGTTTCTATGCATGCATGCTTGTTTGCTTGTTTCTTCGTTTGTGTGATTGCTTGTTTGTTTGTTTGTTTGTTTTTTGCTGATTTTTTTGTACTTAACGAGGTTGTTGGCATTTTCCACATGTCGTTCGGCTGCATTGGTTGTTTATTGTTCCTTCCAGACGACGAGTTATTTGCGTGGCTGTTAGGAGTGTCATTAGTTGTCTGCAGCAGAGACGTAAAGAGATGCTGGGATTCTTAGAGATTGGAATTCAGGGGAGAGCAGTAGGGAAGTAGAATGGGCAGGGTTCTGGGTGCATGTATCACAAGCAGAAGCAGTAGGTATGGAGGACAAGGCTACTTCGCGTCGACTGTCAGTAGTCCTGTTTTATCCATTCCGATATATTCTTTTTATTTATCCGGTATAAGCAATTTTTTTTTGTTCTGTTGTGCTTCTCACAAATGCGTAGAACCTGTACATGTGTAAACAAGAACAACACACACACACACACACACACACACACACACACACACACACACACACACACACACACACTTTTCCCTTCTCATTTACACCTGATTTTCCTTCATTTTCTCTGCCTCCCCTCCTCCCCCACCCCTCACCCTTTTTCGCTTCTTGCTTTTGAATTGCCTCTACCCTCTTCACATATGGTTACTGTCGTAATGAGTGCTATTCACCGAGCACTGTATTGTGCCTGTCTCTTCGTTGATTGTCACGTCTGAAGAACTTTTTTTTTTCCAAAAAAAGTACTTGTTTGTTTTGCACTGTCCGTTTAACTGCGTTACTTTCTTGTTTATTTTGAAGTGTAGGCCGTTTAAAGAACCTTTACAGTCGGAATTACTCTCTTCTTTTATCTATGCTAAATTTTTAGATTTTTTTGGTTTGCTAACAGTCATGGTACTGGCGTTGTGTGTGTGTGTGTGTGTGTGTGTGTGTGTATGTGTGTGTGTGTGTGTGTGTGTGTGTGTGTGTGTGTGTGTGTGTGTGTGTGTGCGTGCGCGCGCGCGCGCGCGCGCGCGCGTGTGTGTGTGTGTGTGTGTGTGTATGTGTGTGTGTTTGTGTATGTGTGTGCATGCGTGCGTGCGTGCGTGCGCGCGCGTGTGTGTGTGTGTGTGTGTGTGTGTTCGTTCTTTAGTTTTACGTCTGTTCACCCTTAAGTGATATTAGACGGGAAAGAGGGGGGGGGGGGGGGGGGGGGGGGGGAATAGGAGAAATAAAGGTATGAAAGAAGAGATTGTTTATGCATGCGTTGATATTGTTTAGAGAGTGTGTGGTAGTAAAGATTATGTGTTTTTCCTACATACCTACACCTACAATTCTATATAATGAGCAAGCTTTATATGGGGTATGAATTGTTGAAAATGACAGAATTAGTAGAAAGGAAGTGAGGTTTACCATCTATATCAAACGCGACTTAACAATTAACAGAAGATTAGTATAACAACAATTGAATCGAACAATAAATTAACTATTCAAAGGAAAAGACCAATAGGACTAAGGTGTAAAACTTCTGAAAAACATTTAAGAAGATGGAAGTCATTTAACACTTCCTGAACAGTTAATGGTATTTGACGAGTCAGTAAATCCCCTGTAGTTTTCGTCATTAATTCTTTGATACTAGGACAGTGTAAAATCAGATGGCTAATGGAAATTTGATTTCCACATACACATTTAATATCTTTAGAAAATTTTGTTTTAACGGCATTTAAACGAATTTTGAACATCAGAGAACTAATATGCCTTGAACTTGTATCAGATATGTGATTTAAAATTAATTTGGAATTTATTGTGCTCACGCTTTTTATACAATTGTGTGAATATTGGCTATCTGATGTCTTCAGCATGTTATCAAACTTATCTCTCGCT
This sequence comes from Conus canariensis, assembly GCA_033310375.1. Classification (NCBI taxonomy): domain Eukaryota; kingdom Metazoa; phylum Mollusca; class Gastropoda; order Neogastropoda; family Conidae; genus Conus; species Conus canariensis. Next base: position 48,465,864 of record CM065720.1, read on the forward strand.
AGTTTTTCAATGTGATTATAATACTCGTGCAGATCTAGATTTATGTTAATTAGAATTGCCCCTTCAGTATTACGTCCTGCATTTTTAGCTGCTCTGTCAACCAGTTCATTGGCATATATTCCGCAATGGGAAGGAACCCAGTAAAAAGTCACACTAATGTCTTTAAATGCCAATTGATGAATTACATGTCTGATTTCTAGTATCATTTCAAGACGTTTTTTGGCATTTTGATGTTTGATTGCTTGTAATGCCGATTTAGAATCTACACAGAGTAAAATTTTACAACTATTCATAGGTAACTCCTCAATATGCTGTAAAGCCATTAAAATAGCTAACAACTCTGCAGTAAAAACTGAATAGTGATTACCTATATGATATTGTTTGACTGTTTTCATAGTAGGAATTACAAATGCTGAACCTGCATTGCCATTAAGTACAGATCCATCTGTGAATATTTTAATGTAATCACTATAGTAATTTTCCATGTGATCATTAACTAAATTTTTCAGAACGTTTGGAGATTGACTTTTGCTCAATTCTGTATGATCAATATCAAAAGTAGGTTTAATTTGTTCCCAAGATGGTACAGGTAAAAAAGATGGCTTAATTGCTATTTTTTTACTTTTTAATTCTGTAGAATTAATCATGTCGGAGACAAACGAATTAATTGGTTGCAAACAGTGTATTGTCTTAGCCCTGTTAACAAAGTCATGCTTAGAATTCATCTTTGTTTCTTCATTACAGAATGAGTTATGTGCAAAGGATTTTAATACAAACTTAGCTGCAGAGATTTTCCTATGTTCATCAAGAGGAAGAACTCCTGCTTCTTTATATGACCCAAGATTGTAAGCATGAGTCGGCACTCCTAGTGCCAGTTTAAAGGCTTTACAATCTATACTTTGTAGCTTGTTTAACAAATGTTTTGGTGCACTAAAGAAAGATTCCTGGCCGTAGGTTAAACGCGAACGAACTAAGGAATTAGCAAGACATAAAAGTGGTTTTGTGTCCTGACCCCATCGCTGTTTACTAATAATTTTGAGAAAATTTAAAGCTTTTCTGGCTTTATTTAATATATAGTCTATATGTTGATTCCACGTAAGTTTGGATGATAAATATACACCTAGAAACCTTACGCTTTGCGAATAATTAATGACACTGCCACCAATAGTGAAATCAGGCAGTTTTTCTGGGTTATGCCCCGAATTAAAAAGTACCATATGTGTTTTTTTCTAATGATAAAGAAAGTCCATTTTCCTTCATAAATATATCAATTTTATTTAGTTCGCGTTGGTACTCTTTTTTGGTATAGTTAAGTGCTCTAATTGGAGTTTTACGCTTCATTGTCACCTTCATCCACATGCATATATCATCTGCATACTGGGCTAAAACTGTATCTTTTGATAGATTATTTGGAAGATCTGCTATAAGTATATTGAATAAAATAGGTGAAATAACCGAGCCTTGTGGAAGACCCATCTGAAGTTCTCTGGACTTAGAATATGTGCTTCCAACTCTTACCTGTATGAAACGTTGTGATAAAAAATTTTGTATATAGTTATACATATTACTATTTATATTGTAGTTTTGAAGTTTTTGGAGTAATCGGTAATGCCATACTTGATCGTAAGCTTTTTTCACATAAAAAAAGGTTGCTAGAATATTTTTCCGTCTGCCAAACTGCTGTTTAATTTGTGTCGTAAGTTTGACTAAATGTTCAGTAGTGGAGCGACCTTTGCGAAAAGCGGCTTGATTTTTTGGAATAATGTTTTGTTTTTCACAGAAATGAACTAGTCTACTTGAGACTATTTTTTCCATTAACTTGCATACATGAGATGTTAAGGAGATGGGTCGATAGCTATTTTTATCAGTCCGAGGTTTTCCCTGCTTGTGTATAGGGACAACAATTGAGTGTTTCCAGATAAGAGGCATTTCACCAGTAGACCAGCATTTTTGTATCAAAGAATGTAAAAATTGAACTACATTTTGTGGTAAATGCTTTAACAATTTATAAGATATCCCATCTAGTCCAACAGACGTCTTATTTTTACCCATATGAGAAATACATTCAATTACTTCATCGAGTGTTATATTTGAATTTACATAGCTTTTTAATTGAGGTTTATTAAAACTATGATCTGATGTGATATTACTTTCCTCCTCCTTTTTTCTGTATTGTCTACTTTCAGTTGATAGTCCAGTAATTCTACTGCAATTTGCATACAAATCAGCAAATGCTTCCGCTTTTTCTTGATTAGAAGGTATATCTGAACTCTCCAGTTTGATTGGGCATTGAGGTAAGTTTATCCCATTCTTCATCGTTTTCATTTTTTCCCATACCTTTTGCATATCTTTATAGTTATATACTTCATTAGTACAAAATGATGACCAATACTGTCTTTTTGCTTCTGCGTTAACTCTATTTGCTTTATTTTTTGCTTTTTTGGATTCTTGGTGATTAGGAATCGAATTATCCTTTAAGTAATTTTCAAATTTTATCCATTTTTCAGCTTTGGCCTTTTCACAATCATCGTTCCACCAAACATTGCCAGAATGTTTATATGATTTCTTTGTTTTAGACATAGGAATTGATTGGTTAG
>CM065720.1:48480672-48485672 GCA_033310375.1 Conus canariensis
GTGTTGTGTGCTGTGTTGTCTGACCTAGTGGGTGATAGGCGTGGGTAAGGGTGGTAGGGCCGTCCGGCTTAGCGACCGTGACACTTTGGTGGAGATGCGGGGTACCATAAGGGGTTCTGGGTAGGTGATAGGTAGCTAGAAGGGAGGTAAGGGGGGTGTTGTGTCCGGTGTGTACGTTGTGTGAAATGTAAGTGGGTGGTTGGTGGAGCGTACCAGTACCCTGGGAGGTGGTACGTAGTGTCCCTGCTCACTTCAGGCAGGTTTCCATTGGCATTGGGCAGGGCACTTGTGTTGGTGTGATTGGGTTGGCGCTACCGAGTGAGTGAGGTATAAATGGTCAATAAACATTGAGTGGTTGTGGTAAGTGTGAGTGATTACACCGTACAGTGTAGGTGAGGTGCCGGAGGGTACCAGGTGTCCTTTGTGTCCCTTACATGTGGTATAACCCCAGTGAGTAGGTAGAGTGGTACCCGGCCCGTGACTGTGCACGCTGTGTGCTCGGATATCCTGTGGGGATTAAGGGCAGAGTAAGCCCAGGTGACTGTGTGTGGGAAGCACGAGGGTGCGCAGTGTTGTGGCATAGGGTATGCTGTGAGTGCACATGGACTTGTGGGTGCAAGTGCACTGTGATCGTGTGGGTGCGGCCTACCAGAGACAGTGAGGCCTGTGACTGTGGGTAACTGGTGCGCATGCACAGTGGACGGTGGACACACGGTGTCACGTGATTCAGTCAGTGACCAGACAGTGCATCGGTAGTATATATGGGTTGGAGCCCATGTGGGTATATGTATGAGGTACACAAGTGTGGGTGGAGTTATGCTTGGTGCGTGACACATTGAGAGTATTGTGTACTTGTGCTGAGTTGCTTCAGGGGCTAGTGCGTAGTCAGGAACCTCCAGTTGCGCTCAGATCGCATACTGTCCGTTGCTAGTTCTGTGGTGGTAGGGGTACCCTATGTCTAAACACACCCGAGCCCATCCGCAGTACGACCCCGATAGTGTCATGGATCCACAGGCCCCTACGGCGGATACCAAACCTAAGGTTAGTGACCAGGATGCGGGGTGTGGATCAAGAACAGGGGACGGGGGCTTATGCAAAGTTTGCCAAGTTGGGAGCGGCGATGGGTTTAGCTGGGGAGACCTCGCCAAGTTCGTCACAGACTCGGTACGTAATGAGGGTGAGAAGACGGCGAGAGAAGCAGAATTGGAGCTCCGGATGGAGGAGAAAGTGAGGCAGAAGAGGAAGGATGAAGCGGTGGTTTTCCCTCTGGTGTGCGGCAGCGGGCAAGGATGAGAGTGTGGCAGAGGACGTAAAGGATCTGCTGTTCCAGGAACAGTTTTATCAGCTATTGTCTCCAGAGTTCACAACTGAGGTGCGGAAGACATGCCCGAAAACTGTGGAACAACTTGCAACAGAAGCTACTGTTTTGGCAGAGGCCAAAAGACTGGGGAGGAAGGCGAGACAAGACCGAACAGTTAACCAGCCCAACCTGGGTAATACACGTGAAACAGCAGGGAGCCAGCCCGCAGGGAGGTCCCAACAAAGTGATGGTGCACTACAGCAGCTGAACAGGAGATCAGAAGGGCCTAGATCGACCATAGTTTGTTTCAACTGCAAGAAGCCAGGCCACATCGCTAGGAAATGCCCTGAGCCCCATTCTGTTGGAGCTGTTCATTGTTGTGACCAGCCCCAAGCTCGAGGGGTCCCTACGTTGTGTCGCCCATGCGCTGAGCAGCGGTACGAGCCTGCGTGCATTGTAGAAGTTAACGGGTCTCCGGCCAATGGATTACGGGACACTGGTGCCGGACACACCGTAGTGGCCAAGTGGTTAGTACCGGCAGATGCGTACACAGGAGAGACAGTCCCAGTAGTGTTGGCTGAATCCAGATGTAGGTCTGTGTTACCTGTGGCGGTAGTAGAGTTGAAGTCACCATTCATCGCGGGGAAGTTGGAGGTTTTGGTCATGAATAGCCCTGTGCAGGAAGTCCTGATCGGAAACTTCGCAAAGAGAGTAGGAGATCCCGGTTGGACACGTGTGCCTGTATACGCAGACCCGGCGTTAGTAGGGGCAGTGCAGACACGCGCGCAGCGAGCCAGGGAGCAGCAAGAACCCGTACCACTGCCCGTCGAGGAATGCATTCTGAACACCTCTACCCAGCAGTTAATTCAGATGCAGGACCAGGATGAAACCCTGAGGAAGGCTCGGAGTGCGTGTGAAGCAGGGACGCACTTCCACACCAAGTTTGGACGAGTCGAGTACGCTCGGAAGTCTAGTGTACTGGTCCGGCGGTTTGAGGGTCCCAAGGACGTAGCAAGTCAGATCTGCGTCCCAGCTGAACTACGGACCACGGTGATGAAGCTAGGCCACGACGTACCCATGTCTGGACACTTAGGTACCACCCGAACCAAGGAGCGAGTTGGTCGCCATTTCTATTGGCCAGGCATGCATGCGGACATTCGTCGGTACTGCCAGTCATGCTTCCAGTGTCAGCGTACTGTGGACAAGGGAAGAGTCTCAAGAGTTCCCCTTGTAAGGATGCCACTGATGCGCAGGCCCATGCAGATACTGAGAGATCGGTGGTTGCAACCCGAGAGGCAAGAGCTCCGCACAGCAGCAGAGTACGTCGTTAACTTAAGGAACAAGGTAACTGAGACGTATGAGTTGGCAAAGAAGAACTTGGCAACCGCAGCTTGCAGGTACAAGCGACATTCTCACTTGAGGACGAAACCCAGGAAGATAGCTGTAGGGTCTAGAGTGCTAGTGGGAGGATCACGAGGTGGGCACTGCAGCTGCAGCCATTTCAGTTTACGGTGCAGGCAGTGTCTGGGAAGGACAATGTGGCGGCAGACTTCTTGAGTCGCTTGCCGTAGAGAAAGAGAGAGAGAGAGAGAGAGAGGAGAGAGAGAGAGAGAGAGAGAGAGAGAGAGAGAACCTGAGGGTTCCGTTAACCTGTGTCGTGAGAGGTTGACATCGTCGAAGCTATGCATGTGTTATTGGCGTAGCAAGGTGTACTGTGGGTGTGGTATTTGTAGCACGTGTTACACAGCAGTTGTGCGTAATCAGAGCCCCATCAGTTATGGAATTTATATGTAGTGCGTAGTGTAACGGCTGCCTGTAAGTGCCTGCATTAAGGTCATATGTGGCAGCGTTAGACCAGGTTGATTAATGTAACCTGTGATTGTTGATGTATTTAAAAGTTGATGTTGTTGGGATGGAAGTTTTGGTGTGCATCAAAAGTAACAGTAGGACAGAATGAGTGATAGAGAATTGGATTGTCATAGGTAGGGTGTGGCTAAAACGCCGATCGAGTGAGAAGTTGTTTTGTTTTAACCTGTAGTTAAAACTTAGGCAGGGGGGTGTGTCACCGATCGGCGGTACTAAACTAGTACGTCCACGTGTTTAAGAGTAGTGGTGGTCCAAGATAGAGATCGTGTGCGAGTATGCGTGCGAGTGTGTGTGTGTATGTGTGTGTGTGTGTGTGTGTGTGTGTGTGTGCGTGCGCGCGCGCTCGCGCGTATGTGAGGTTGGGGTTTAGTTAGCTAGAGTTAGGTTAAGTTCCTCAGGGTTAGGTAGAAAGATTAGGCTAGGTAGGAGCCTGGGGAAATAGGACATACAATATTCTTTCATTCCAGTCTTCACTTATTGAAGGAATGGAATGGAAGCGGGAGGTTGGTTTCGTTCCCGATTGTTACCCTTTTGTTACTTTGGTTCTACACCAGAGAAGGCGGGGCAGGATATCGGCTGTTGTTGTGTTGTCACGTCTGTGAGTTGTTGTGGTAAACTGTCGTATTGTTGCACGAGCAACAACTAGTCCGTTGGTCAGGCGTGTCAGCTCTACGGAGGGATACACTGCTCTGACCAATCGTTGTTTTGTGTGGTGAGTAGAGTTCGCTTGATTCCGACCGGGGCGGAATGCGTTGGGGTAGCTTCACTTCGGTCCCTGGTGTTCGTCGGAGTGGACGTACTCCTTGTAGGTGCGGCGGCAGCGCCGGTAGTTTTGAAGAGTGACTTCGGGTCATAGTTAGTGCCAGGTCCTCGTCGGGTTTGGGTGCCCTTGGCCTGTGCTGAGTCGGTGTCGTCCTTGTTGGCAGCCACTGTCAGCCAGTTGCAGAACTGGTGTGGTTGATCGTCTGTATGTCCAGGTTGGTGATCTGTTAGGTTCGTTGTGTTGTAGTTCGTCGTGTTGTCTTGTATTATGGCGAGTTGTACTGTAGTTGTCTCATGTTGCGATTAGTTGTATTATGTTCGTTGCGTATACTGGTTGTCTGGTATGATGTCGTCTTGGTTCCGTGATTGAAATTTGTTGTCAGCCGGTTTGAGTTGTCACTCTTTCCTGTATATTTTTGTAAGTTATGTACATAGTGGTTCCTGAGATCGATTTTCTCAGGACAGTTTGGCTAGACAATGTGGGTTCAATATAATGACCGTTGATGGACAGTGATGTAGATATTGTTTGTGGTTAGTTCATGGTAATGTCAGTGGGTTTAATAAGAGGGTAGTACGAGGTTGCATTTGGTTGAGGATCATAATATGAGTCAGGTGCAGATGTGTCTGCGTGAATCATAGAGGGGTTTGATGATTGTGCTCAATCTCAATTGTAAATAGTAGTAGTTCGTTGAAATTGATTTACGATTTCGCAGTTGACCTGCACAGCATTGGAATCGGTTAACTGTGTAGTAAGGCCAAGGCCAATTTGTGGTCGAGTGGTTTTATACTGGGGTACGGTCGTAACCATTCAACTTATATTGGTGTCTTTTCACTTTCGTTACGAGTCAGGGTTCTCGACGCGGGTGTCGTGCGCGTGCGGACTGTATCTGTGACGTTCGCATTTGGTACAGGATAGTGAGTCCATAGGGTAGAAGTTTTGTAAGAAAGTGACAGTCGTCACACGTGCAGGGATGTATGTATTTGTGACAGAACGGGGTTGGAGAAAGATATCTTAGGTTGTGGGGAGGCAACCCAGTTATGAATTTTAGTAAGCAGAGAGAAGGGAAAGGTA
>CM065720.1:48523172-48530672 GCA_033310375.1 Conus canariensis
AGTGCAAAAGCTTCAGGTAGGAAAGCTATAAAGAACACAAGTAAACAGGTAAAAGGGGATGAACAATGGAGGAAAAAAAATCCCATTCCTTCCACGCGTATACATTCTGACTACAATTTTAGGATGAAATGAATAGGAAATGAAAAACAATGAATACTACTAAATTTGAGCCTTGCACATGATTGTGACACCAGCGTAAAAATCCGGCAATGTAAACATTAAAATGAATTGCTCGTTTGAAATAGCTTTTGTAGATTTAAAAGATTGGTATGTAATTGAACAGAATGTTGTTTGTCTTGACCGATTGTGCAGAATCTGGTTTACAGTATGCATCAATGCTTATCATTACTAGAATAATTCATATTTCATTCAGGGTTTGCAGCGGCTGTTATTTTATTTATTTACTGTTTCGTTTTTACTGGGTGCTTCTTTTTGTCTTGCCTTCTTTACTGTGTTTGTCCTTTTTCTTAGGTAATTTGTTCGGTCGTGTTTGGTTTAATATTTTGATTTTTTTTCTAAGTTGTCAGTATAAACATAACTATCTGTGGCTTAATGTTTCATTGTTAATGATTTTTCAAATAGTCTTATAGATGGTTAAGTGATTAATGTATTTTCACTTGTTAATATTGACATCACAAGCTCTAATTTGAAATAAATCCAAACCTTTTCTTGAATCCCAAGCATTCTCAAGCTGACATGTAGGAAAGCAGAAGCAGCACGCTAGGACAGACTGATGGGTGGAAGGAAAGTTGCTAGGCGGAAGGAAATAAGAAAGCAGATATGTAGGCAAGGGAATTGTCCAGGAAGCTGGTAAATAAAAACAAAATCAGATCTTTTCACCGAAATTAATAAGGGACAAGGATTTTCCAGTAATCGCCACCTCCACATGTAACCACATAAAGAATTCAACATGCTATAGAATACGATTTTGCTTGGTTGAAATACTCGGCCAGTCAAAAATTGCGTTTCACTGCTTTTACCTTGGTCATGTGTGAATCAGTGATAAATGGAATACATGATCTCTCTCGGTAAAATACATGGACTGACTACTGTACTGATTGCATATTACAATATTCAATGTGTCACGGAGAGAAAGATGCCACTGTCCTTAAAAGCTTTCTACCTTCCACCCAAACAAGGCCATTAATTCTTTTGAAACAAATAAAGAAACAAAGTGAACACCGAATCCGTTTCTAACACAACAGCAGGCATGTATCAGTGTCAAACATGAGTGTGCTTAATCCAGATTCATTAGAGAGAGAGAGAGAGAGAGAGAGAGAGAGAGAGAGAGAGAGAGAGAGAGAGAGAGAGGATGTCAGAAGAAAGGTGCGTATATTAACAACACATTTTCCACGCATCAAAACAGCCTACACGGACAGGAAAAGTTGCAGTGTACATGCCGCATAGAGAAATGTTATATGAATCATGCAGCTAAATAAAAAGCAATGGACTTCTCACAGCGCACTACACACGCACTCTCGCACAAACTTTCCGAGCGCAACAAAGGGTCGCAATACACATTTGAATTATCTGAGCAATTAAATCAGGAACAATCCAAGAACTTAGACCTTAAATGTATGGCCATTATGTTGAAAAACTTAGACTGGCTTAAGAACACCCCTATCCCACCCCGTCCCTAAAAGAGCCGTACTTTTCAAAATAGCAGAGAGAGAGAGAGAGAGAGAGAGAGAGAGAGAGAGAGAGAGAGAGAGAGAGAGAGAGAGAGAGAGAGAGAGAGAGAATTCTACATCTTCAACCTACAATGGCATTCTGTATTCCGCCCTCTCCAAACCCACCGATGGCTTAAACAGGGATCTGTAACACAAGCAGGACCTTCCGTATCATTGACTCCCACACTCCCTCTCTCCGAAGCTGCTGCCACCTCATTTACCGTCTTCAGTCTCCGCATCCCTTCCCTCATCCACCATCTCCACAGTTTCAGCCATCCCTCTCCTCCATACTCGCAGACACACCATCAGCACCAATACTGCCCTCGCCTTGCAAATGTCATGATTCTTGCAGTATTCGTGACTGACAGTGCGACTTAAATTAAGGAGTAGAGATAGAGTGTGTGTGTGTGTGTGTGTGTGTGTGTGTGTGTGTGTGTGTGTGTGTGTGTGTGTGTGTGTGTGTGTGGGAGAGAGAAGAGAGAGGAGAGAGAGAGAGAGGAGAGAGAGAGATGAGAGAGAGATGTTCGGCTTGTTAAAAATTATTTCTTTAAATTCAGGGAACTGTGTTTAGACGAATCATACAGTTGTTTAACTGGCGAATAACAAAAACAAATAATAAGACAACGGCTGTAAAGGTAATTAAGGAAAGCTCAATAATCTCTGGTTCTTAAACTTTGCATTATGGATCCATTGTTAACAGCTTCTAAAGTAATGTTGCTTTTAGACTTCGAAGTAAAACAAAAAATGCTTCCAACGATGAAAGCAAGTAAGTGATCCATCAAATATATTGACGCTGATATTAGCTGTTTGACACTGAAACAGGTAGAAATTGAGAATCATGAACTATAAACTGACTTGATGTGGAAGTACAGCTATTTCAAAAGGTGGAAAACAACTGAGGAAGTGTTCAAGAAACGGAGCATGAATACAGAATCTGATGCGTCGATTTCTTTCTTATCTCATGCACAAATGACGCTATTTCTTTTTATAGTCGTGCATCTTGAAGCAATAAGCCTCAGAATGTAACATAAAGTAGTTATTTTATGAGTCCTCCTAACTTACGTTACTAGATGAAGAGCATTGATTATTGTTTTATGTCTTTGGCGTGTTTACAACATTGTTATGATTGTTATGCTTTCCAGAAGTCTGTATTCCTCTTTAAAAGACGACGTGATGCTTACGTTTACGCAGCCATTAACATTCTCTGCATCTCTTCTTGTTGTTTCTAACTCACTCATTGGATGGACTTCTCGGTAAACTGGAACCCAGTTGCCTCTGGTGTGTGTGTGTGTGTGTGTGTGTGTGTGTGTGTGTGTGTGTGTGTTGTGTGTGTGTGTGTGTGTGTGTGTGTCTCTCTCTCTCTCTCTCTCTCTCTCTCTCTCTCTCTCTCTCTCCCCCCTCCCATTTGTTTATATGCAATACTTACGCAAACCATAAAGAAGACTTTAAACCTACGAAATATGACAGTCACCACCCATGCTTAGATCTGCATTGCCGTTATGAAATAGCAAAGAAAGACTTGTAGGCAAAACTAACCTATCCATTTTTAAAACTTTAAATGGTAAGTTTCAATACGAAGTGACTGAGGGCGGAAAATGAAGAAAAATTAGAAAGAGAGGGATTAGTTACCGCCAAGGACATAGACAAACAAAGTACAGGACAAGACACAATGCATTTTGACCTCTTGGGTCTTCTCCAGGCAAAAACAAATAACATTTAGGACAGTGAAAACGAAGAACGAGAAACCCTCTCCTCATATTCGCCGCACGACCAAAGTAAGACGAGGCAAATACAAGTGGTCGGGGGGGGGGGGGGGGGGGGGGGGGTTAGAAGAGCGGGGAGGATACACAGCAGTTAGAGGGGGGGGGGGGAGTAAATGGTGGAATAGTGAGAGACATTGAAGTGTTGGCCCCAGATGGTCTCTTTGTTGCCTTTTAAAATCGTGACGCGACTTGCTTTGTCAGGAGTTTCAAGCTGTGATTATTGTGTGATGTCGACTGCCGTGCGCTTTGGGAGTCTGCCTTTCTGTCTGGTTATTGCCGGGACAGTCCCCTACGCTCTATTTCTGTCTGTCTGTCTGTCTTCTGTCTGTCTCTGTCTCTCTGTCTGTCTGTCTGTCTGTCTGTCTCTCTCTCTCTCTCTCTCTCTCTCTCTCTCTCTCTCTCTCTCTCTCTCTCTCTTAACACGCCTGCCTGTCTGCGTGGTAGATCTGTCTTCAAAACAGTTGCACCCTCGTTCATCAGTGGTCGATGCTTCTATGTGCTGTGACTACCCAGGCACCAGACTGTCCATTTAGTGTCGCCTTGGTCAATACTGAAACATTAGACTGGAGTGTGTGAGAGCGTCCGGCTTTCTCTCTCTGTGTGTGTGTGTGTGTGTGTGTGTGTGTGTGTGTGTGTGTGTGTGTGTGTGTGTGTGTGTGTGTGTGAAGGGGGTGGGAGGGGTGGGAGAGGGTTGGAGGGAGGAGAAGAAGCGGGAGTGGCGGTGGAGGCGTGACGAATGAAAATGGTCTTGTGTGGAGGGGGGGGGGGGGGCATGAGAGGAGTTTAGGACAGGGAGGTGGCTGCGGGAGAGGAGAGGAGACTAGAGTGTTGGCCCTAGGTGGTCTCTTTGTTGTCCTTTTAAACTGTGAGGAGACTTGCTTTGATGGACGTTTCGTTCGGTGGTCATTGCGTGGTGTCGACCGCTGTGGGCTTTGACAGTCTGCCATTTTGTCTGAGTATTGCTTAGCTAGTCAGGCTCCTACGCTCTCTCTCTCTCTCTCTCTCTCTCTCTCTCTCTCTCTCTCTCTCTCTCTCTGTCTCTGTTCTCTGTCTCTGTCTCTGTCTCTCTCTCTCTCTCTCTCTCTCTCTCTCTCTCTCTCTCTCTCTCTCTCTCTCTCAGTTTGGTTCGTTTGTCATATACAGCCCTTCTAAGGAAACTAGATCTGAAGAAACATGACAGTCACCCATCCGTGTTTAAAACTATATCGCCATTATCCACTACTTGCGAAAGGCTTTTAGGCAAGACTGACCTTTTTTATATTTAAAGCCTTAGAATAAGATCTAGTTGCAAAGTGGAGGGACTGCAGGCAGAAATCTAAACAAATTCTAAAAATTATTCATAAGGCTCTGCCGAAACGCGTCGTGCTTTGTCTTGTAATTCGTTTTTTTCTACTTCGGCAGAGTCTTATCAATAATTCTTAGAATTTGCTTTGAAATGAAATAAGACAACGCAAATGTAATTCTGTGCTGCCAGTAATGTGCTATAAGAAGATATTCACTTTCTTGCACAGGCAATTGGTCTGACAGTTAAAATATTACACAGCAACACTACCACCACCACCACCACCACCCTCTCTCTCTCTCTCTCTCTCTCTCTCTCTCTCTCTCTCTCTCTCTCTCTCTCTCTCATTTTTTTTTTTTTTTAGCCCGTCTGTTTGATTCCATGTCTGACTGTCTGCCTGCTAGATCTGCTTCTGAAACAGTTGAAGCCTAGTTCGACAGTGCTTGACATTTCTATGTGCCGTGAATACCTAGGCACCAGAATGTTGTTTTTTTGTTTGTTTATTTTGAACGTCAGATTGGTCAGTATGGAAACATTAGACTGAAAATTATGGGTGCCAACGTGTTTACTGTGGTTCGTGTGTGGTGTCGACTGCTGTGCGCTTTGGGATTCTACCTGATTATTGCTTGGTCAGAGCCTCTCCTACGTATTCTCTCTCTCTCTCTCTCTCTCTCTCTCTCTCTCTCTCTCTCTCTCTCTCTCTCTCTCTCTCTCTCTCTCCTTTTTTCAGTTTCTGTCATTCAAGTATTCACTTTTAAATGTGTTGTCAGTATCTCACTGCATTTGATGGTGATGATGATGATGATGATGATGATGATGATGATGATGCAGTTGCTGCTGCTGCTGTTGCTGTTGCTGCTGCTGTTGCTGCTGCTGCTGCTGCTGCTGCTGCTGCTGCTGCTGCTGATGATGATGATGATGGTGGTGGTGGTGGTGGTGATGTTCATGACGACGACGACAACGATGATGTTGATGATGACAACGATGACAACCATGATGATGATGATGATGATGATGGTGATGATGGTGATGATGATAATGATGATGATGATGGTGATGATGATGATGACGATGATGATGATGATGATGATGATGATGATTTTACCTGTCTTATTTTGTTTGCTTTCACTTTCAGTTGACCTACTTAGATCCCACAACCTGCAGATTCAGGGATGGTGATCTCCTCTACATGAGACACGCCCTCCATTATTGATGCCAGAGACATGCAGCAGCAGCGGTAGTGGTCAGGAAGCAAGTGTCCATTTCCACAGAACATTTGTGCAAGAGCAACAGAAACAGACAGCGCGTACTTAACGCTAAGAGCTAAAAAGCCAGACTGATGCTGAAACGGAACGAGGGAAACCTGAGAGCCTGGGACAAACCACGATGTTGGGAAAAAAAAGGTGAGATAGTGTACATCGACGGAAAGTGCAGAGAACAGAAACAGACCGACATATATTGTACTTTAAGGTGATGCTGGAAAGTCAGACACAGACGGCGATACTAAAGGGAGGCAAAGCTTAAAGCTTAAAGTTCAGGGACAGATCGCACATTTGAATGCTAAGGACGCGCTAAGCGCTAAATATAGACAACGAGATTCAAAGATGAGGGGACGCTACGACATAGACCCCGACATTCATAAATAATTGGAAAGTTAACGACTAGGAAAAGTACTCCATTATCTAAAGATGAAGAAAGAATATCAAGCACGTAAAAATAAACCTCAGAATTGTAAGACGGAGGAAGGCAAAAACGATTTAAGATATAGATACCAAAATTGTCGTAGTAAAGATACTAAAGAGAATAAAACTCTTAATCGTAAAACAATGAAAATATAAAAGCTCATAAATAGACCCCCAACATTCTAAGATTAAGGGGAAATGAGTGCTAAGACTTAGGCTCCAATATCATAAGATTATGGAAAGCTAAGCGCCAAGAAATGGACTCCTGTCCGGAAAGATGCAGGGCAGCCAAGAGCTATGCAACAGACTACGATCTTGTAAAATTAGGGAAAGCGAAAGAGTAAGAAACAGACAACAGTATTCTAAGATGAGGAAAAGCTAATTACGCAGTAAAAAAAAAAGAACAATATATTCTAACTGAACAACACACTCTGAGATGACGGCAATCTAAGAAATGAGAAACAGACTGCAATATTTTAAGATCAGAAAAAGACAGATTAATGCAAGGGATACATTAATAAATAAATGAATGAATAGATACATGAGTAAACAAATAATTAAACAAATGAATAAATATATGAATGAATAGATAAACTGCAACATCTGGAGGAGAGAAAGAAAAAGCTGTTAACAAAGAGGACGATGGTCAAACAAACAGTGAAATACTGTATACCGCATTTTTGTGAGATTGGGAAAAGTTGTGAAACGGTAATTAGACCACAGTACTGTAAACTTAGCGAAATATATTCCGAAGAGTTGGTTGTGCCCTATTTTAACATAAGGTAATACAAAAGTAAGAAAGGGACATGTTATGATACGAAGAGAAAAAACAAAAACAAATAAGAAAGACCTTCAGCAGGATAAGGGAAAGGTAAGAGTTAAGAAAGAGACCCTAACATCTTAAGATTGTGAAAACCCAACAGCAAACACACACACACACACACACACACACATACATATATATATATAATATATATATATATATTCAATTATAAACAAAGCTTGCTCTTATGTCTTAGATTGAAGAAATAGGGGGAGATAAGCATTCATATCTGCAGTGGTAGATCATTCTGCCAACTAACAGTATGTGCTTGAGTGGGTGA
>CM065720.1:48538172-48540672 GCA_033310375.1 Conus canariensis
CCCATGTGAGAATTCTCTTCACTTTGACAACGAGCCTATTGGCTTGAAACGTCAGTTTACTCTCCAACGGATTCAACTGCCACCAAAAGGTTTTTATAAACTTTATTATTTTTTCACTTTACCACGAATCCTGCAGTCAACTTTTGTTTCTTCCTTGTGGAGTAAAGATTAGAAATGTAGACTGTAGCAAATGCATCTGATAAAAGCAGCCTACAGTGATTTGGTAATGAGTAAGAGATGAGGATATCATACCAAAATGCCGATATCCTTGTTTCGGTGAATGCTATCTTGTTTCTCACTTCATAGTTTCTTTACAATGTTCAGGATCTTTATTGGTGTTGTTTTCGTAAGGGGTGATTCGTTTGCTTTGCGAAGGAATATTTCTTGTTAAATGTGATCCCAGATCGTTTTAATTGTATTCTTAAATTGCACTTTTCACTCAGACAAGCCAAAATGAATTGATCTTTTAAATTTGTTCTGCCTGTCTAACTCTGATCCCCTCCTCTCTCTCTCTCTCTCTCTCTCTCTCTCTGTCTCTGTCTGTCTGTCTGTCTGTCTGTCTGTCTGTCTGTCTGTCTCCTCTCTCTCTCTCTCTCTCTCTCTCTCTCTCTCTCTCTTCTCTCTGCTGATGGTCTATACATTTCTTACGGACTAGCCCTACCACCCAACAACCAATCCCCTCTCACATCAACATCAGCCTCACCATCACCACCCGCCTCTCTCCCTCCTCTCTGTCTGTCTGTCTGTCTGTCTGCCTGTCTATTTTTTGTTTGTCTCTGTCTCTGTCTGTCTGTCTGTCTGTGTCTGTCTGTCGTCTGTCTGTCTGTCTGTCTGTCTGTCTGTCTGTCTGTCTGTCTGTCTGTCTGTCTCTCTCTCTCTCTCTCTCTCTCTCTGACAAAACGTGTTCCGTTTTGTACATCTTTCAAAGAGAGACATGAACATGGAGAAGGCCAGAGAGTTTCAGAAAGAGTGACTTTAAGAGAGAGAGAGAGAGGGTGGGGGCATGCATACAGATAGACAGACAGTTAGACAGACAAGCAGAGAGAGAGAGAGAGAGAGAGAGAGAGAGAGAGAGAGAGAGGAGAGAGGAGAGAAAGAGACATTGAGATATAGAGAGACAAAGAGACAACGAGACAGAAACAGGAGCAGATAGATCAAGATAGGGAAAGATGTAGAGATGCACAGACAGATATTGAGGGACACACAGGCATGCTTCTAAAGGGACGGACAGACAGAAAGGCAGATGGACAGAAATGCGTACATAACGACACACACAGCAGCAGGCACAAACACACTACATAAAACACACACACACACACACACCAACCACACCACACACACACACACACACACACACACACACACACACACAGTTGATTTTTTTTTTTCTTTTTTTCATAGATGGCTTGATGTAGTTAAGCAGATATGCTGCTTATTCAATGTTTCTATCTCTAAATACAGTTTTGACTTTGACTTTCACACACACACACACACACACACACACACACACACACACACACACACACACACACACACACACACACACACACACACACACATGGAGAAGAAGAAAATGCAAGGGGTGGAGGGATTATAATGGGTGGGAAAGTGGGGGCAGCTTTAATCTTTACCAAATGTTCAACGTGCCAGACGCTGGATGAAAATCAGCAGACAGTTGACGAAGCCTCTGAGGTCGTCTGTCTTTCAGGAACTAACTGGTTCTGTCATTGTACCGAGCATACACCGTCCCTCTCCCGCTATACTAGTAGACGTTCAGACAAATCGGCTTGTTAAAAACCATATACACTGCTGTTCAGGGCATACATTCACAGTGAAAGAGCTGAACTGTGGACAATCCGGATTGCTTCATTCTACCCATGGTGCCTTACTAGTATTTGTCTAGGAGGTGTATAGAATTCAATTCTGGCTTATACTCTTTCCAACAAGAATATAACATGAAGTTTGTTGATAAAAAAATGTCCATATATGTGCGGCATAGTTGTGTGTTCGTATGCGGTTTATGGCAATGCCATTGGAATACGATCACAGTAAAATGATGAAGTAATTCTTTCACCAAATTCTTTTGGCAAATCTCATTTCAAGAATTGTTGGTTTTGACTGAGGAGGTTAAGTGACGCTCCCCAGTCCCTAATGCCAGTGTCAAAACGTGTATGAACAGACGTGGATTGCATGCGTGAGAATGGGACTGGAGAGGCACTGTGACACGTGAATTAATTTTTTCTGATACATTTTGAAATGATCTTTTCCTCTTACTTACGATATTACTCAAAATACACTCGTAAATTGTAGGTCGGTTCCAACTGTGATATTTGTCATTTACAATGTCAAGTAAGCCAGATGTGTCGCTGTATCCATTTAGTTCAAACACTGTGGCTTTAAGAACACCATTGTGACATTTTCACAAGTTCATTCCACCCAAAACTGGTTTCTTACATGTGGTACATGGATCAACATAATGATCGATCGTATGAAAGATACC
>CM065720.1:48560672-48563172 GCA_033310375.1 Conus canariensis
ACACTTATTCTGCAGTTCAAAACAGTCAAATGAATCAAGCAAGCGAGAGAGAACAGTTTGAGCGAAATGACTCGTTTACGTTGCATCCAATATCAGATACACATGTTTTACTATATTCATCATAGGTCTTACCCATTACTTTTGAAGGAGCAAATCCACAACTGCATATATTTCGCGATACTCTTTCATATCTATTCAGAGTAGAAGATTCAGAATGTTAAATGTCAAGGGAATGCCCATCATGAGTGACGTTCTTCACAGAAGGACACAGAAAAAAGACAAGGTTAAAGGTTCTGTTGTTTACCTCACCATTCCGGGAAGTCAGCATCCGTCACCAACAAATAAATAGCAAGCCTTTTAACACACAGTTCGTCACCAACAGATAAATAGCAAGCCTTTTAACACACAGTTCGTCACCAACAAATAAATAGCAAGCCTTTTAACACACAGTTCGTCACCAACAAATAAATAGCAAGCCTTTTAACACACAGTTCGTCACCAACAGATAAATAGCAAGCCTTTTAACACACAGTTCGTCACCAACAGATAAATAGCAAGCCTTTTAACACACAGTTCGTCACCAACAGATAAATAGCAAGCCTTTTAACACACAGTTCGTCACCAACAAATAAATAGCAAGCCTTTTAACACACAGTTCGTCACCAACAAATAAATAGCAAGCCTTTTAACACACAGTTCGTCACCAACAAATAAATAGCAAGCCTTTTAACACACAGTTCGTCACCAACAAATAAATAGCAAGCCTTTTAACACACAGTTCGTCATCAACAATAAATAGCAACCTTTTAACACACAGTCGTCACCAACAAATAAATAGCAAGCTTATCACCAGTTCGTCATCAACAGTGGAGAACATAAAGGCGAACTTCCAGGCGAGTAGGCAGCAGAATATCTACCTAAAAAAAGCAACTTTAATCAGAGAGATCACAAAATTAACAGAGAGAGAGAGAGAGGGAGAGAGAGAGAGGGGGGGTACTTTCAATTTTGCCCCAGACGCCTTGACAGCCGTTCTAAAAAAAAACACACACAACTGCAGGAAACCCAGAGTTCACCTATCTTCCAAGAGTCGACGGTGCCTGCCCTCGTACCCCTCTGGTGCGCCCTGTGCTATGTACACAACTCATACGCCATCGTTGAAATCGGTTTACGATTAAAACTGCAGACATTTTTTTTCTAGAACGCGCGATTCATGGAATCGGGATTTTAGAAATAGCTGAGTTGGTAAAGCGACAGACTCGAGATATTGTTGACCTTGCAGCTGTGGCTTCTTATCTCTGCTATGCTGTTTCGATACAGGGAGACTTTTCCCTCGGATTTAGCATTTGTTTTGACCACATTATCGAAAAGTTATTTGAATGACACTGTCAAGCAAGATTCTGAGTGTGAACACTTGCATTACAAACATCTACCCTTTTGTATAATCTCATTACCAGCTTTCGGAGGAGAACGTCAGATTTTCCGTTGGAATGGATGACACGTATAAACGTAGCATGCATACTTCGTGAAAGAAATGAGTGATTGATATTCGGCTGAATGACACAGAAACCGAGTTCTAGCGCCAACAGGCAGCTCTTCGTTCAGCCCTTCCAAGATAGACAGCCTATTTTTCTAATAAACGAGAGCGTAAATTGTAAAACTCCCGAAACTTTTTTTTTTATGAGGATAGGCACTATAAAAGTAATGTTGATAAATCAAGAGTGTTGTGAGGTGATGACTTTTGCAATGGTCGAATGTTTATATGCTACGCACAAAAAGTTAAGGATCACTTTCACAAACATTCATAACTGTCAAAATAAGAAAGTCAATGCGTTGAAGTTTGGCCAACATTTCATTCCATTCTTTAGTGATAACGATACACAATTGCCTTCAATCTCGAGCAATCGTTTGGTGTGTACATTTGATTAAAGTGGGTACGTATCCAAATTTGATTTCCCAAAGTCATTGAAATCACAAGACAGGGCATACTGATGCTCCCAAAAGCTCAGTAATGCGTGTAACCACCATGGCTGTTCTGGCACTCGACGCAGCGAGTCCTCATTGAGTTGACCAGGTTGGTGAAGATCCTCTGTGGAAGCGCCTGCCACTCAGCCTGCAGCATCTGGTAGAGGTGTTGGGCATCCCTGGGAGGGGGGTGGCTCCTCACTTTGCGATCCAGCTCATCCCAGAGGTTCTCAATCGGGTTGAGATCAGGACTGCATGCTGGCCACTCCATTCTGTTGACTCCAGACTGCTGCAGGAAGTCGTTGACCACCCTTGCCCTGTGGGGGCGAGCATTGTCATCCTGGTAGACAGCCCTCGGTCCCATCTGCTGCAGTGTAGGCACAGCCAGCGGTCGAAGGATCTCATCCCGGTATCGGATGCCAGTCAGGTTACCCTGTACATGATACAAGGGTGTTCTGTGGTGAAGGCTGAAGGCCCCCCAGACCATTACAGAACCTCCACCAAAGGCCACCTTTTCTTGGACAGTGGCGTCAGTAAA
>CM065720.1:48568172-48570672 GCA_033310375.1 Conus canariensis
GCTTCCTGTCTGAGAACATCTAACTGATTTTGCAGTCCTATGGGGGTGTCTGATAAAAGAATAACGTCATCAGCAAACAACATCAAGAACAATTCGTTCGCCCCAGGAATCATTTGAATACCATGTCTTCCTTTTTTTGAGACTTCAATGGCAAGTTCGTTTATATAAAAACGAAAACAACTGTGGACTTAGGAGGCAGCCCTGTTTGACCCCCCTTGGACATTCGAAAAAAATCGGAATATACACATCTATCACCTACATATACAAGTACTGAATCGTAAATGCTTCAAAGTGCCATGTATAGCTTACCATTCACACCCATTTTTCTTTAAACATTCCATAAAATATTCCTGTTCACAGAAGCGAAGGCCTTTTTAAAGTCCACAAAAGCGACATACAGTTTTCTATTACGTTGGAGATAGTTCTGGACTAAAGCACACAAAGTAAATATGAGATCTATTGTGCAATAACTAGCCCTAAAACCTGCTTGCTCTACAATGATCATCTCCTCTCTTTCCGCCCACTTAGTGTTTTGTTTAAAATATGAGTATACATTTTACTTATTACACTATTTGATGCTATCCCTCTGTAATTATCAGGGTTGTTTGTATCCCCTTTTTGTGGATTGGAATTAGAATGGGCTTTGCCCATTCTAAAGGAAAAATTCCATTTTCAAACAATTTATTGAATAGAATAACAAGAAAAATTATCACAGTAATATCTGCATTTTTTAACATCTCACTAATGATGTAGTCTGGACCAGCGCTTTTACCCGTTTTAAGTTTGTTTATACTTGATAGCACCTCCTGATTAGATATTGGATCATTAAACAAAGGGTCATTCCCCATGGTTTCTTCTTCTTCAAGTAAGAGATCCGAATGTTCAGTGTCACTATCATAAGCATTAAAAACATGGGAAAAATGATCATACCATTGCTGAATCCTAATATCAGAGTAAATAACCGTTTTCCTGTTCAATGATCTTATTATTGACTAAAACAACCTTGGGTCGTGAACGGAATCTCTTAACTCTTTTCTTTGGTTCACATATTCTTCTTTCTTCTTTTTCCTGTTAATGGCTGATCCACATCATTGAAATCCTTTAAGTAACCTCTTGACCTTCTTTTTCTTTAGCTGACACTCATTGTCAAACCAGTCACTGTGATCCTTTCTGTTTCCAACTGTCCTTACCAGGCTGCTGTCCCAAATAAAGCTTTGGTAAATATATCAACTGACTGATTGACATCAACTGCCAACAATTGGTCAGCTTTCAAAAGCATCTCTTTAAACTCATTGCTACAAAGCTCTTCTTTATATAACTGAGTTTCCCAATATCCCCCAAAATTCTTTTTTCACCCTCCCTTGCTATTTAAGTTTGCTTGAAATTACAGATACACTGATTGGTCAAACATTTCATAACCCCTGGCAAGTGCCAAGAGTGTAAACAATCATCAGTGTGAAGGTCACAGTATGTACACAAGTCATCAGAAACAAGAAAATAATCAATAACACTCTGACCATGTTGCAATACAAAAATAAATTCTCCATCAGAGTCACTTTTACAGTATCCGTTTAAAACGGACAGATCAAACAGAAAAGCCAAATCAAGCAAAGATTTTCAAAAATTATTCAAAACTAAATCTTTTGAGCGTCGAATGTTTCTGTCTTTCTTCATCAGTTTCATCAGAGTTGAAGCTTGACACATAGTTTGCCATGTTCTCCAACTGCGATTGATCACTTCCAGTTCTTGCATTCATATCACCACACAAAATAAAGTAAACATCCCCTTTCTTGATACATTGTAATAAATGTTCCTCTAATAATATGTCAAGGGAGCGAAACCTCTCACAAAGGGGCCTTAAGCGCTTTAGAGGAAAGAAATGTTGTACGTGGTAGAGAAATAGGTAATAGATCCATTACCAGTACGCCTTCACCTATCACACACTGTCGAACTGTGCCAAGGAGGTCGAAGTGGTCAAGTGACAGATGGCATCTAAGGTAGTAAGGACCCTCCCGAGTGCGAACCTTCCCGATGGCGAAAGGGAGGGGAATGTAACCACTAGGACCTCAGAGCATCGAGAAGTCGCTAAATACTCGGTCAGCTGAGGTTGCTTTGTAAACAGTCCTTGAAGAACAGGAGTCTTGGGCTCGTTCAGATGGTATTGCCGTAGGGCACTGCGTTGAGGCTTTGTTAGGCAGGTTGAATGCGCGTGGACGTTGTTGTCGTAGCCTTTCTCTAGGATAATTACTGTGTTAAAGTGGCTCCCGGAGTCGGCGGGAATTTTCGATGTCCATTTGATGCCAAGTGGTTGTTTGCTAAACAATTAGGTAGGAATGTGTGTAAATGCTGATGTGTGGGAGAATGTAGCGAAAGAAAAATTCAGTGTACTTGTGAACAAGCTGATTGAGAAGCAACAGGGACAAAGGCATGGCCCGAAGGAAGATCCTTTGTGTCCTTCCCTATATAAACTGAGGGAGAACAACGTGACGAGAGAGGAGAA
>CM065720.1:48595672-48598172 GCA_033310375.1 Conus canariensis
TCCTTGTGATCACTCTGGCTGGAAGGTTCACAGAGAGAGAGAGACGGGGGAGTGGGGGAGGATGGGGAAGAGAGGGAGGGAGACAGACAGACAGACAGCCAGGCAGAGAGAAGAGAGAGAGACAGAGATAGAGATAGACAGACAGCAGGAAGAGAGAAGAGAGAGAGAGAGAGAGAGAGAGGAGAGGGGGGGGGGTCAAACAGACGACAGACAGACAGACGGAGATGGAGACAGAAAGACAGACAGACAGAGAAAGAGAGAAACAGAGATTGAGCACAGCTGGACAACGTAAACCAAACTTTCAGAACTTCAGATTTCCCACATTCTGATTTCACCTACACTGATTCAAAGGATGCAAAAAGCAGCTGCTTTGACAAGGCAGGGTGGTGTGGTGTGATGGGGATTATGTGGGAATGTGGGGAAGGACAGGGAAAAGGATGCGGTGTGTGACTGGGGCGAACTGGGTGAACAAACTTTGAACAAAGTGCTGCTGACATGTCCATCGATCGATCTGCAAGCAACTTTGTACAGCTTGGATTTTCTCCAAGGTCTGTGTGTTTAGACATTGGAAGAAGGAATGTATTGACGAGTAAAAAGAAGCAATCTAAATGTCCTTTCCATTACTGTTCTGGTGCTAAAGAAGGGCTGAAGAGTTCCAGAATAAAACGTAAAATGAGCAGTACGCGGTGGCACTTAAACATACCTGTCACTCCACACACCACACACACACACATACACACACACACACACACACACACACACACACACACACACACACACACACACAACCGCATGCACGCAGCTACAGAGAGAGAGAGAGAGAGAGAGAGAGAGGAGAGAGACAGACAGACAGACAGACAGACAGACAGACAGACAGACAGACAGACAGACAGATAGAGACGGAGACAGAGACACGGAGACAGAAACAGAGAGTGAGACAGACAGACCGACAAACAGACAAACGGATAGACAGAGAGAGCGAGAGAGGTGGAGGTTAGGGCTCGCGCGCGCGCGCGCGGGCACACACACACACACACACACACACACACACACACACACACACACACACACACCCACACAACACACGTGCGCACACTAACCAGCGGAAGGTGAGAGAGAGGAGAGAGAGAGAGAGAGAGGGGGGGGGGGGAGCGATGATTTGGGCTCTTACCACCACACGCGCCGGGGTATAATTTCCAGTGTGGAACTATCACGGACCGGTACACCGGTGTCACCAGACATAGAGTCTAAAGCAATTCCATGCAGTGATTTAGGTGAAGGGTGACGTGATTCTGCGAATCATGAGTTGAATACCGGTGATTTCATCCTCCGCATCCAGCCCCCTTGCAGAATATTGCCCATAAACTGCACTGCCTGCTTCGGAGCTTTATTTAATACCTAAACAATGGGAAATGAAGCCGCCGAATTTTATGTCTTGTCAAGCATGGATGAGAATGCACATCGAAATGGGAAATATGATCACACGGAAATGTTTTCAACAGTGATGAGAGAGAGAGAGAGAGAGAGAGAGAGAGAGAGAGAGAGAGAGAGAGAGAGAGAGAGAGAGAGAGAGAGGATTTTATTGGCAACAGCAACGATAGCCCGAACTGCGAGGAAGCGCGAACATAAATGTAGAATTGTATCCGGCGACAAAAATACAATGCGAAATCAGAGAGAGAGAGAGAGAGAGAGAGAGAGAGAGAGAGAGAGACAGAGACAGAGACAGAGACAGAGACAGAGATATCATTATATATATGCTGTTTCATGATTTTATTTTGCTTCTTAGGCGGCACCTTTGGTTGGGTTTTTGAAAACTCAACAAACACACTACGGTATTGCACACCAGCCATTTGGGGGGATAGCATTCTGCTTAAAACCGAAAAGGCAGAGGAGTCAAGTTAATACTTTCCGCGGTCACTGAGGAGAAACAATCAGGTTTCGAAATACCGGTATCTGACCAGGAGTTATGATATGTTAGTGAGTTTCCTCCCCTTTGGAGATTGTCTCCCCCTTGGAGACTATAAGCTTGCTGAAGGCTCATTGTGAGAAGCATTTGTTATTCCCCATTCACCCACTCAAGCACATACTGTTAGTTAGGCAGAATTATCTACCACTGCAGATATGAATGCTTATCTCTCTCCCCCCCCCTCCCCCGCCTATTTCTTCCATCTAAGACATAAGAGCAAGCTTTGTTTATAATCATATATATATATATATATATATATATATATATATATATATGTGTGTGTTGTGTGTGTGTGTGTGTGTGTGTGTGTGTGTGTGTGTGGTGAAACATGGGTTGACCATAAGCAAGCAGCACATGATCACGGGCTTGACTGAGAAAATGTCAAAATTAACAAGGGAAAAACAACAGTCGCTTGAGGGAGAAATAACACTTGAGGAAACAGGATGTGCTTTTAAAAACATACAAAACGGAAAAAGTCCTGGTTCAGACGGATTCACATCGGAATTTCTTTTAAGATTTCTGGAAACAGCTGGG
>CM065720.1:48603172-48605672 GCA_033310375.1 Conus canariensis
ACTGCATGCACTAGTATTTTCTTTAACAGATCAAAGGAAGATGAAAGGCGAAGCTTACTTTTATGACTTGTCAAACATAGATGACACGAAGCATCGAAATGGCGTAATCTTTTCACGGAGATATGAGCAGTGACTTGTGTGTGTGTGTGTGTGTGTGTGTGTGTGTGTGTGTGTGTGTGAGAGAGAGAGAGAGAGAGAGAGAGAGAGAGAGAGAGAGAGAGAGGCAATGCAATTATTGAGGGAAAGGGAGACTGATGACTCTAGACGTTGATTTGAAGGGAAAGGGAATGAAAAGAAAAAAAAAGAAAAACGATCACCCGCAAAGAACCGTCGGTGAGGCGAGCAGTGCAGATGAATGGACTGAACAACTGAGAGAATTGAAATTACCGTCGGCCATTTGCCGGTGGTCAGACATTATCAGATAGTGATTATTGGGAACCCACAGTTGACAAGTTAGTTCTGTGTGTAAGTTATCTTGTGATCTGGTTGCCGTCCTCGTTAGTAACAGATCCGAATCTAGAAGCAAAGCAAGATTTATGTATGACGTAGTTATCACTGAAGACCAAACGTGCGTTTTTAATATCAGTAATTGATAATTGAGCTGTGCCAGTAGGGGGGCTACTGGTTTGACAGATGTTGTTAGGTGTAGGGAAACGATGAGGCTATTCCTGTGTTACATCGTTGGTCGTAGGGTGTACAAACGCGACTGTCTGCGACTGATCTCTTGATTAGGGAGTCAAAGTAGTATGGAGGCTGAGGGTAAGCCTATTCTGTTAGACTGTGGTCTCGAGTGCACACTGTCTCTGAAACTTGGTTGATTGGTACTTTCCATTTGATAGGTTGAGCCTATGATGAAAAGAAGTTTAGTGTGGCGAATGGCTGGCAGTCATGGTAGTACAATGATTGTTCGGGTGCCAAGTAAGGTTGTCGAGTCTGTGGGTTACTCCATGTTCACACTCTGAGACGTTGGTCTGCTCTCTCAACATGATATCAGGGAAATCACCGCATCTTGAAGTTTTATCAAAGGAACAGAAATCGAACCGATTGACAACATACGCTATGTATATATTACTTATGAAAGAATGCTGACCTTTAGAAAGCAAGCCGATGTATCGCTCTCAAATGCAAACAGGTAAAGGCACTGAACAACGCCATGTCCACCGGCTCAATGAAACAGTTGTACTCAGTGCGATGATTATAGATTAGGGATTAAGACACTGTGCCAGAGAAATTCTCATAAAGTCAGAAAGAATCCAAAATGAAGCAACGAGGCTGATGCTGGAAATTACAAAAGGACACACCAGCCGAAACCATGCGTTACCTGCTTGACCTTAATCAAAAGACGTTGCAACATTGAATTTCACGTTTTGTGATAATAAAGTTGTTTCAATTTTGAGTTTGAATTTTGAATTTGAATTTGACCTTAATTACTTCAATGCAAATCAGACAGGAGGTGGGACACGAACAGTATCGTACGGCATTTGAAAATCCCGAAACGCACTACATGAGTCAATGAAGAAAACTAAAATGCTCTTGTCTATGACATGGAAATCTTGGATCGGGCAGGCAGGTTATAACAACACCCAGCTTGTGTGCCAGTTATCAAAAATCAAAGAAGCTAAGGAATGGGAAATATCGTGACCAGTTCAAACACCTCTACCAACATTCTGTCGCATCAGAGCTAAGAAGACACTTTCGAGAATGACCAGGGAATAAAACCAACAAAACCAAATGCAGAAATTCAGATGCTGGTTTGAACACTCTAAAAAAAAGTTGTTAAGTCACTGAAGGTAAGTCAGCCTGGGGATACATGGTCAAGCAAAATGGTCAGACAGTCTAGGAACACAATGGTGCATACAACTTTACAAGTTACAGTCTAGCAATAGAGATGCGATGTGATGACACTGGCGCTACACGAGCTTTCGTCCGCAGACAAGCTTCTAACTCAACAAGCCGTGATACAGACCAACTCGATGAACCTGCTTCCAAAAATAAAAATAAAAAGCCGAATGGAAAACATGTCAGTCGTATGTGACAAGCAGTCGTCCATTGAAAAACGTCTTATGAATGAACTGCCAAGGATATGGAAGGTATCGAGGGAAATATAAAAGCAGACACTGGCAGACAGACAACAACTGGATCACGGCCAGGCCGACCTCATGTGTGTGATAAGCAACCTAAAGAATAACCTTAACAAACAAGATCGAAGCAACCATACCATAGACCACCTTGCAGAACTGTACATCAGGAGAGAAAGTGACACCACGTCCAGACTAAAAGGAACAGTATGAAATATCACCAGCCAAATAAGTATTGGACTAATCTCAAAACCAGCACTGCTGAGACTCCAAGTCATGCTGGGCATTTCCAAAGGCAGACGCAAACGACTAGCACGTCGACATAGATAACAGACATTGCATCTCTCTGAATAAATTGCTTTGTTTACTGAAAACGCTCGTAGACAGCCGAATGTGCATCAGTAAAGTGATGCGAATGTTCA
>CM065720.1:48613172-48615672 GCA_033310375.1 Conus canariensis
TCGTAAGCCAAACGAAACACAGGCGGAATGTGAGGGCATCGTCGGCGACCTGCTGGTGGATGAAATGGATCTAACTCGCGATGTACAGTTCGACAGGGTGCATCGTTTGAATGGCAAACCCAATTCGCCCGTCATCGCCCGGTGCACCTTCTTCAGAGACAAAGAGAGAATCCTTAAAGCAAAACGTAAATTGAAGGGCAGTGACGTGTTCGTTGGAGAAGACTTCTCTTTGCGTGTGAGAGACTTAAGGAAACAACTGTCCCCGCATATGAGAAAGGCCAGAGAGGAGGGCAAGCGAGCAACCATGGTATACGACCACCTCCTTATTGACGGTCGAAAGTACTATCTGGGGGAGGGGGGAACTCTTACAGACTCAAGATAGGGGGGAGGCCAGCCCAACTCGACACCGGTGACATTCTACAGATCTGCACGTGCCAGTAGTGCGAAACGCCAAAAGGGCGAGTGCGAGACAAGTGGTGTGCGAAAACTGTGTTGTGAACCGGTGGACATTATAAACACTGGGCGCGCAAGGGTGGGACGGGGGGCACATGCAAATATGGAAGAAGGATTTATATTGAATGATAATGATCGAAATGTTCCGATTGATGTAAACGTGACTGATTATATTGATACAGGTGAAGCGACTTTATTATGTACCAGTAAAGATATTGGTGAGGGGAACGGAATGAAAGGCAATTACCGAGCGTTGATATGTGATTCGCAGACTGACAGTGACAGTGACCTAGTTGTTGAAAGGGGAACATCTCAAGAGAAAATTGTTGACACAGAAAGAGAGGACAAGGGTGAAAATGATTTGTCGGATGATCGAGTGGAGAGAAATATACTGAGGGGTGAAAGGAAAGATTACAGCGAGAATGAAAGTGAGGTACATACTGATGGTGGTTGTGAAGATGATAAGGTTTGTGGTGCTTCATTCTCGTTCTTACACTGGAATGTAAACGGACTCTTGTCTAAAATCAATGATAAAGACTTTACTACTTTTCTGTTGAAATTTGACTTCATATGTCTTGTCGAAACTTTTATAGAGGATTTCTCAAACTTAGTATTTCCAGGTTACACTGTTTTCTGTAAACCGGCACTTAAGTTTACAAAACAAGGAAGACGTTCTGGAGGAGTTATGTGTCTCATTAAACTGAATTTACATCCTATGTCCATGAAATTAAGACAGACTGCCCCAATACTCTTTTATTTTTGATTGATAAGAACGTGTTTGGCTTTGTGGAAGATGTCTTGTATGTATGTACTTATATTCCACCAGAGGGGTCGCCTCATTACACTTATTTTGATGTTGAAAACGGTATTTTTGAGCTTGAAGAATGTCTTTTTGATTCATTATTCGAGTTTGAGGACGTGCATGTGATCTTGTCAGGCGATTTGAATAGTAGGACTTCTGATATTTCTCCACATATTTTTGATGAAAATAATTCTTATGATCACTTCGATTATAATCATTCTTTTTCTACTAATAGCATGAGAAAGTCTGCAGACTGTGTTCTCAATAATTATGGGAAATGTTTGTTAAATATGTGTACAACCCTTGGACTGTGGATTTTAAATGGCACATGTAATGGTGATACTGATGGTAACTTTACGTACTTATCACAGACAGGATGTAGCGTTAATGATTACTTTCTTCTGTCTAAGGAACTGTTCTTTATCATTGTGTCTTCGTGTGAAATGGTGATTTCAGAGAGAATAGACTCAGATCATTTGCCTATTGAATTACATTTTAGATTTTCAAAAAGACAAAATGGATCGCAAGTTCAACCCACAGAAATGAACCAGTTCATTGAAAAGTTTGTGTGGAACAAGGATCTAGAATCAGTCTATACTCAGAAAATGCTCTCAGATGAAACACTGTCCGTACTTGATCATGCCACACATTTGATAGATCATGATTTCAACGGTGCTCTGTATATGTTTAATGACTGGATTAAAAAGCAAGCTAGTTGTATGAAGAAGAGAATTAATCTGACAAAGTACGATAAAACCAGTGACTGGTATGATAAAGAATGTAGGCTAGGCAAAGTTAAGGCAAAAAGTCTGCTTTCTATATTTAGAAAGACGAGAAGAACAGAAGACAGCGATGCCTATTGCATAGCAAGAAGGGAATATAAACATCTGATAAAAAGGAAAGAAAAACAGTATAACGATATGTTACTAGATAGGCTTATTTCATCAGTAAACAATCAGAGAGAATTTTGGGAAACTGTGCATAAAATATCTTTTAAAAGAAAACATGTTCAAAACACTTTAACAGTTGATGACTGGTTCAAACATTTTAAAGATTTACTTGAATTAGAAGTAACAACAGATGTAACATTTGTAACAAACTCAGCTGAAAATGGCAATGATATCGATGAGGAGGAGGATAGTTCTATAAACCGTCAAATATCAAGAGAAGAAGTTTTGCTAGCTGTAAATAAGTTAAAGAACGGGAAGGCTGCTGGACCAGATGAAATTATTGGTGAGTGTTGAA
>CM065720.1:48625672-48628172 GCA_033310375.1 Conus canariensis
CTAACGCTGACATTGCTGCATTCGTCCATAGCCCCTTTAAAGTTCCAAACCGGGGTGGTACTCAGCCTAAAGGCTGCCTCCCCTCTATGAGGAGGACATTTATAGTCATTACAATGAGCAGCAGAAAAAAAAGAACATTGCTGTGCTTGTTAACCATCCAAAATTAATTGAAATTGTTCATCTTCCATAAATATAGGGGAAATACAGAACTTTTCATCCAAAGCATTTATTATTACTATTCTTCTTTTTCTTTTTCTTTTTCTTCTTCTTCTTCTTCTTCTTCTTCTTCTTCTTCTTCTTCTTCTTCTTCTTCTTCTTCTTCATATTGCTCTCATTCCTGAGTTCCATTGAGTTTTGGTAACTGGTACACAAGCTGTGTGTTATCTTTTGCCTGTGCTAACCAGGATTTTCCACGCCCCAAACGTTGGTCTTTTTCTTTGCTTGACTGCCCCATGAAATGGGTCGGGAGGGGTGGCCGTGGGGTTGGGGTTCGGTTCAAGTGCTCTAAAATGTGCCTTCAGCTGTTCTACCTTGTGTCTGGCTGTAGTGGAGGAAGATCAAGCAAGTAATGCATATTTTCAAGTGGTGTAGCTGTTTTGAAGTTTCCACAAATCAGTCTCATGGCTTCATTGTGGATCATTTCACCATAAGAAGGCTGC
Organism: Conus canariensis; assembly: GCA_033310375.1. Lineage (NCBI taxonomy): Eukaryota > Metazoa > Mollusca > Gastropoda > Neogastropoda > Conidae > Conus > Conus canariensis. The sequence continues at coordinate 48,626,332 of CM065720.1, forward strand.
TTTGGACTTTGTTATAAGCCCTCATTCATGGTCATCACAACGTGTGCCATCACAACTGCCTGATACAGCTGGTAAATACGGTGTTGTTCGATGCCTTCAGCTGCCATTGCATTCATAATAACACAAGCCTTTTTTGCATGTGAATACGGTACTTTCAACATGCTTTCAAAGGTCAGCATTCTGTCAAAGCCTGTACCCAAGTAACATAAGATTGTCAGCTGGTTCAGGTAGTGTTCCAATGAAGGAAACTGATGAAGGTGATTTTTCTGAGGTGTTACTATTGAGAGAGCAGACCAATGTCTCAAACATAGAATGAACATGGAATCACTCAAAGACTCGACAATTTAGCCTAACCCCCGAGCCATCGTTGTGATATACTGACCACATGCCAGTTACTACACTCACTAACTACCTTTTCCTTATAGGCCCAACCAAATCACATAAAAATATCAATCGATAGCTCAAGTTTCAGAGATGGTCAGCACAAAAGGCTACAATTCAGTAACCGAAGCTTACCTTCAGACCTATAATACTACGACACTCAATTAAAGAGATCAGTCGCAGAAAGCTGCAATTGTACCCTTACCACCACAAATGTGACACAGAGAGAGCATCACTGTTTCCATACACCGAAGAACCACTATTAAGAAAAAAGAAAAAAAAAAAAAACTATACCTGCTGTTTACCCGTTACAAACAAAAACAAACAAACAATCCAACACACACACACACACCACACACACACACACACACACACACACACACACACACACACACACACACTCACACACGCACACACACACACACACACACACACACACACACACACACACACACACACACACACACACACACACAGCATTTGCTGCATACTAACACAGCTGTATCCTCATGACTTATGGAAAACGCACGTTTGGTCTTCAGTGATAACGACATCATACAGAGGTCTTACTTCGCTTGTGTAATCAGATCTCTTACGAACGACGACAGCAACCAGACCGACGTATAAATTACACACAGAACAAAATCATTAATTAACTGGTGGCTTTGTACAGCTCACCACCAGACGATGTCTGGTTCCCAGCTGATGCCCGACGGCAAATTAAATAAATTAAATAATTACAGTTGTAATTCATCCATTCATCCGCGCGGCATGCTTCAATGACGATTGTTTGAAAGTTTCTTTTGTATTCTGTTTCCCTTCGAATCAGCATCTAGACTCCTCAGTTTCTGTTTTCCTTGTTTATTTCATCTAGCCATCTCTCTCTCTCTCTCTCTCTCTCTCTCTCTCTCTCTCTCTCTCTCTCTCTCTCTCTCTCTCTCTCTCTTCACATTTCCATGAAAAAAGGTGCTGCTATTACGATGCTTGGTCTCATCTATGTTTGATGAGTCATAAAACGAAGCTTCGCCTTTCCCTCTCCTTTGATACGTCAAAGAAGGCACCAGTGCGTACAGTCGTGTACATGCATCATTAAAAAAAAACAACCCACACTTGTGATCCAGCGAGTGCCATTATCGTTCCGATAAACCACTGCATCAAATTGTTTCAGGCCGGATGGAGCCAAATCTCACGCCTGAGGTGATACGCAGTCCCATATAATGTGCTCGGCATCCGACATCAAAGCAACAACTGGCCTTCCGAGATCATTTCAATTATTGACGAATGTCTGATATTTAAAGAAAAAAAGACATGTCTAGCGAAGCTTCAAGTACTTTCACCAGTGGGATGGCCATTTTCATTTGAAGGTCTTATACATATTGCATGTTTTTTTGTCTTTGTTTCCTATGTGTTCATTTTCAGGATCATGTTAACCAACGATGACTGTGTGACTATGTAGGAGC
>CM065720.1:48640672-48643172 GCA_033310375.1 Conus canariensis
CATACGTTTTAATATCTTCACTGTGGACAGCAAAGCACTGGTAGGATGTAAACAACCAGTGGAACATGTTTGTTTACGTCTGTGTTTCACGTTTGCTTACGCATTTAGCGCCAGTCAGATTGCACGTGCACAAAACAGCCACTTGGAATTTTTTTTTTCAATGTTTGGTCGAGCTTCGCCCCTGAGTGAAGCAAATTCATGCACGCTTTGGTGAATGAATTCTCAAAGGAAGGCAAACAAACCATTTACACAGTGAGTCATTCTGCGAAAAGCCAGTCGGTCAATGCAAAGTGCAAAGATGCCGCGACTCAGTCAGCGAGAATGTGAGAACGCACTGGGGCGTTTACAAGCTGGGCAAAGGCAGCCTGAAGTCGCCCGACACTTCAATGTGAGCCAGAGCACCCTCAGCAGGCTTCTGAGTCGTCATCGCATCAGCGGCTCCACAGCAGACCGACCACGCTCTGGAAGACCTTTTGGCAACAACTCCAGCTCAAGACCGCTACATCCGGGTCAGCCAAACGCAAAATAGCTTTCAGTCAGCCTCACTAACCGCCCAGCAATTACCCGGAGGTCAAAGAATCTCTGACAAAACTGTTTGGAATCTCCTGCATGCTGCAGGGCTATGGGCTTGCAGACCTGTCAGGGGACTTGTCCTTACACAGCATCTTCGTGAGAACAGGCTGCAGTGAGCAACTCAGCATCGTCCCTGGAACCTCAGGAACCACTGGAACAGGGTCTGGTTTTCAGACGAGTCTTTCGTCCTGCTCCAGCGCCATGACAGGAGGAGAAGGGCGTACCGCAGACATGGCGAGCGCTTTGCACAGAACTGCGTGGATGAGGCACCTGCCCATGGTGGTGGAGGCGTCATGGTGTGTGTGTGTGTGTGTGTGTGTGTGTGTGTGTGTGTGTGTGTGTGTGTGTGTGTGTGTGTGTGTGTAGAGGGGGGCGGGAGGGCATTCGCCGTGCTGGCAGGAGTCCCCTGGTGCAAGTCCAAAGCACGCTGAACGCCCAGTGGCATGTGGCTGAAATTCTCCAGCCTCATGCCCTGCCTCTTATGGCCGGGTCTCGCACGCCGTTCCAACAGGACAACGCCAGGCCTCCTACGGTGCGACTAACAATGCAAACCCTCGCCAACAACAACATCAACGTTCTACACACTAAAACTATCAAACAATTGTCCATCGGTAATGTACACACAGATTTTGCATGGTGAGCATGAGTCAAGAAAGAAAGGGGAAAAAAAAAAGAAGAAGAAGAAGAAAAAGAAAAAAAAAGACCGCCTTAAAAAAAAAGGAAAAAAAAGAAAAAAAAAAAAAAGAAAGAAAAACGAAAAAAAAAAGAAAGAGAAGTCAAGGCGGGGGTGGTGGTGGGGAAAAAAAAAAAAAAAAAAAACATCAACGTTCTTCCTTGGCCCTCAGTGTCGCCAGATCTCAACCCCATTGAGCACATATGGGATGAGCGGGAAAGATGAGTCCGGATGCGAATGCACGCTCCTGACAACGTCAGCGAACTGTTCACCGCCCTCCAGGAGGAGTGGGACACCATGCCAACAGAGGTGATCCGCAATGTGATCCGCTCCTTGCCAGCCAGGTGCCGGGTCGTTGTTGCTGCAGGTGGTGGGCATACCCCTTACTGAGTCCTCGCTGCCTGGAACGGTGTGTATCGGCGATGTGAACTGCACAGACACTGGAAATGAGATTGAAATTGATGACCTTTGAAACAAACACAATTCTGTTGCGAAATGATTTCAATCGAATGTTTGCTAAATTAATGAAATTTGAAAATAAATTTTCTTCAACAAAAGTATGCGGTTTTTTTTTCTTTTAACAGAAGAAAATACGATGACACAAACAAGCACGTAAAGTTGCAATGATCTTCTGTAGGCGTTATTTATTAATTGTTTTGATCAGTCTGATTAGACGATACAAGCACGGTGCATCAAGTGTCAATCAAAGCTTGTGTAATTTGAAAGCAGCTTTGCGATGTTGATTCACCAAGCACATGAAACAAAAAATGAATTCACTCACTTATGATTGGATGCCGAAGCTCAATGAGAGATTACAAAATATGTTTTCATCTCTTATCACACACACACAGACACACAGACACACAGACACACACACACACACACACACACACGCACACACACACACACACACACACTCACACACACGCGCGCGCACGCTCGCACACACATACGCACACGCACACACGCACACACACACACACACACACACGCGCGAGCGCGCGCGCGCGCGCGCGCGCGCGCGCGCGCGCACACACTCGTTAGTGAATGTCTCCAGCGCGTCTTTTAGAGGTGACAGCAAGGCTGACGTTAAATGAACATAATTTCATTTGAATTTAATCAATCCGTTCCCTCTAACAACCAAACAGAAGTATTTGTGAGTGTCGCTGGCACGTCTCCTGAAGGAGACAGCAGGGGTCACATGTCAACAATGAAATCTTGTAAGCGTGGTGCCGGCAGCGCCACGGGACAACA
>CM065720.1:48648172-48653172 GCA_033310375.1 Conus canariensis
CGTCTGGTTTTCTTTAAATTTCATATACTTTCTCCTCTACAAGAGTTTCTCTTCTCTCTTTCCACTGCGTGTGTGTGTGTGCGTGCGTGCGTGCGTGCGTGCGTGCGTGCGTGCGGAAACACACACACACACACACACACACACACACACACACACACACACACACACACACACACACACCACCACCACCACCACCACCACCACCACCACCAACAACAGTAACAAAATCTTTTTTTTTTTTTTACTTTTCTTTTAACAATAGGAATGCTAGGCCTTTACTCATTGATCATTGATATTCCTTTGCAGCCACTACTACTTATATTACTACACTTATTGATACTGTCATTATTATCACCATCCAGTAGTACTGTTTGCTTTCTATTCATTGACCATTTCTGTTCCTTTCCACCAACTATTGTTATCACTAATATTACTTATACCGTTATTACTATCTTTGCTATTATCATCATATCGTTATCATTACAGTCATCATCATCACCACCATCATCATCATCATGATAATCATCATTATCGTCATTATTATTACTGATGTCATAGTTGTTGTCGCTATTACTATCATTATTATCACTATCATTATGCGTATAATTACTAGATCCTGTTATCAGTAATTCCATCACCAGCAGGAAGTCGTGAGTGTGTGTTTAAGTGTGGGTGTAGGTGTGTGGTCCCCCCCCCCCCCCCCCCTCTCGTTTCTTTCTGCTCCAGTAATAGTGTTAACCTTTAACTCATTGATCATCCCTATTGCCTTTTCATCTACGGTTAACATTATCAACATTATTATATGTATCATTATTATATGTATCCTCACCACCACCTCCATGCTCCAGTAGCACCGTTTTTCAGCTTTTACCCATTGACCATCTCCGTTCCTTTCCACCAACTGCTATTATTACTATTATTACTTCTATATATATTGCTATCAGTATTGCTATACATATAATCCTTATCAGCAATGCTACCATAATCATTTAATACACATACGGGCAGTCGCGTGTAATGAGCAAAAAGGCTCTCAAACTGCAAGTTCCTTTTTGGCAAAATTTCCGCGTCTTCCCCTTTGTCAGACTTATTATTTCTCCAATGGCAGGAAAGTTAGATCAACTTGGGAAAGGAAGAAAAATATATTGAATTAATTCGGAAAAGGAAAAGAAATATATGTTGGAAATAATTCTTTTTCTACCATCTCCATCTGCACGAAAGCTTCTCCCTGTGTTACACACTGCATTTGCATACACTAAATCACAAACACAGCATGTTCACTCCGTACACGAGCATCGACTCCACTCATTCAAAGGAGGGACTGAGGAAACACAAATTCACTTTATTGCTTCCTTTACCAAAACAACAACAACAAGAACAACAAAAACATTCCACAATTACAATCACATCGCAGATAACGCGCATTTTCTAGTCCAGTTTTCATGTTCATTTATTATGTAAACGTTCCCAAACACTTTTCTATTCACTACATAAACATTTCCAACAACTTTCTTGTGTTTGTTCTTCTTCTGCTGGATAACAACCGACAGAAAATGTTTCTCTTTGCTAAGATCAACTTGCAGGAATCAAATCACAGGAGGCAGTCCGGTGGTTGGACGCCGAGGTTTTCTGGAAAGAAACCCCAAGTCCTAGCGTTAGACTTGGAACATGTAATTTTCAGTTTCATGCTTTTTTTCTGAAGACATAAACAACAAAACATGGTAACACATCATACTCACAATTTCGTAGCATCCCGTTTCCAGCACAGTCCGTCCTACCTTCAGTTGGGGATCCACAGTGAAATCGTAACAAAAGATTTTAACCTATAAAAAACAAAAAAAAAAAAAAAAAAAAAAAACCGATTGGTATTATTATTTTTTAATAAACCAATCACACGTTTTCACAAAAATGCTTCCCATAACGTAATCTTGTGACAGGTACCCCTATTTTTTTCAGTAATCACATTATTGTTTGTTAATAAGTCGTTCATATTCATACATCAATCATTTCGCTGTTCTCTTTATTTATCATTCCGCAACTGACAACTTACACATAGGGAATGAATTCCTTGACAAATCCCTTGCAGACTTCTGTCTGCACTACTTCACGGACCACTCTCTGGTCGCTCGGGAAAAAAGAAATTTAAACGAAGTTTTCCGTTTCAACCCCCAAGGTTGAAAACTATTTAACTAGCTTTCCTTGACCCAAGTGAAGAGACCCATCCTCCTATTTGACAACTCCTGGTCTGCCGTACTGATCTGTCCTTGTTCAAGATCCTGGCATCTTTCTTTTTCAAGATGTTCATATTTGTCTTTCCTTTTTTTCATTATTCCATGTAGGAGAACATGGTCTTCCATTATTTCTTCCTTATCATGTTTGCATTCGATATATATATATATAATTCCTTTTTCACTTTCACTTTTTATGTACTTATTCATCTTTCTTTGCTCAGGTTTTATCATCTGTATTCCTTCTTTGGATATTGCCGTCTATGCCTTTCTTTTCTCATGTTATCTTCATCCATCTTTCTCTTCTCATGACACCACTGTCTGTTTTTCTTCATTAGTATAGTCAGGATTTATGTTTCTGTTCTCAGCATGTCTTCAGAGTCTTTCTTTACTTAACATGAACTTACAGATATTTTGTTTAGCATGCACTCATACATATGTCCTTTCTCATAATGTCCTTTCCTGTCCTTTGTCATGCTATCCTCATCCATCTTTCCGTGCTACCGTCATCACTCTTTCTGGTAATGTTTTCAACCATGTTTCCTTTTTCATGATGTACTCATCATCGACCCTTTCTAAAATCTCATCCAGCTTCCATTCTTCATAATGTCTTTTTATCATGTCCTCAATCATCTTTCCTTTCTCGTGATGCCATCGATTTTTTTTGTTCAAATATGACCTTATTCATTTTACCTTTCTAATGATGGCTTTATTCATCCATCCTTTCTTATGATGTTCTCGTTCATCTCTCCTTTCTCACAATGTCCTCATTCATTTTTTTTTCTTTTTCATTATGTCCTAATATATCTTTCATAATTATCTCGTTGTGTCCTTATCCATCTTTCCTTTGTCACAATTTCCTCATCCATCTTTCCTTTCTCCTGATCACTACGTCCATCTCTCCTTTCAGGTGATATACACGTCCATGTTCTCATTCTCTTGACGTCCACACCAATCTTTCCTTTATCATGATGCCGAAAGTAGTCTGTACTTTGTAAATATGTCCACATCTATGCTTCCGTGTTCATGAAGTCAACATCCTTGCGCCCTTTCTCGTTCTGTCCTCAGCAATCTTTCCTTTCACACGATGTCCACACCCATCTTTCATGTCTCACAATGTTCACACCTTTCTTTTCTCACGATGCCCGCATCCACCATTCTTTGTCAGTATGTTACACCCATCTTTCCTGTCTGATGATATCCACACCCATCCTATCTTTCCCATGATATCCACACCCGTCTTTCCTTTCCCATAATGTCCACAGTCATCAATTTTTCTCATGATATCCATGATTATCATTCTTTCTCATGATGTCCACATTTATCATTCCTTTCTCATGTCTACATTCGTCACCCTTTCTTAAGATGTCCGCACCCATCATTTCTTTCTCATGATGTCAACACTCATCATTTCTTTCTCATGATGTCCACACCCATCATTTCTTTCTCATGATGTCAACACTCATCATTTCTTTCTCATGATGTCAACACTCATCATTTCTTTCTCATGATGTCAACACTCATCATTCCTTTCTCATGATGTCCACACCCTTCATTGCGTTCTCATGATGTCCACACCCTTCATTCCTTTCTCATGATGTCCACACTCATCATTCCTTTCTCATGATGTCCACACCCTTCATTGCGTTCTCATGATGTCCACACCCTTCATTCCTTTCTCATGATGTCCACACTCGTCATTCCTTTCTCATGACGTCCACACCCTTCATTGCTTCTCATAATGTCACACTCACCATTCTTTTCTCAGGATGTTCACGTGCATGATGTTCGTGATGTTCACACTCATCATTACTTTTTATGATGTTTACACTCATTGTTCCTTTCTCATGATGTCCACACCTTTCACTGCTTTCTTGTGATGTCCACACCCATGATCTACTAACTCATGTTTCCATTCTCGTAATGTCATCATCCATCTTTTCTATCTTAGGATGTCTATGCCCACATTTCCTTTCTCAAGATGTTCACACCCATCTTGTCTTTCTCACGATGTCCACATCCATCTTTGTTTACGATGTCTCCAGCCATCTTTCATTTCTCAAGATGTCCTAATCTATCTGGTCTTTCTCATGACGTCCAGATCCAATTTCCTTATTGTGTGTGTGTCCTCATCCATCTGTACATTTTATAATGTCCTCCCTCCCCCCCCCCCCCCCCCCTCTTTTTTTTTCTCTCATGGGGTCTTCATCCATTTGTCCTTTCTTGCGATGTAAATCTCTATCTTTGCTTGTTTGATGTCCACACCGATCCCTTATTTATATTTCAGTTTCTCCGTAAGAGGCACATTCTTTCTCTTTTCTTTACTGTGTCATGATGTCATCATCTATCTTTCCATACGCACGATGACCACACCCAGGTTTCCTTTTGTGTTGGTTTCATAATCCATTTTTCCTTTTTTTTGTTTCCTTATCGATCTTTGGTTTCTTCCAATGGCCTCTTCTATCTTTCCTTTTCTCGTCCTGTCCTTATCCATCTTACTATCATTAATCGTGTAGTTGCTGTTTGTTATTGCCTTCCTCATGATGTTGTCATTCATCTTCCTTGCAGTGGGTGATATCAGGGCTGTTCACTGTGTATACTTGTGTGGATGGTTGCACTGGCCAACTCGGGCCTGTCATCCTTTGTTTTTTAATAGCTGTTGCGATAGGTACATTGGCCATATGAGGGCTGTCTACTTATCATAGTTGTTTGGGTAGGTGCATTCAGGTGTGATGTCCACATGCACAATAATAACTTATATGACAGATAGGA
>CM065720.1:48660672-48673172 GCA_033310375.1 Conus canariensis
GTTTTATGGCTGTTGGTAGTATTTAACAATATTTCGTCGTTGATATTTCGTGCACATTCGTCAATCTAGTATTCAAGCTGATTCAGTATAGACCCTGTGCCGAGAAGCGATATCCGAGCCAGGTTCGGTGTGAGGTCGTATTCAGGTTGAGCGTCGACACTCGTCAAAATGGTAAGGCAGACGTTATAACCGCAACAGGAAGGCCGGACGGAGGGGTGGGGGATGGAGGGGAAGAGAAGGATGGTAGAGAATGTATGGAGCACTACACCCGTACCATCAGAACATCAGTACATGAAGCCCCGGGCGTATGAAACTCGTCTTTCAACGGCCAGGATGCTTTGCCCTTAGCTTACTATGTAATGGGGTAGGTATGGATATTTCTGGGAAAGGGTTGGCGTCGGTTCCTGAAGCTTTTATGCTGAATTACGTTGATTAAAGAAAGCTGTCCATATCAACTGGCATTTTTGTGTTCTAAACGCTCGTGATCCTGGGATGGTTTACTTCTGGTCCACTCAAAGTATATCAGTTTAGATAGATACCGCACATAATTTGTAAATATCCTGCTTTTGCCTCTATTCCCACTACGTAGGATTTTCTTATGCTTGTTTGTTTTCACCTGCTTTCCTGTGCTTCTTACCAGCATTCTTTCACACTAGCGAACTGTCTTTTTTCAGTCCAGTTTTGTCTCCACACCCTGCTTTTCAAGTTCGGTGCTTGATGTTCCACGGAGACCCTTCACTTTATCGTATAAAAAATGTTATGGACATGCTGAGAGGACGGGAAACACTACCACCAGTTTCCATCTCCGTCCAGTGGCATTGTTCCTGCTTTTCCACTAATGTTGTCTTCTTTAAATATTTCATAGATTTGAACCCGAGGCCCTTCAGCCCCCTCCCCCCCCCCCCCCCCCCCCGGCCCTTCCTTTCATTCTTTAGCCCTGTCATTATCGTGCATACCCCCTGTTATACAGTATTCATGCTTCCATTTTCCTTATTCTCTTATGTCACATTTAGTGACACCTGCACCTCCAAACTTTGAAGTCCTGCAGTCTCTCCCCCTCCCCCCTCCCCCCCCCCCCCCCCCACACACACACACTCCTGTTTTTCTCTGCCACGGACATTCCATTTTATGCACTACTGATCTGTTCTTCTGCATTGCTCCGAACTTGCGACACGGTCATTTCCATTGTTACCCCTTTACGTCTCTTTCGGCGGTATTGACAAGGAGGATAGACGTACCATATTCAGCTCCACTCAGTTATCCCTTTCCTATTCCGCCCGTGATTTATCATTCTTATGTTCTTCTTCCATCCGTCCTGCATACTCTGAATCTCTTTTCCTCCCCAGGGCATCATTCGTCAGTTTCACGTTGTCTTCTCCTCCCATTCATTGATCTTTGTTCTACTTTCCTTCACTCGTCCATCATTCATCCTTCTCACGTCCCCAGTTTCCGTTCCGTCTCTCAGTTCTCATCTTCTCTTCGTCTCGTCTTGTTCTTCATTTCATATTGTCATGCTCTGCCCCCCAACCAGCACTTGCCATTGTTTTATGTTCTCTTCGTCTCGTCTTGTTCTTCATTTCATATTGTCATGCTCTGCCCCCAACCAGCACTTGCCATTGTTTTATGTTCTCTTCGTCTCGTCTTGTTCTTCATTTCATATTGTCATACTCTGCCCCCCAACCAGCACTTGCCATTGTTTTATGTTCTCTTCGTCTCGTCTTGTTCTTCATTTCATATTGTCATACTCTGCCCCCAACCAGCACTTGCCATTGTTGTATGTTCTCTTCGTCTCATCGTGTCAACTGTTCATTGTTAACACGTTCCCGTCCTCATCATTTCGTCCCATTCTATGCTCATTGTACCCACTGCCGCACTGTCGCTGTTCTGTTTCTATTAAGGCCATCATTCTCACGCTGTTCTCTTTCCTTCTTTTTTTCTCGTCCGTCGTTCGTTCATCAACGTCGCACCATCCTTCCGTCTGTTGTTCATCTTTCCTGTGTTTTTCTCTTCCCCGCAAGCCCAACAGTCATTTTCACCAACTCCTCCCGTCCAGCATTCACAATTCTCGCATCCCCCCAACCCCCCTCCCCCCCCCCCCCCCCCCTCGCCCATTCCAGTCCCCACAGTCCAATATTCATCATTCACGCCTTTTTCCCCTGTCCACCGTCCTCATTTTTACGCTTCCCCCAGTTCAACATTTATCGTTTTCACCTTTTCCCACAGTCTAACATTAGCATTTTTCACGTTTCCCCCCAGCCCATTCACCATTTTCACACACACACACACGCCTTCTCCCTTCACACACACACACACACACACACACACACACACACACACACACACACACACACACACACACACACATATATATATATATATATATATATATAATAATATACTCCTGGTTGTTGTTTTTTTGAAAACTCAACAAACATACTATGGTATTGCACACCAGCCTTTTTCTGGGATAACATTCTGCTTAAAACCGAAAAGGCAGAGGAGTCAAGTTACCAATTTCCGTGGTCACTGAGGAGAAACAATCAGGTTTCGAAATACCGGTATCTGACCAGGAGTTATATCTTAGTGAGTTTCCTCCCCCATTGGAGATTGTCTTCCCCTTGCAGACTATAAGCTTGCAGAAGGCTCATTTTGAGAAGCATTTATTATTCCCCATCCACCCACTCAAGCACATACTGTTAGTTAGGCAGAGTTATCTACCACTGCAGATATGAATGCTTATCTCCCCTTATTTCTTCACTCTAAGACATAAGAGCAAGCTTGGTTTATAATTGAATATTTCTTGCAGTCATTGCAACACTAAGCTGCTCTGTAAGTTGCTGGAATGGTGCTCGGTTACTTATCCTTGGAATTTATTAGTTTATTTTATACACACACACACACACACACACACACACACACACACACACACACACACGCACGCCCCTCCCGTCCAACATTCACCATTCGCATGTTTTACCCTACTCGGTCATTCATCCTTCTCACCTTGTCCTTCAGTCCAGTTTTCATTATTCTTACGTATTCTCTCAGTCTAGCATTATTCATTATCACCCCCCCCCCCCCCCCTTGCTTTTCAACATTCATCGCTCTTGTATTTTCCTCTATTCAAACATTAATCAGTCTCACATCCCCCCTCCCCCACTCATTCATTCATCGTTCTCACATTTTTTCACCAGTCCAACATTCATCACTTTAAAGTTTTCCTCTGTCCTACATTCATTATCCTCACGTTTTCCCTAACCCCAACATTCGTGATTCTCACATTTTACCCCAGTCTAACATTCATCATTTTCACGTTTTCTCTTGTCCCACATTCATTATTCTCACGTTCCTCCCGTCCAACATTCATCCTTTTCACGTTTTCCGCCACTCCAAAATACATCGTTTTCACGTTTCCTCCATCCAACAATCATCGTTCTCACTCTCGCCTCGGCCAAAACTGATCATCTTCACCCTTTCCTCCATCCAACATTCGTTATTTTCACCTTTTCCCCAATCAAACATTTATCATTCTCACATTTCTTCGGAGGAAAATATTCAATATTCTCATGTTTCCCCCATCCAGCATTCATCGCCCCCCCCCCCCCCCCCCCCTCCTCTCCTCAATGCTTGATTCGTCATTCACCATTCTCACTTTCACTTCTCGAATTTCGTCCGTCATTCGTCATTCTTTGGTTCTTTTCTGATGGCGTCCAGCATTCGTTATTCTCTCGTTCTCTTCCCCGTTCTATTCATCATTAGATTACTGTGATGATGACCCATTTCATGTACTCCATGATTCCCAAGTTCTTCCCTCTTATCTCCCTTCTCTCATCCAGTTTCCTATTCATCATTCTCACCCTCTCCTTTTTTTCTGTTTGCAAACACTCGCCATCCGCTTGTTTCCTTTGTTTTATACGGACCATCACTGCACCATTCCAATCTGTCCAGTGTTCATTAATCCATTGGTCTCACACTCCTCTTTTCTTTTCCTTCTTATCCGGTCCTTTATCATTCTCATGTTATTTTCTTATCCACGATTCTGACCGTTACTTTGCATACGTCATTTATCTGACATCCTTTTTCACCTCCCATTCATAGATATCACTTTCTCTTTTCATCCTACCCCTCATGCATGACTCTGACGCTTTAATTAATCATCTCGGTCGTTTGTCATGTCATGTTCTCCTCTCCTCAATCCTTTTATAATTTTTCGCGTTTGCATTTTGTCTTCCATCGGGACCAAATGCGCCATCTTCAATTTCTTGAGATTCTCATCCGAATTTCCCTTATCACTATCACGTTAGTTTCCGATTACGTTTTCGTCATGTTCACGTTCTTCTCCTCTAGCTCTTTGATCTTCTCGTGTTTTCTTTTTTCTCCAGTCTTTCACCATTCTTTTTCTTCAGTCGGTTCTTCACCCCTTTTCCTCCCCTTGTTGTCCCTCTTTCGTCATTCTCAAGCTCTTCTGTCAATCCGTTCATATTGATCATGTTCTAGTCTTGTCGATCATTCACAATATTCTCGTTCTTGTCAGTCAGTCATAACCTTCACTGTTTCTTGTTCCCATTGTGTCAGTTATTCACATTCCTTCCTTCTTTCTCTCCTTCGTCATATTTACGTTCTGCTGTTCTTGTTCTTCTTCGTACATCATTCCTTCCCTTAACCCCTTCTCATTCTTAAAATACCTGCCATTCGCTACTTCTAGTCCTATCCATTACTGAAATTTCTCGCGTTCTTTCCCCTTCCGTTATTCATTATTTTCACGTTCCTCTCGCTTCATCTCGTCTATTTGACGTTTTTTTCTCTCCTTGACTGCGTCCATCATTCATCGTTCTTGTCATCATTTCATTTGTTTCTTCCTTTATCGAATTATTCTGACAATATCTCACTTTCTAGTTGTTCGTTGTCCTGGCCAGCCGCTCCTTTCTCTCTACCTCTCTTCTCGCCCCGTCCCCTGTTTATCATTTTCACAGTTTCTTCCCTTCACCTCGTGAAGAATGTTTGCTCTCTTGTTTCATTTTTCTCTAGTTTACCCATCACTGGAGTATTCTCACGCTGATCATTTTTCATGTGATTTATCATTCGCAAGCTGTTCTTGCCTTTTCCCTCTCCTGAACCCTTATTTTGTCGATCTCATGCTACTGTCGTGTCCAGCGTACATCATTTTCACATCCTCGTCTTCGCCCTTCCTTCATGGATATTATGTCATCTCTTCCCACTTCTCATTTCTCATTGTCTATTATTCATCATTCACATTTTCTCCTTTCATACTTCTTCCACTAGCCTTAACGTTCCGTTCTTTTTATCCCGTCCATTATACGTTCTTCTTACTCGTTCAAACTGTTTTTCATCATTTTATTGTTCTTCTCCCATCTCACTTTCATGTTCCTTTCCTTTTCGCATCATTTATTCGTCATTTCCCCGTTTTGTTATTCTCACATTATCTTCACGCCCGACCCGTTCCTCATTCATCATTCCCGCTCTAGTCGACCGTTCCCATTCATCATTCCCGCTCTAGTCCACCGTTCCTCATTCATCATTCCCACGCTCTAGTCCCATCATCGTTCATTGTGTTCACACTCTCCTACAGTCAGTCAGTCATTATTTTCTCGTTCCTCTGACATTAGGCATTCATCGCTCTCACGTTCTTCTTCAGTCACTTATTCATCTTTTTAAAAATGTTTTTCAGTCAGTCATTCGTTGTTTTCAGGTTCTTCTCCATTCGGTCAGTCATCATTGTCGTGTTCTTGTCTAGTTAGTCAGTTAGCATTTTAACACTCTGTTCCAGACATTTATTTATTTATCCTTTTTCACGTTCTTCTCCAGTCATTCATTCATCGTTTTCTCATTCTTCACCCGCCAGTCATTCACCATTTTCACGTTCTACTATGATCAATCATTCTTCATATTCACGGTCATTTCCCGTCAGTTATTCATCATTTTCACGTTCTTCTCCTTTTTTTTTACCATCATTTTCACGTTAAATCATAGCAGCAGAGCTGTTGCTAAATAATTTTTTAAAATGTTATGTGTTCTGTTTCATGTCATTCTAAAATATATGAATCCAAAAAATGTGCACAACGTGTGGAAAAATAAAAGACATTGAGAATAATTATAAAACTCCCGTTGTAACCTAGTACATTAAGAAGAATTGACGTCATGAAATCTTTTGACAAAGCCCAGGCATTTGTAAGGCATTCTGGGAGAACACTTTGTCGTCGAGCCTCACTTCTGATATCGTAAGTTGAAGACAGAAAGATTAGACACTTTCTGTTCATCAAAGACCAAATCTATATATCATATACAAAGATTTTAAGGAACATTTGACGTCTTTCTTTTCGCGTAAAAGTATATTTGTTGTTGAAAAAAATATCAGATGATGTGGAAAAAAAAATATAAACCACGTGCAAACGGTAGGTTGAAAAAAAAAAATGAAGAAAAAAGTTGATGCACGTAAGATTAGCTCGAAAAACATTTTTTTTTTTTTTTTTTTACGCCGTGAAGTCCGATCAATTAAAACTCGTGGTGCAAGACTCGAGAAAAGAGCAAGCGCTGATGTGTCATATATGTATGGCATTTGGCTGTCGGTCAGTTGATCGTTCTATCATTCGTTCATAGGTTCGTTCAGTCGGTCGCTCATTCAGTCATTCATTCGTTCAGTCGGTCAATCGGCCGCTCAGACATTCATTCGTTCAGTCTTTCAGTCAGTCGTTCGTTCAGTCGTTCGTACATTTCTTCGGTCGATCGCTCAATTAGTAATTCATTCGGTCAGTCGGTCGCTTGGGCATGCATTCGTTCAGTCGGTCAGTCAGTCGTTCAGACATTCGTTTGTTAAGTCGGTCAGTTAGTCCTTCAGTCATTTATTCGTTCAGCCATCACTCGGTCGCTCTTCATTCATTCATTCATTCATTCATTCATTCATTCATTCATTCATTCATTCATTCAGTTGATCAGTCATTCATTCGTCCGTCGGTCAGTTGGTCGTTCAGTCATTCGTTTGTTCAGGCATCAGTCGGTCGCTCATTCACTTATTTATTCGTTCAGTGGGTCAGTCGATCGTTCATTCATTCATCGGTCAGTCGGTCAGTTGGTCGTAAGCAATTCATTCTTTCAGTCGGTCAGTCGAACGTTCATTTATTCAGTCGGTCGTTCAGTCATTCATTCGTGTAATTCGTCAGTCGGTTGTTAAGTCATTCATCTGGTCAGTCAGTCGCTCAGTCATTCATTCGTTCAGTTGGTCAATCGGCCGTTCAGTCATTCATTTGGTCAACCGATCATTCAGTCATTCTTTCGTTCAGTTGGTCAATTGGTCGTTCAGTCATTCATTCGTTCAGTCGGTCAATATGTCGTTTAGTCATTCATTCGTTCAGTCGCCGCTCAGTCATTTATTCTTTGAGTGGGTCGGTCAATCGTTCACTCTTTCATTCGGTCAGTCGGTCCGTCGATCGGTTAGTCATGCATTCGTTCAGTCAGTCGGTCAATCCCTCAGACATTTATTCGTTAAGTCGGTCAGTCAGTCATTCGTTCCGTCAGTCAGTTAATCATGCAGTCATTCATTCGTTCAATCATCACTCGGTCGCTCGTTCAGTCATTCATTCATTCATTCGGTCGGTCAGTCAGTCATTCGTTCCGTCGGTCAGTTGGTCGTTCAGTCATTCATTCGTTCAGGCATAAGTCGGTCGCTCGTTTCAGTCATTCATACGTTCAGTCGGTCAGTCGGTTGTTCAGTCATTCATTCGTTCAGTTGGTCAGTCGGCCGTAAGTAATCCATTCGTTCAGTCGGTCTCTCGATCGATCATGTATTCAGTCGGTCGTTCAGTCGTTTATTCATGCAGTCAGTCAGTTGATTACTCAGTCATTCATTTGATCCGTCAGTCGTTCTGCCATTCATTCGCTCAGTTAGTCGATCTGTTGTTCAGTCATTTATTTTCTGTCAATCGGTCATTCAGTCGTTCATTCGTTTAGTCGGTCATTCATTCATTTGTTCAGTCGGTCATTCTGTCGTTCAGTCATTCATTCGTTCAATCGGTCAATCGGTCGTTCAGTCATTCATTTGTTCAGTCATTCATTTTTTGAGTCGGTCGGTCGATTGCTCATTCAGTCAGTCGGTCAGTCGGTCGTAAGTAGTTCATTCGGTCAGTCGGTCAGTTGATCGTTCATGAATTATTCGGTCAGTCGGTCCTTAGTAGTTCATTCGGTCAGTCGGCCAGTTTATCGTTCATTAATTTATTCGGTCAGTCGGTCGTTCAGTCATTCATTCGTGCAGTCAGTCAGTCGGTCGTTCAGTCATTTATTCGGTCTTTCGGTCGACCAGTCATTCATTCGTTCAGTCGGTCGTTTAATTGTGTAGTCATTTATTCGGTCAGTCCGTCGTTCGATTATTTGTTCGTTCAGTTGGTCAATAGGACTTCACGCATTCATTCGTTCCAACGGTCGTTCAGTCATTCATTCTTTCAGTCGGTCGGTCCATCGCTCGTTCATTCGTTCGGTTAGTCGGTCTTTCAGTCAATTATTCCTTCAGTCGGTCAATCGGTCGTTCAGTCCATTCGGTCAGTCGACCGTTCATTCATTCATTTGGTCAGTCAGTCAGTCATTCATTCGTTCAGTCGGTCGATCGGTCGCTCAGTCAGTCGTTCGGTCAGTTGGTCGTTCAGTCATTCATTCGTTCAATAGGTCTGTCATTCATTTGTTCAGTCTGTCAATCGATCGTTGAGTCATTCAGTCGTTCAGTCGGTCGTTCACTCATTCATTTGTTTAGTCGGTCAATCAGTCGTTCAATCAGTCATTTCGTTAGTCATTCATTCGTTCAGCCAGCGGGCAAAGTGTGAGACACCGGTGCAGGGCGTGACATGGGTGGGGGTACACGGAAAGCGGATGCTGGTCATGACAGGGGTGGGCGTACGTGGAAGTGGGGTTGGGGAAGAGCGAATTCAGGGTATATCATGACGTGTGGGGATACCTGGGACGCAGATGCAGAGTGCGTCACATAATGGGTGTATTGGGGCAGAGGGGGCTCGGATAAAGGGCGTGACATAGTGGACATTTTGGGGCGGAGGGGCGCGGATGAAGGGCGTGACATGGGTGGGCGTATTGAGTTTAAGGGGGCTGATAAAGGGCGTGACGTGGGTGTCTTCTTGGGGCTGGGGGGGGTGGATGAAGGACGTGACATGGTGGGCGTATTGGCACAGAGAAGACCCCAATGAAGCGCGTCACAAGGGTGGGAGAGGAGGGTGGATGCCGATGCAGGGCGTGACATGATTGGGTGAAGTGAAGAAGGAAGGAACAGATGCAGGGCGTGACATGGACAGGCGTAAGGTAAAGGAGGGGGAGAGCGTGGGTACACATGGGTGGGGGCACTGGGAAAGAGGGAGCGTGTATGCAGGGCGTGACATAGGTGGGTGTGCAGGGAAGGTGAGGGGGCGGGGGAGCACGGATGGATGAGGCGACATCGATGGGAGTGATGGGTGGTTTAAGGGCATGACTTGGGTGGGGCGTATTAGGGCAGAGGGGGCGGATGAAGGGTATGATGTGGGTGGGCGAACTGGTGCAGAGGGGACGTGGTTGAAGGGCGTGACGTGGGTTGGCGTACTTGGCCAGAGGGGGCATGGATGCGTGTGTGACAGAGGTGGGAGTATTGGGGCAGAGGGGGCGTCGATGAAGTGCGTGACAGGGGGCGTATTGGGCAGAGGGGGCGCGCATGAAGGGCGTGACATGGTGGGCGCATTGGCACAAAGAGGGTGCGAATAAAAGGCGTGACGTGGGTGGAAGATATGTGTTGGCGCAGACGCAGGGCGGTGATTTGGCTGAGCGAACTGGAGGGGGAAGGGACAGACGCAGGGCGTGATGTGGATGGGGGTAAGGAAGGTTGGGGGGGGGGGGATACACATGGGTGGGCGTACTGGGGAGTAGGGAGTATGTACGCAGGGCGTGGCATGGGTAGTCGTACAGGGAAGGCGGATGTCGAGGGTACGGGTGCATGATGCGACATGAATGGGGAGGTGTGAGAGGGGTGGGGGGTGGGGGGGGGTCAACGGCGTGACATGGGTGGGGAGTATTAGGGCAGAAGTGGTGAAAGAAGGACGGGCGTTTTGGGGCAGAGGGAACGGGGATGAATGGCGTGACGTGGGTGGGCGAATTGGGGCAGAGGGGACGGGGATGAACGGCGTGACGTGGGTGGGCGAATTGGGGCAGAGGGGACTGAGAGGAAGGGCGTGATGTGGGTGGGCGTATTTGGGCAGAGGGGGTATGGATGCAGGACATGCGTGACACAGGTGGGAATATTGGGGCAGAGGGGGACGTCGATGAAGTGCGTGGCGGTGGGCGTATTGGGCAGAGGAGGTGCTGATAAGAGCGTGGCGTGGATAGGTGTATTGGGGCGTAGGGGGCGGATGGAGAGCGTGACATGGTGAGCGTAGTGGGCAGAGGGGGCCAAAGATGAAGGGCATAACTTCGTGGACATATTGGGGCAGAGGGGGCGCGGATGAAGAGCATGACGTTGTGGGTGTACTGGGGCAGAAGGGGCGCAGATGATGAAGGGCGTGACATGGTGGGCGTGTCGTGGCAGACGAGCGGATGAAGGGCGTGACGTGAGTGTCTTATTGGAGCCGAAGGGGCGTGGGTGAAGGGCGTGACGTGAGTGTCTTATTGGAGCCGAAGGGGCGTGGGTGAAGGGCGTGACGTGAGTGTCTTATTGGAGCCGAAGGGGCGTGGATGAAGGGCGTGACGTGAGTGTCTTATTGGAGCCGAAGGGGCGTGGATGAAGGGCGTGACATGGAGGGCGTATTGTGCAGAGGAGGCGCAGATGAAGGGCATGACATGGGCATCTCACTGGGGCGCGGGGGGGGGGGGGGGGGGGGGGGGGGGATGAAGGGCGTGACATGGTGGGTGTATTAAGGAAGAAGAGTGCGCGCATAGTACAGCCGAATGAGGAACTGTCTGCTGGCGCTGCATCTAGCCGATTCCGGTGTCATTCATTCAGCAACAATCACTCGGTGTTCTCCCTTCTTTGTTCCGATTCTCCACGCAGGGTGCATGCCGTGGGTAGCGTGTCATCCATGCCAACCACCAAACCGGTCTTCTCTTCAGAAAGTTTATTATTGTCGTCATCATCATCATCATCATCATCATCATCATCATCATCATCATCATCATCACCATCATCATCATCATCATCTTAGTAGTGTCGTCGTCGTCATCACTATTTTTTCTTGTTTTTTTCTTCTTCATATTAATGTTATTTATTCATTTGTTTATCTATTTGGTTATACATGTATTTATATGTTCTTTTTTCCTTATTTATATTTTGATTGACTTACGTATCACTTAATAAGCAGCAGCAGCAGCAGTAATAGTAGTAGTAGTAGTAAAAGTAGCAGCAGCATTAATGGTAGTAGTAGCAGCAGCAGCAGCATCAGCAGCAGCAGCAGCCGCAATAGTAGTAGCAGTCATAGCAGTCGCAATTGTCGTCGTCGTCGTCGTCGCAGCAGCAGCAGTAGTAGTAGAAGTAGTAGTAGATATTGTGTTGTTGTTGTTGTTGCATCCATGTTTTTACCTTTCTTTTATTTTCCAATTCTCTCTCTCTCTCTCTCTCTCTCTCTCTCTCTCTCTCTCTCTCTCTCTCCTCTCTCTCTCTCTCTCTCTCTCTCTCTCTCTCTCTCAGGTGTAGAAAAATCCAGTAATTACCGTCGCGTCTTGTCACTAAAATGCAGAAGAACATTTACAACAGACAGCTTATGAGCAGTCTTACAGACACCGAGCAGCGCATCATCGTAAAGAGGCATCTGATGGGTGTGGAATACACACAGGCAGGTCTCTCCATCCTGGCACAAAGGACACAAGACACCTTGTCCTGCTGTTCAACCATCCCCCTTCATACTTTCTTCCTTGCCGAATTAGCTCGTCCGCGATGTCACTTCAAAAGAGGACGCTATGATAAACGAGTTTTCCATCGTGTTATCTGTTATGTATTACTGGGTTTGTCACGAGCCTCCCCCCCCCCCCCCTTCCCCCACCCCGCCCCTTCTCAGTCTCTGTCTGTCTGTCTGAATGTATCTGTGTGTGTGTGTGTCTCTCTCTGTGTTTCTGTCTCTCTCTCTCTCCCTCCTTCCCTCCCTCTCTCTCTCCCTCCCTCTCTCTGTATCTCTCTCGCTGCGCGTCTCTGTCTGTCCGTCCGTCCGTCTGTCTTCCTCTCTCTCTGTCTCTCTCTCTCTCTCTCTCTCTCTCTTCTCTCTCTCTCTCTCTCTCTCTCTCTCTCTCTCTCTCTCTCTCCTCGCTCGCTCTTTCTCTCCATCCATTTCTGTTTTCCTTCTGTCAAGGCAATCCTAAACTCACTATAAAACCACCGCGCCATCTTCAAAATGATATCTGTGGAGAATCGTCAGCCCGATGTTATAGACCGTGTGTATTACTCACCCTTCCCCGACATCACGCAGAGTAGAACCTCCGGGCATTCAATAACATCAACATTATCAACGGGCTCAGGTATATTTTCCGAGCTGCCT
>CM065720.1:48680672-48683172 GCA_033310375.1 Conus canariensis
ACATTAGGTAGACAACGCAACGTAAGGAAAGAATTTAAGCCTTTTTGGACTCACGTGTAATAATATACACACCATAGCAAGCATGGAAAGGAAAGTTGAAGGCATTAAGAAAATGAGGGGCAAATTGGGTGGGAGACAGACGTGCAGATGTTATTTCCATGGGGAAAATGTAAAGCTGTAGAATAAATACAAGATCAATGTAGAATCCGTCTAGCTGGAAGAGCAGCATTAAGACTTGGAGTGGGGACAGACGTGACATGGCGGGGTAGATCATCTGCGGCGTATCTTCAGCTGATAGTGACCAGGTTGAAAAGGCATGCACACCGCCAGCACTGTAATTTATGAAAATAAACAGTTGATAAGAAGTTTCATCTCCTCCATCTCACTAAACGTAATAGGCTGATGGTCACGCTGTTTTAGTTCACCGATTTACTTTCGCGTCATAAAGTCACAGTTTGATGCTGTTGGAAATCGGTCTTGTCTCCCTTCCGGAAGTTCCCATTGATAACTGTCAAAATTGTTACATTGTGGATAAAAAAAAGATGAAAGTTTAGTGTGTATTTGGACACTGTGTATGTATGTATGTATGTATGTATACATGTATGTATATATGTATATGTATGTCTGTGTGTGTGTGTGTGTGTGTTGTGTTGTGTGTGTGTGTGTGTGTGTGTGTGTGTGTGTGCGCGCGCGCGCGCGCGTGCGTGAGTGTGTGTGTGTGTGTGTGTGTGTGGTGGGGTGGGTGCGCGCGCGCGTACGTGCGTGTCAAAACCATCCAGCAACCGTTCTTCAAAACGACCAGTGCTCATAGAGGGTGCTATTCGGAACCGGTCGCATACTTCAGTTGGAGTTCGTCCGAGCTGCCTTTTATCTCCCCCACGTTTTCCACATATTCCCGAAATGCATCATGACAGATGCATAGGAAGATCGTGTCAGCACTGGAAGAAGAATGACCACAAATCTTCGATTCGCAGATGCCACCGATGGCCCGACAGGCAGTGAACAAGAACTGGCCAAGCTTGCTTAACCACTGGATGAAACATCAACACGATGCGGATTGGAAATCAGCGTCATAAAGACCAATCTGATAACCAACCACAACGCCCCCATAAAGACTGCCATGACTGTCCTCGGTCAGGAGATAATCTATTCAACAATTCACTTACCTAGTAAGGTAAGGTAATGTTGCTTCTAGCCCAGCCGACCACAAAGGGCCATACCAGGGCTGTCACCACGTTAAAATCAACTCACAAGTCATTCATTCACACAGTTCTTTAAAATACATCTTCTAAAAACCCATCCGAAAATTTGTTAAAAATCTTTCCACTGTAAAATCTTAGATCCGATGAAAAATGTTAATCTCTTCCAAGGGATCCATCATAAGCAGTGAGAAACAAGAACACCCCACAACACCTCCACCTTGGACAGCAAAGGCTGCACTGTCCAGATGAAATCATGTATGGAAGGACAAGGGCATCCCCATCAAACAAAAGATTAGTCTCCAGCATGACTAGTTTTTTTTTTTTAATTCCATCTTCCAACACGCATGCGAGACATACAATCACACAGCCGATCTGGAAAGAAAAAAAAACCCGGAGCCATGGAAACAAAATGTTATTACCACAAGATACTAAACATCAGGTTCTACACTGATCATGTCGCCAATCATCAAATAATGGGTGAAACCACCAGGCCGCGCACAGGACCACACGATCTTCTGACATCAGTGAGAAAAAACAAACCATCTAACGAGATCGAGCTGCCTTGCTAAAACAACCCAGCAGGGAAGAAGGGAGACGGAGGGGAAGGAATAAAAACAAACGATGGACTGGCAGCATTGCAGACTGGGCAGGGGAGACTTCTGCAGAGACCCAGGCCTTGACACACTACCGAGACAACTGGAGGAACCCAGTGAACTGATTACTCAGTGTGGTGCCCCAGTGACTCACCACGGAGTTAAGGGGAGAGAGAGAATTGAAACTGACCGCTGTCGGTTGGAAAGTGCGAATTTGGTAATATTGAAAATATCACTTAAAGGTTAACGAACTATTTACCATCTGTAATATCAAGACATCGAGGGGCAGCGAAAAGGTCTCGTCAACATTTCTCCTTCGGTCAAGACTGATTAGGTAAGACCATGTTCTCGAGAAAATGTCGGTGCTAAAGTTTACCATGAACACACACACGTACACACGTCACGCTCGCACACGCCCCCCCCCCCCCCCACACACCACACACGCACACACTTACACAAGAGAGAGAGAGAGAGAGAGAGAGAGAGAGAGAGAGAGAGAGAGTCCATGTATTAGCTTTGGTGTTTACTCGACTCGGGAACAGTTCCGTGCATGCACCTGAAACCTATCTAAAAAGAGAGTGACAAATGAAAACATACCACCCTCTAGCATTATTGTTAAAGGCAAATTTCTAAAGTGTGAGAAATTGTATTCCTTTTCTGGATTATTTTTTTCCATCCAAAATTAAAACGATTGTGATTCTGTGT
>CM065720.1:48693172-48695672 GCA_033310375.1 Conus canariensis
CATTTCAGCATTGCGTCTGTTGCTGTAAAGGTTCATGTGCCATCATATCTACTACTGTGCTGCGCACTGTAACTGCGATGTGGAAATGGTGCGATTGTATATTGACTTCCTGTACTAAAGTGTGTGTGCATTCGTCTCTCTGTCTCTGTCTCTGTCTGTCTGTCTGTCTGTCTGTCTGTCTGTCTGTCTGTCTGTCTCTCTCTCTCTCTCTCTCTCTCTCTCTCTCTCTCTCTCTCTCTCTCTCTCTCTCTCTCTCTTGTAAATGCAATAATTCGTCGACATCTGTTTCTCTCTAGCGATTTGTGTGTTCTCATCTCACTGGAGTTTACAAAGAAATAAGTGTTCAGTGCAGTCACTTACATTTTATCCATTAAATATTTCACTTGTTCATTTATTCACCCATTGATTTAGCGATTTATTTATCCATGCTTTGTGTCCTTATTGACATGCTTAAAAAAAAATCTGTTTATCCATTTGTTATTCATGTATATAGTTTTCTTGTTGATTTTTCCCTCAATGCTGAAAAAAAAATTCCTCTTACGTGAAGCACGTATTCTGTTGTCTCTCCCTTTGCTGATTACTGCATCCATCCCATCCCACACCCCACCCATCCCAGCCACACCCCACCCATCCCATCCCACACACCACCCATCCCAGTTACACCCCACCCATCCCATCCCACACACCACCCATCCCAGCCACACCCCACCCATCTCATCCCACACACCACCCATCCCATCCCACACCCCACCCATCCCAGCCACACCCCACCCATCCCATCCAGACCCCACCTATCACAGATCCCATCCCCCACCCATCACCGATCCCACCCCCCACGCATCCCAGCCACACCCCACCCATCCCATCCCGCACACCACCCATCCCATCCCACACACCACCCATCCCATCCCACACACCACCCATCCCATCCAGACCCCACCCATCACAGATCCCATCCCCCATCCATCACCGATCCCACCCCCACGCATCCCAGCCACACCCCACCCATCCCATCCCACACCCCATCCATCCCATCCACACCCCACCCATCCCACCCTACACCCCACCCATCCCATCCCACACCCCACCCATCCCAGCCACACCCCACCCATCCCATCCCACACACCACCCATCCTAGCCACACCCCACCCATCCCATCCCACACACCACCCATCCCATCCAGACCCCACCCATCACAGATCCCATCCCCCACCCATCACCGATCCACCCCCACGCATCCCAGCCACACCCCATCCATCCCATCCCACACCCCATCCATCCCATCCACATCCCACCCATCCCACCCTACACCCCACCCATCCCATCCCACATCCCACCCATCCCAGCCACACCCCACCCATCCCAGCCACACCCACCCATCCCATACCACACCCCACCCATCCCAGCCACACCCCACCCATCCCACACCCACACCCATCCCCATCCACCCATCCCATCCTACACCCCACCCATCCCATCCCACACCCTATCCATCCCATCCACACCCCACCCATCCCATCCCACACCCACCATCCCATCCACACCACACCCATCCCACCCCTACCACACCATCCACCCTTCCTACCCCACCACCCACCCATCCCATCACAGCACACCTATCCCACCCCACCCACTCCACCCCACCCATCCACACCACACCACTCATCCCATCCACTCCCACACGCCAACACACCCATCCCATCCACACCTACCCACCCATCCACATCCCATCCCCACCCCACCCACCCATCCTCATCCCACCCACCACCCATCCACCATCCACACCATCCACCCCACACCCCCAACCCATTCCCATCCACACTCCCACCCTCCATCACACCCATCACCACACCCATCCCATCCACCACCACCACCCATCCATCCACATCCCACCCATCCCACCACCGCACACCCCCACACATCCCCCCATCCCCCACCCATCCCACCCCACACTCCACCCATTCCATCCAATCCCACCCATTCCATCCACACCTCCCACCCATCCCCCCTTCAATCCCACCACCCACGCATCCCATCCACATCCCACCCACCCACACTCCACCCATTCCATCCATATCCCACCCATTCCATCCACATCCCACCCATCCCATCCCACACCCCACGCATCCCATCCACATCCACACCCCAACACTCCACCCATTACCATCCATATCCCACCCACTCCATCCACATCCCACCCACCACCCCACCACCCAGATCCACCCATCCACCAAATCCCACCCATCCCCCCACACCCACCCACATCACCCATTCCACCCACCCCCCATCCCATTCACCCCCCACCCATCCCATCCCCCACACCACACCCCACCCCACCATCCCACCCACATCCCACCTCACACCCCACCCATCCCATCCACATTCTACCCATCCCATCCACAACCTCATCCCACCCATTCCATCCTAATCCCACCCATCCAATCCACATTCCATCCACACCCCACCCATCCCATCCACATCCCACCCATCCCACCCCCCA
>CM065720.1:48705672-48710672 GCA_033310375.1 Conus canariensis
TGGAGTGACAACAGAATTCGTGTAACAGTCGTATTCAGCTGAAATTGTTATGGTAGCTGCAAAACAGTGCCCCGGGCAAAATGAGCTTGCGATGAGATGCTTTTTGTATGTCACACTCTCGTGCGAAATAAAATTTGAGATTGTTGTGTGCTTTGTCTTTTCAAGACGGGTCTAGATTACCCTGTCATTCATTTTTCCCCCACCATTTAATTTGCTTTTCGTTCTTTTTTTTTTAATGGAATAATTGCATTTCCCCTGAGCTGAAATGCGAGAGCCTAAAGAATGGGATGGAATGCGTGTGCATTTTTGTTGAAAGAAATGTTCAAGGCACAGTACAGACATTCATATGTAAGTGGCACAGTATAGACATTACATCTAACAAAAAACAAAACAAAACAAAACAAAACAAAACAAAAAAAGAACGGCAGTACAAAAAAAAAAAAGAAATTGCCCAATCATCATTCGCGAAACTGTTATGATGAAGCAGTGGACTGCACTACTGATCAAGCCACGACAACATATTGCAAAAAAATCAAAACGCAGATACCAACTGAACATATTCAAAATATTAACACGAAACTGGTTTGATGGACAAGATAATTCGCGAGTGGCTAGGGTCTAGCAGCGGCAATAGAAGCCTTAGGCAAGATGCGCTAAGAAACGGGAGTGAGGAAACCTACTATTAACTGTACAACGGCACCAGTTACTCTTGTGTTCTATCGTTGATGTCTCGCACCACTCTCCTATAGAGTATACAAAGAAACCCCGCTATTTAGCAAATAGGAGAGTGCTCTAGTCTGTTGCCCCTATATAACGCATCTGTAGTTAACGCTGATTAAAGCTAAGGCCAGAGAAAGACGCAAGAGGGAAAGCCCACAGAAACAGGAACCCCACGTCAGGTGGCTGGATTACACGGACAACTCAGAGGATATGCACAAGAACCTGTGCTATGCCATTATGTTTTGCCATGATGATGATGATGATGATGATTATGTCGATGCCCACGTAGACGGCGATGACGATGACGACGACGACGACGACGACGACGACGACAATGATGATGACGATGACGATGGTGATGGTGATGATGATGATAATGGTGATAACATTCTTCATCATCATCATTACCATTGATGTCATGTGAATGAAGAATGTCCCCCTCTTCTTCTCCTCGGGCCTTTATACCCCAGCTGCACACACCACTGTCGTCCCAAGCACGTACGGCGAAACGGTGATGGAAACAGAATCCATTTCGGAGGCCCTTCATCACTCTTCATTTGCACGAGTGGGGGTAGGCAGGAAAAGAAGATGAGAAGGGTGTAGGGGAACGATGTGGTGGAGAGAGGGCGGGAATGGCGGTAACTGTACGTGAGAGAGAGAGAGAGGAGAGAGAGAGAGAGAGAGAGAGAGATGATTTGCTGATACCGCTTACTCTGACAAAATTAAACCAGCACGTTAAGTCATTTTATGCAGATCAATAAAAATAATGTGAGGATGTTAAAGATGATGCAATGCACTTCCATTCTGATCTGATCCTGTATATCAGGCGTGTTATCTACGGTTACATCCATAACATATCTCGGCGTTACTCTGGTCCGGGAAATACAGACACCCGCAGTGTTGGTCAAGATATGTAAGCAAGGTCAACTATGGATAGGAGCCGGTCAGATCAGAAAAAATCACAGAGGTTAATAACTCTGATGGGAAACGAACCCACTACCCCCTGCCGGGTGTCCAAGACGCTAAGTGGGTCCCTGCTATTATGGTCGAGTCTTGCTACGTATCCCATTTTGCCACCAAAGTCCATTGAACACGATTCACTAGTGTTAGACAAACAAACAAAGCCACAGACAAGAGATGGATACAGATTCTTGATGAATGAAATAAGCAGTGGTATACATTCATGGTACCTTCACTGGTCTTTTCCAGTCGGTGACAGAAAGAAATGAAAAAAAACATTAAGGAGCAAAGCCTATACCTTAAACAATGGCGCGCGTGCGGGCGCGCGCGCCTGTGTGTGTGTATGTGTTGTGTGTGTGTGTGTGTGTGTGTTTGACAAGGTTCTCTCTCTCTCTCTCTCTCTCTCTCTCTCTCTCTCTCTCTCTCTCTCTCGCACTGTGAGTGTGTGTGTGTGTGTGTGTGTGTGTGTGTCGCGCGCGCGCGCGTGTGTGTGTGTGTGATTTTTAGCTGCTGCCATTGCTTGGGTTATTATCAGAGCTGATCATTCGGACTGTTAGGCATCTTTTGGACTCCGTTGCGTCCTTGAATGGGTCCTCAAGCGTAGGCTCAAATATTTCCCATTCATTGCATACTGTTCATATAATGAGTTTAATTTTTCAGCAGTTTATTTCCTTACCACACTTTCTCTTCGATTTACTTTCTACCCTTCGTTGGCTGCTTTGGGATGCTGTTGGATTCTGTTTTTGAACCCTAGGTGGTGAGAACACCACAGAATTATAGACTGCGGTTATCTCCATCTGGTGCCGAGGGAGCACAGACACACTCAGCCGTGCCTGCCTGATAAGTCTGATCCAGTGGACGAAAAGTTTAGGAGCACACAATATGAGCAGATCTGTCTTCAAGATAGATTGTGATGGTACCCCGATGCTGTGAGTTTAGGGTTTCACATCTGTAACATATTTCCCTAACATCATCCCCACCCCCTTTTTTTCAAATCTTTACTACGTCCTTAATGTAATGAAAGAAGAATGGGTACCATGCACTTGCTTTCCCTCACGATTGCACTGTTCAGCGTACTAGTATATCAAAGAAAAAAGAAGTCCTGCCTCTCCATGCTCCCCCCCCCCCCCCCCCCCCCGCAAATAAAACCACATGGATGTGGGATGGTCTGTGTGGAGGAGCACATGTACACATGTACAAAGTTCTTTGCAATGGGGCAGACGTGTGGGAAAATGATCAGGAAAGTGGAGAGAAAATCGCCCTGATGATGGAAGACTAGCAATACTAGTGTGACATGCACGACTGTTTCCCTGCATTTTGCCTCCTCTCTCTCTCTCTCTCTCTCTCACACACACACACACACACACACACACACACACACACACACACACACACACACAGAGGCGAGCCGACAGACAACCAAACATGAAAATAACTCTGTGTGTCTGTTTCTCTCTCTCTCTCTCTCTCTCTCTCTCTCTCTCTCTCTCTCTCTCTCTCTCTCTCTCTTATCCCCACTCACCTCACTACTATAGGTAATTTGTAAACTATGTAAAGCTGCTGTCGAAAACGAAAAGCACTTCTTGTTTATGTTGTCCATTTACAAAAGCATAAGAGAAAAGTTAATTGGTCAAAAGTTCTCTCATAATCCAAATGGTTTTCGTTTCTCTCTCTTGTTGGCCTCAACGAACGGTAATACCGTCAGAAAATTAACACTTTATATTTATCAAGCGTTTAAAGCGCAGCAGATTGCTATGGCTTTGAGGTATATCTATGTAGTTGTATGTCATGGTATTTATATGTAATCGGTTTTGTTCCCTTCTTCCCAAGAGAGCCTTGGCCTTTTGGAATAAAGATTTAATTCAGTTTCATTTGCTCTCTCTCTCTCTCTCTCTCTCTCTCTCTCTCTCTCTCTCTCTCTCTCTGTATGTGTATCGTGCGTACAGCTGTTACTTACTATGCATCGCTGCTTCTTCATTTAAAACCATAGCTCTCGGTAGTTATACACTTATTGAAAAAAATTACCTTTCATAAATCTCTCTCTATCTCTCTGTTTCTCTGTCTGTCTGTCTGTCTGCCTCTCTCTCTCTCTCTCTCTCTCTCCTCTCTCTCTCTCTCTCTCTCTCTCTCTCATCTCTCTTTTTCTTTGGTTAGGAAGATCGTTTTCTACCAGTCTGTGAGTGTGTGGGCTTTTTCGCTTCTTTCTTATTATTCGCGTAACCAAATTCATTTATTCTTCAATATTTCTATGTTTGTTTTTATTCATCTGCACATCAGTATTGATGGAGATACATCTCTGTCTGTCTGTCTGTCTGTCTGTCTGTCTGTCTGTCTCTCTCTCTCTCTCTCTCTCTCTCTGGGTAAAACAGAGTGGGTAAAAAATAGCTGCACATCCCTGCCTATCTGTTTTATAGTATAGGCGAAAACTCGAAAAAAAAAAAAAAAAACCTTTGATGATAGAAGACAAGACACACTGGTATGACATGTTGATTGTTTCCTCGCATGTGTCTGCCCATCACTCAATGTTATTATTGTTCAGCCTATTCCCGCACTCGGGCGTGCCCACTTCATCTCTCTCTTACTCCTCTCTCTCTCTCTCTCTCTCCACACACACACACACACACACACACACACACACACGGGCGCGCGCGCATGCACACACACACACACAATCACGCACGCACGCACACACACACACACACACACACACACACACACACACACACACACACGCTCACATAAAGAGTACTTACGAGTGCATAAGCCACATCAAATAAATCAGGATGTTTTGCTTGAAAAAAAACCTCTTCTCTGCTCTATCCCTTTCTCAGTTCACCACTGTCTCCTCTGCTCCCACCATGATCACCCCCACCCCACCCTCACCTCTCTCTCTCTCTCTCTCTCTCTCTCTCTCTCTCTCTCTCTCTCTCTCTCTCTCTCTCTCCTCCCTACACTCCTAAACAACGGTGCCTGAATCCTGCCATGCTGAAAACACTTTTCACCCTTTAGGTTCTACGAGATTCTAAGAGCAGAAAAACAAGGGATTGCCGGAGGGAGTGTTTCTGTCATGTGACGTCAAGCGGAGTAGGCCTACCGGATTCGGGAAAAATCTACCGATAAAGAACGGAATGAGATTTGGTTTCTCGGGCTGGGCACTTACTCTCTGTGCCTCGCTGGCATTCTGGAATTCCGGATTTAACCCATTATCACATTTATCCAGGGACCTGATATTTGATTTTCCAACCATGTGTTATTTTCGTACAGCAGATAGCGTGTCTTTTTTGTCAACTCTTTTCCAGACCGCTTCTTCTCTCTCTCTC
>CM065720.1:48715672-48718172 GCA_033310375.1 Conus canariensis
GCGTGCAGCCAACGGAATGAGTCATGACAAGACAAGGAGAGACACAGAGATCGTTTGTGTCGTTTTAGATTTGGGTGGTTTACATCAGTTTCAGGGACATCAGTGCCGGGCAAATGCGCGCACGCGCACGCGGACGCGTGTTGTGTGTGTGTGTGGGTGTGGTGGGGGGGGGGGGGGTGTGTGTGTGTGTGGGGTGGTGTGGGTGTGTGTTTGTGTGTGTGTGTGTGTGTGGTGCTGTGTGTGTGTGTGTGTGGTGTGTGTGTGTGTGTGTGTGTGTGTGAACGCAGAAGCCCAGAGGTTCCCTATTATCAAAGAAAAGCAAATATTTGAGGTTTCTGGGACCATAGACAGGAGGGAAAATTGCCTTCTTCATGGGGGGGCTCAGATGCGATTTGCCTAATCGCTGGACATGTGTACAAACGCAAGTTTCAAGTGAAAGAAAAGTTCTGACAGAAAAAGAGGAAAGAAGCGAGGATAGGGGTGGATGGGTGTTGAGGGAGCAGGGGGTGGGGTGATGTCAAACAGCGTACAGCCGCCAAAATGAGTCGTGACAAGATAAAGAGATTGCACTGAGATCGTTGTGTCATTTTAGATTTGGCTGGTTTACAACAGTTGCAGGGACATCACGCGCCCGAACGCGCGCAAGCTGCGCATGCGTGCGAGTGTGTGTGTGTGTGTGTGTGTGTGTGTGTGTGTGTGTGTGTGTGTGTGTGTGTGTGTGTGTGCGTGTTGCATGTGTGTGTGTGTATGTGTATGTGTACGTGTGCGCACATGCGTGCATGTGTGTGTGTGTGTGTGTGTGTGTGTGTGTGTGGTGTGTGTGTGTGCGAGCATGTCCATCTGTTTCTGTCTCGGTGTATGTGTATGTATATGTGAGTGAGTGGTGTGTGTGTGTGGTGTGTGTGTGTGTGTGTGTGTGTGTGTGTGTGTGTGATGTTGAGTGAGTTTGTACGCATGCATGCATGCGTGCTTGCATACGTGCTAGGATGTATATGCATGTGTTTGTGTGCATGTGTGTGTGTGTGTGTGTGTTTGTGTGTGTGTGTGTGTGTGAGCACGTGCACGTGAAAGCACTTGAATCACTCATATCTAAGAAACGCGAATGTTTGAGCTTTCTAGGGCTAAAGACAGGAGTCAAAATTGCCTTCTTCAAGGGGTGCTCAGATAGGATGCACCTTATCGCTGGACATGTGTACAAACACAAGCTTCAAGTGAAAGAAAAGTTCTGGCAGAAAGAAGAAAGAAGCGAGGATAAGGGCGGGTGGGTGTTGAGGGAGCAGGGGGTGAGGTGTTGTTAAACATCGTGCAGCCAACGAAATGAGTCTTGACAAGATAAGGAGACGCACAGAGATTGTTGTGTCATTTTAGAGTTGGCTGGTTTACTCCAGTCGCAGGGACATCACTCGCTTGGCAAGTGCGTGCGCGTGCGTGCCGCACGTGTGTTGTGTGTGTGTGTGTGTGTGTGTATGCATGTGTTGTGTGTATGTGCGTGCGTGTGTGTGTTTGCGCGCATGTTTGTGTGCACGCGCATGTGTGTGTTTGTGTGTGTGTGTGCACGAGCGCGCGCGCCTGCGCGCGCGTACGAGAGAGAGAGAGAGAGAGAGAGAGAGAGAGAGAGAGAGAGAGAGAGGAAGAGCGCACGCACGAGTGAGTATGTATAACTTTGAATTGACCTCATACACATTTAAAAGTTGCTATGCAACAAGAGCTCTGGAAGAGGACTTCAGCATCTAAAAGCACGACAAATCCATACAACAGACTCCTCACTAGACTGTGTAGCAACTTTTGAGACCGTGTCGTGACGAGTCAAACATATCGTCTCCTTGTGCCGCTGCTGATGGAGCCACGTTACATGTACATCTGGGGGCCAGACTGATACCTCTGCTTCTGAAGTGACTGGAACTTTGTTGAAGAATGCTCTAAAAGGCGGTTAGGAGCGCTGGGCTTCGGTGTAACCTTCAAAAGTGCCAGCACCACAGACAGAATGTTATTTGTCTTTCAACCGGATGACCCGAGTTCTCTTTATTTTCTGACACCTGACAGAAGAGATACACATTCGCTTTTTCTTTCTTTTTTTTCCTCTTTAGTTTTCTTTCTTTCTATGTTTCTTTCTTTCTTGGTTTCTTTCTTTCTTTTTTTCAGTGTGTGTGTGTGTGTGTGTGTGTGTGTGAGAGAGAGAGAGAGAGAGAGAGAGAGAGAGAGAGAGAGAGAGAGAGAGAGAGAGAGAGAGAGAGAATTAATGTGGGGAAGGGGTGGGGGTAGGATTCAAGCCGACTGGCTAGTTTTAGAAGCGGTACTGTCTAGGTTTGACAATTTGTAATCGTGTGAAGTCATGGAGTTCTTGAAGTCTGCTTAAGCCTGTCTGTGTCTGTGTGTGTGTGTACGTGCACGGACAGGTACTCGAATCACTGATATTGAAGGAAAAGCAAATATCCAAGCTTTGGAGCCTTGCACAGGAGGGGAAAATACTTTTTTGACAGGAAGGAGCATCCAGCGAGGC
>CM065720.1:48723172-48728172 GCA_033310375.1 Conus canariensis
TCAAATTCTGTGGTCCTTCATGACCTGCTCTCATGGTGACCTCAATTTTGATGTCCTCTCCGCGTCTGTGGCCTTGGTTTGGTTCCGTCGGGGTCACCGGTATCGGCGGGTCCATGGGGGCTGTCGTTGGACGGACGTGGTGGCGCCCTCCGGAGGGAGAGCTCACTCACGCCGGCTCCGCGACTAAGCAATTATTGTCGTCAGTAGGGGGCATAGTAGGTGGTGTCCTGCGTATGTTAAATCAGAACAGGCGCCACTGAACACCACCGAAGTGACTCGGCAGCAGTGCAGTGTCTCCTCCGGTGGGTTGCCTCTTGACGACTTGACATTGACTGCTCCCTGTGGATTGCCGGTGCCGGGGCTGCGGCGGGGCCGACCGGGCTGTGGCTGTGGACGGGGTGTCGGAATGAGCCGCGTGGGTGCACTGCCTCTAAGGTGGCGCAGAGGTTCGGACAGCAAAAAAAAACAAACAAACAACAAACAAACACAATCAAAACAAAACAAAACAAAACAAAACAAAAACAAAAACAAAAACAAAAAAAACCGCATTGGTGGAACATTTGGTAGAAAGTAAAATGTCATTCTGTCAAAATGACCGGCACCGCACTAGGCCATTTTACAGTACAAATGCCCACAGCATATTGCAGCTTCCCAAGTGCATCACTCAGCAAAGTTCCAGTCACCTCAGAATGGTGAGTACCAGTCTGCCACGAATGCATGCACACACACACACACACACACACACACACACACACACACACACAACGCGCGCGCGCGCGCGCGCGCGCGCGCGCACACACACGCACACACACAAACGCGTGCGCGCGCCAACGCTCTCTCTCTCTCTCTCTCTCTCTCTCTCTCTCTCTCTCTCTCTCTCTCTCTCTCTCAAATTCATTTTAGTTGTCGATTTTCTTCAGAAATAAGCATTTTGAACGTTACAAGGAACCGACCTTTTCTCTGTTTGGTTGTCCTTTCGTCATTCGCTGCTTACATACACTGAAGAGTGCAAAGAAGAATAAGACTGTGTTAAATTACAAGAGGCATCCTTTCTTTCCGTTCTTTTATTTATTTAATTTATTTTTTTCTAACGAAACTGGTTTTATTTTCCTTAAGAATTACGCTGCATAGGACATCAGCACGAATGAAATTGATAACTGAGATAATGAACGAGAAGGGGCGGGGGCAGGGGACGAGGTGAGGGGGGGGGGAGGGGGGTATAGAAAAAAGGCATAGCGTTCACAGCTGTAAAATCAACAACAACAAAAAAGAGGGGGGGGGGAGAGAGAGAGAGAGAGAGAGAGAGAGAGAGAGAGAGAGAGAGAGGAGAGAGAGAGAGAGAGAGAGAAAGTAGGGCCAAGACAACGACATCGGAAACAGCTACAACTTCAACAACAAGAACATCAACAATCAATTGTAAAAAGTGGGGAGGGGGGGGGGACGATGGAATCTATGTCGATCAATATGGTTATCCACAAGGATGCGTATTCCCATAAACTGGTGTTAAATACAAACTTTTTAAAGGCATTAAAAGTTTTTAGAGTTTCTGAACACAACTTTGAAGATCATTAAGCTTTTTTCAGTGCTCAAAAGTTTGAGCTAATATTGATACATGCGCATGGTACTGGCAGATTTAAAAGTGACTTATCAAGACTTACGTCACTTCCACCACACTGAATCTCTCAACAGTACAGTCGGAGGGGGGGGGGGGGGGGGGTAATAGTAGTTTTGAAACATACTTTCTACTTTCTTTCTTGTTGTGATTGTTGTAGTTATTGTTGTTGTTGTTGTTGTTGTTGTTGTTGTTGTTGTTCTTCTTCTTCTTCTTCTTTCTTCTTCTTCTTCTTCTTCTTCTTCTTCTCTTCCTCCTCCTCCTCCTCTTCCTCCTCCTCCTCCTCCTCCTCCTCCTTCTACTTGTTCTTCTTGTCCTTGTTCTTTTTGTTTGTGTTGTTGTTGTTGTTGTTGTTTTTCTTCTTCTTCTTCTTCTTCTTCTTCTTCTTCTTCTTCTTCTTCTTCTTCTTCTTCTTCTCTCTCCTCCTCCTACTCCTTCTTCTTCTACTTGTTCTTCTTGTCCTTGTTCTTCTTGTCCTTGTTCTTTTTGTTCTTGTTCTTGTTTTTCTTCTTCTTCTTCTTCTTCTTCTTCTTTCTTCTTCTTCTTCTTCTCTTCTTCTTGTCCTTGTTCATTTGGTTCTTGTTCTTGTTTTTGTTTTTGTTCTTGTTCGTCATCGTCGTTGTCGTCTTCTTCTTCTTCTTCTTCTCTTCTTCTTCTTCTTCTTCTTCTTCTTCTTCTTTTCGTCTTCTTCTTCTTCTTCTTCTTCTTCTTCTTCTTCTTCTTCTTCTTCTTCTTCTTCTTCTTCTTCTCTTCTTCTTCTTCTCGCCTCTATTCTTGCTTGCTTGCTGCTGCTGCTGCTGCTGTTGCAGCTGTTGTATGTATCTTCTTACACTGTTAATGCGTTTATCATCTGTTCAATAATGTATACTTTCATGCAGCAAATCTGATGACGGAGTAGTGGGCAGTATACATACTGCAGAATGCAGAGTGAAACGGATCAGTGGGATTGACTCAGCTCTAGCTCTAGTGGCATTCAACTGCATGCAAGCTGCAATCATGTAACGTGGTTTGTCTTTGATTAGGCATGCAAGCATCTTTATTTGAATTCATTGGTTGACATCATCTGTGTAAATTATCATCTTGGTTTAGGCTACAGAGAGATTTACATTTGTGTCGAATTGTGTCGGCAAGCACAGCTGGCAGCATACAGCAGGAGTAGCAGCTAACAGCGGGAGTAGTGTAGCAGCAGCAGCAGCAGCAGCAGCAGCAGCAGCAGAAATAGTAGTAGCAGCAGCAGCAGCAGTTGCAGTAGTAGTAGTTCTTGTAGTCGTGGTCGTCGTAGTCATACTCCTAACAGTGTGGTGGTGTAGTGGTAGTAGTAGTAGTAGTAGTATGAGGAGGAGGAGGAGGAGTAGCAGTAGCAGCAGCAGCAGCAGCAACACTAGTAGTAGTAGAGTAGTAGTAATAGTAGTAGTAGTAGTAGTAGTAGTAGTATAGTTGTTGTTGTTGTTGTTGTTGTTGTTATTGTTATTATTGCAACTATTCGGATCTGTACCAGTATGTAGGGGAATGCGCGTAAAGTAAAACCACACAGAAATGAGAGTTAACTTCGATTACTATAGTATGTAATGAATGGGATGTACTTCAATAGTGTATCAGCGTCAAAGTTAAACACGATCGAGTCTGGGTGCCTTACGTGAACTTATCATCTCAAATCATCTTGCTGTCAACAGGTACCCAGCTGGTATAAGGGACAATGAAACAGAGAGAGAGAGAGAGAGGAGAGAGAGAGAGAGAGAGAGGAGAGAGAGGAAAAAAGACCATGCCCATTTCATTATTGGTCATAATTATGAGAACCGTACGCCCATGTCCGATCTAATATTTGCCATATGACTGACACCCGGGTGTATTGTGATATCAAGCTCCCTACCGACTGCTAAGGGCGTCTTTACTTCCTTTATTCATGCATGCTAGGGATACGTTTCACGTGTGCCTGCACCGAACTGATGAAAGAAGAGTTTATGCTTGTGCATTTAGCAAGAAGATATTTGCCATCTGAAACATCACCGTTATTGAAACCCATTTCTGCTGCACAGAGCTAATGATGCCAGTGCTGTGGCTAATTCTACAACCACTGTTACCTCCACCACCTCCACAACAACTGCTATTATCAATACTTCAGGTCAGTTATTTATACTGAAGAATATTATTACGACAATAACCATAATATTTATACCTCCATGGTCATTATAGTCACCACAACGACGATGCTGACGAGCCAAATCATGGCACGGTGATGGTAACGATTTATGTAGGGAGCAGAGATGACGTCGACGACGATGATAATGAATGCCAATGATGATAGTGATCATGAAAACACATGACGGCGGTTCGATAATACATCACTTTTGACACTATCAGGCGACCATACTCGGGTTGTCCACTCCGTCGTCAACCTTTTCACGTGGGTCGTGCAGGTGACGGGAGCAGAAGCCATTACGGAAGTCCTTTGTCGGTCTTCATTATTTCGCCCGAGGAAGAGGTGGGAGGAGGTAGGAGACACGGACTGGGAAGAATGAGGATGCGGGTGGAGGAGTTCAGAGCTCGAACAGGTGGAAGAGGGTGGAGGGTCGGGAAGAGGGAGGGGAACAGAGAAAGAAGAGGGGATGGGGGGGAGGGGATGGGGGTGGGGGGGAGGGAAGGAAGAGCGGACGAGAGGGTGACCAGACGGGAATTTATAGGGACAAGGATCGAGGTGGAGAGCGGTTCGGGGGAGAGGGTGGGGGGTGGGTATGTTTGTCCCTAAACAGTAACATTGTTATTATTGCGGAAAGCGCGACTTTGTCTGGAATTGACAGTAAACAACCATAACTAATGCAGCACATTATACAGGGCACATGGCAATACTTATTTCCATTTCCTTCATATTTTGCAGAATATGGTTCTTCTAACTACATGATTTTACTCATTCTGTGAAGATGTATTACGCATGCACTTTCTACCAACGCAAAGTTAATTCGTGGC
Source organism: Conus canariensis (assembly GCA_033310375.1). NCBI lineage: Eukaryota > Metazoa > Mollusca > Gastropoda > Neogastropoda > Conidae > Conus > Conus canariensis. The sequence continues at coordinate 48,727,749 of CM065720.1, forward strand.
ATATAGAGTTTGAGTGAGTTGGGCTTGGCGTTAGGTTAGTGGTCGGTTAGGGTTAAACTTCAGATTGAAATGAAGGCCAGGGTTTTGCCAGTTCCTTCGTGCATGTGCTGTTGAGGGAAGTATATAGAACAGCCCGTTTCCGGGTGCGCGGTGAAAAACGGAAGCGCAAACTTGACATATGCACTGACAAATACATTTTCTTAGGAAATCGAAAGACCTAGTAAACTGTCAGTAGTTATCAAGCAGCAGACAGAAACTGCATCCAAAATGAAATTAAGTCTTTAAAGGTTTAGCAACAGACAAGCACACAAATCGAAAAGTGTTTCCGGAACCATCGAGTTATTTCAGAAACTGTTCAGATTTCTGGCCACGGGCTATTGCTCATAATTATTTGACTAAAAATATAAAAGATAAACGACCTCTG
>CM065720.1:48738172-48743172 GCA_033310375.1 Conus canariensis
ACCGTGTCAAAGATAAGAATGGGTGTAAGACGAGTCGCTTGTATGCAAACGGGCGACAGATTGGTCCGTAACAGCCACCTTGGGAACATGGTAAAAACACTTTCAGGTCTGGACGGATTTTAAATAGTTTGTTATCCGTCTGCGAGTTTCATTCCTCTTGCCAGAGGTGGTTGATATACGCCTGCGTTTTGGGTTTTAGATCAGTGTGAGGAATAGACCACCTGCTCAACTTTTCTTTCGTGGCACTCTTGCAAGTTGATCAACCACCTCGTTGCCTCGAATGCCCACATGGCTGGAAACCCGAGCAAAAACTATGTAGTATCCATTTGTTTTCAGAGAGGTGTACAGTTCGAAAACTTTCAGCAGCTGAGGATGCCTGAGATTACGGCCGGCAGTGGCCTCCAAAGTAGAAATGGAGTCTGACAAAATAAGGAAATCTTTATGTTTCGATTTGCAGATCATTTGAAGAGCCAGGACCAAGGCTGTCAGCTCAGCAGTGTAGATGGAGCTGTCTGTTAGAATGTGTTTGGTACATCTCTGAGGGGGGATCTGCTGCACAAAACACAGCACAGGGATTGACGGACTGAACGAATGACTGACTGAACGACCGACTGACTGACCGAACGGATGACTGACTGAACAAATGACTGACTTGCAAGAATGAATGACCGAGCGACCGACTGAGCGAATGGACGAATGAACGATCGTCTGACCGACTGAACGAATAGGTGAACTAACCATCGACTGAACGAATGAATGAATAAAAAATCGACTGACCGACTGAAAGAACGAATGACTGACCGACTGAACGAATAAACAACTGAACGACCGACTGACCGACTAAACGACAAATGAGCGACCGACCAAGCAAATCAACGAACGAATGACAGAACTACCGGCTGAACAAATGAATGTCTGAATGAGCGATCGACCGAACAAATGCACGAACGAATAACTGAACGACCGTCTGACCGACTGATCGAATAATGACTGAACGAGCGACCGATCGACCGACCGACTGAGCAAGCGCAAGAAAGACATAACGAAACAAGCAAACAAACATGCAAGCAAGCAAGCAAGCAAGCAGACAAACAAACAAAAATGAACGAAGGAACAAGCGAACGAAAGAAAGGAAGGAAGGAAGAAAGAAAAACAGACGGGGGAAAAAAGTCACAAATACGGGACCAAAGAATGAAAAGAACAAAAGCGATTGTAAAAGAAACTGGTCTGAAACATAGCGGAGGTGGGCGGATAGTTGAGGATAGAGAAAAGATGAACAAACTTGTTGTTGCAGCTCTACGTGCCAGTAATGTCAATGTAATGAAGTCAAACTGTACATGTAAACGCCGAAAACCTCAAACTTTCCATTTGTAATGCTGTGACTACCACATCACGGGGCATGGCAACACATGGCTTAGAAGTAAAATAAATGAATGAATCAATTAGTCAATCAACCACGAAATGAGTACAGTAATCAACTAATTAATAAATTAGCTACTAATTAACTACCGAACTAGTTTTTGTTGGGTTTTTGTTGTTGTTGTGTTGTTGTTGTTGTTGTTGTTGTTTTTGGGGGGGGGGGGGCTCCAAACGGACCATGGACAACGGTCATACTGACCTTTTTTTTTCCCCTAGGGAACTATAATTTTCTCTCGCTCTCTCTCCCCTCTACCCCCGCTCCTCCCTCCCCCTCACACTTAGTGTTTATTTTCTCAATCCTGTTTAACAGTTTGTCATTACTGTGTAATGACTCTCAGTCTCTCAGCCCCCCCCCCCCCTCCTCTCTCTCTCTCTCTTCTCTCTCTCTCTCTCTCTCTCTCTCTCTCTCTCTCTCTCTCCTCTCTCTCTCAATCCAAGCTTGATTGTATTTGGTTGCATAAGCGAAGCAATCTCTTCTACTTCTCTACTTAATTAATATTCTAAACTAGTTATTTTACATTCCTGTCGTTATTTTTTTTTTCCCCGAAATGTGCAAGTTTTGATAAAACAGTTTTCTTCTAACAAAAAAAACAAAACAAAAACAAACAAACAAACAAAAAAAAAAATATATATATATGTGTGTGTGTGTGTGTGTGTGTGTGTGTGTGTGTGTGTGTGTGTGTGATTCTGCCTAACTAACAGTATGTGCTTGAGTATGTGCTTCAATCTAAGACATAAGAGCAAGCTTTGTTTATAATTGAATATTTCTTGCAGTCATTGCAACACCAAGCTGCTCTGTAAGTTGCTGGAATGGTGCTCGGTACTTATCCTTGGAATTTATTAGTTTATTGTAATTTAGTCCCTTGCGGATTCATTCCAAGAACTGGCCCTCAGCACTTGTGTCTAAGAGGTTATCTTTTTATATTTTCTACTTTTCACAAGAAAATGTAGCTTGTTTTGCTCTTTCATGATTTTCTTTTGCTTCTTAGGTGGCACCTTTAGTTGGTTTTTTGAAAACTCAACAAACATACTACGGTATTGCACACCAGCCTTTTCTGGGATAGCATTCTTCTTAAAACCGAAAAGGCAGAGAAGTCAAATTACCACTTTCCGCCGGTCACTGAGGAGAAACAATCGGGTTTCGAAATATCGGTATCGGACCAGGAGTTTGTATGTTAGTGAGTTTTCTCTCTATTGGAGATTGTCTCCCCCTTGGAGACTATAAGCTTGCTGAAGGTTCATTTTGAGAAGCATTTATTTTATTTTTCCCCATTCATCCACTCAAGCACATACTGTTAGTTGGCAGAATGATCTACCACTGCAGATATGAATGCTTATCTCCCCCTATTTCTTCAATCTACGACATAAGAGCAAGCTTTGTTTATAATTGAATTAATATATATATATATATATATTCCTCTCTCCTTCTCCCCCAACCTCACATTCGCATGCACGCACGCACACACACACACGAAATATTACTTGTCAGCTTATTGTTTTCATGACGAGAAGAACTTACTTTGTATGGATTTGAACTGCCTAGTTGTATCAGAAAGTGTGTGGGCGCGTGTGTGTGGTGCATGCGTGCGTGTGTGCATGCGCGCGCGCGCCTGTGTCAGCGCGCGAGGGCATGCGTGTGTGTGCTTGCAAATACAGATCAAATGCTTAAAAGATGATATTTTATCTAGAGTGTAAAATTGATGCTTATCTGATATGAGAGGGAGGGAATGGGGGGGGGGGGGGGGGGGGGGGGGGGGGGGAATAAATCGACAGTTTCAAATTTGTTTGAAATCAATGACTAAACCACAACCGGTTCGATGTGTGGTCCAGATAAAAATTCCCACATGCATTTGCGTGCGCGCGCGGGCGTGTGTTTCTATGTGAGTGTGCGTGCGTGTGTGTGTGTGTGTGTGTGTGTGTGTTGGTGTGCGTGCGCCGTATATGTGCATGCATGTGTGTCCATAAGCGTGTGTCCAAGTCGTTATTTGAATGAAATGGCTGATCAGTCAGCATTTAGAAGGGGACAAGAAACCCTTTAAATAAAATAACCCAAAAAAGAAAAGCAAAATGTAATAGAAACTAAAACGGAAACCGAATTGGATAAATGAAAAAAAAAGTAAAATGATCCGAGAAAAAAAGTATCCAAATGATTTTTTAGATATATGTTGAAAAAAGTATTCAATTCTAATTTTCATTCTGTTTGTCTGTCTGTCTGTCTGTTCCCCCTCTCTCTCTCTCTCTCTCTCTCTCTCTCTCTCTCTCTGTGACAAACATTTCGTGTAATATGTAAAACTAGAAAATAATGACAAATATGAACGGTATGATTCTTTTAACAACATTTTCCAAGACACTTGTCTTTAATTAATAGTAAATGGCACAGAGACAACTTTTTAAGATTACGACTTAATGTTAGTGGGCTTAATAACTTCAAGCGATGGTTTATTGATGGAAAACAGGCTGATGGTAAATGTCCGTCGTGTTGGAAAAAATACTGAAAATGAAGTTCATTTCTTTTTCTACTGACAGCTCACAAATATACTCGAAAACAATGTACTGAACATGACCCACCTTCTTAGATTACTGACCAGAATCGTATTGGACGTGTTTTGTCGAGCGTTAATGAAAACGTGAAAACGGATCTGGCAAAATTCATATAGCAAGCTATGAAAATGAGAAAAAAAAAAGCCATTGAAAGGAACAACTAGTGAAATACTTCATCACTGAAATATTTGTCAAGATGATCCATTGTCGTGTGCCTGTATGTGCATAAGTATGTGTTTGTGGAAATGTGGGGGGGGGGGGGGGGGGGGGGGGGGTAGGGTTGGAGGTAGGGAGGGAGGAGCAAAGGAAAAAGGAAACTGTCGGAATGAGTTGTGAGCGAGGGGTGGAGGAAGGGGGTAGGAAAGGGTGAGAAAAGTAAGTTATATTGCTTATAGCCCAGCCGACCGCAACGGGCCATATCAGGGCTGTCACCAGGCTGAAGTCAGCCCACAAGTCATTCATTCCCACAACCCTTTAAAATACACCTTCTAAGATCACACCGAAGATTTTGTTAAATATCTTTCTACTGCAAAATCTCAGATCAAATGAAAAATGTTAATCTCTTTCAGAAATTCAAAAATCACATTAGCTGGAACGTCTCTGAAGAAGGTTTTCATGGAGTCTGCTGTAAAATGTTTACGTCTCACATCACACAAGTGCAAACACTCTAAAAGAATATGTTTCACTGTAAGTGGTGCATGACGTGGAATGCATGTTTGACAGGGGAAATGTAAGAGTAATGATGTAGGACAGGGGGAAACGTAGAAATGATGAATGTTAGACTGGAGCCAAAAGTGAGTGATGAGTGTTGGAGTTGGGGAAAACGTGAGAATAGTGAATGTAGGACACAGATAAAAAAACTTAAAAGTGATGAATGTTGGACTGGTGAAAAATGTGGAAAACGATTAATGTTTGAGTGTGTGTGGTGGGAGTGGGGGGGATGCTAAATGTTTGAATAGGGGAAAACACGAGAGCGATGAATGATGAACAGGGAAGGGAGGGAGGGGGGGGGGGAGAATAAATAATGCCGAACTGAGGGA
>CM065720.1:48748172-48753172 GCA_033310375.1 Conus canariensis
TGTTGCTGCTGCTGCTATATGCCGATTACATCATGACAGTCATGACCAGACTATCCAACAAAGTATTGGGCAACAATGGCGCTGAGCACGTACATTTCAAATGAACACGCACGCACGCACACACACACACACACACACACACACACACACACACACACACACACCACAGACAGACAGACAGACAGACAGACACACACACACACACACACACACACACACACACACACACACACACCACCATGAATGCATGCACGCACGCACTGACACACGCAAGCACACACACACACAACACACACACACTCTCTCTCTCTCTCTCTCTCTCTCTCTCTCTTTCTCGCTCTCTCTCGCTCTCTCTCCATACCCAAGAGTCAGAGAAGACTAAACTAAATAAAAGGGTAATGGGTAAGGGCCATAACGCTTCTTGGAAGATATAACTTTCGCAAGGTGTAAACCTGTGGTCAGGTCTGCTTGGCGAACAGAGAAAGGAAGCTGGTCACAGATGGAGGGACCGTAGTATGCAAGGAAAACGTTGGCTGTCGGATTTAGGCCCAAAGATAGGAAGTGTATAGACCTGGATTTCGGATAGAAGAATGTCGGCAGTATGGTTTTGGGCTAAAAGAAGGGAATCTGTAAATATGAATGTCAGTAGCAGAACGAAGATAAAGAGGTGTGGACAGACTGAGGGGTTCAGAGTGACACGCTGGAATCTAGTATCTAGGCGACTTAAAACACTAGAAGAGAACGACTGCAGTTTTGTTCAACGTGCAACCGGCGAAGAGGACCAAAAAAGACAGGTGCAACACGAGCATGCTGAGAGGATCCGAAAACACGCCGTACAGCCCTGGTCTGGATTTAGCAGATGCCAGCTCCCCAGAACTTGAACAAGATTTCCCGTTGTCTAGTATACATTGGACAAAGGAGCCCATAAAAGTAGAGACAGCTTCTTCATGAAGATAAGAACAGAAGGAAATGATTCTTCTGCGCTCAACGTGGAAGATGCGAGTAAGGAAGAGAGTTGTTGAAACGAGAGTTTCGTCAACCAATACACCCACATTGCTTACCTATTGAGACAATCTAATTTCTGTCTTGTCTTGTTTACATCCTAAAGAAGGAACAGATCTATGAACGAACGAAAGAAAGAAAGAAAGAAAAAGGGGGAACAGTTCTAAAACCGACGCTGGAGACAGGATGAAAAAGGATTATGGCCGTCATATGGCGCTGCTATGCAATGGAACAAGGCGCTAAAAAGCCGATCGTTCCACATGCCCATAATGAATGCTAAGTGTGATACATGAAGTCCATAATGAATGCTAAGTGTGAGACATGAAGTCCATAAAGAATGCTGAGCATGATACATATGTGCATGATATAGATCTTTCCACATCCCATTCCATATGGCTAATCCAGTAAAGAAGAGAACAATACAGGCTTTAACAGTTGTATATTTTGGTATTAAAGGGAGGCTGGGGGATTGGAGGAGAGGGAGAGAGAGAGAGAGAAAAAATAGAATTCGACTTCGAGGGAACGCAAATAAAATACAACTTGTATGAGAAAAAAAACAAACAAACAAACAAACAAACAAAAACCCAACAACAACAACAACTGAGCGTGTGTGAAATCTGCACGAAATGATGGCATATCGGCAGGAATGAGAAATAGAGGAGCTGCCCCCTTTTCCGTCCCGTAGAGCCCCCAGCTGACTGCCAAGCGTTATCATGAAAGAGCTTTCACATCAAAACATTTCCTTATTTCCGTATACATTGACTGTTATGACTCACGATTCTGATGATCTCAATGAGCCCTAATTAAATTCATTACAGCAACCGATAAAGAAAAAAGGGGGCATAGAATATGGAAAGCAGGCTAGAAAAAAAAAGTAACCGACGCCGCTGTCCATCCACCAAACCAAAAAAACAAAGGGAGAGAGAAATCAATCGTCAGACAAATGTTGAAATTCATGCTTACTTATGGCAAGATCCAATGGCTGATGCACTCTGCATGGCTAAGTTTATCTGTCCTAAGATGCCAATCGTCCAGCTTGTTAACATAATTATGTAGTATGTCATTTCTTCTCTCTCTCTCTCTCTCTCTCTCTCTCCTCTCTCTCTCTCTCTCTCTGTGCCACGCGCGCGCGCGCGCGCGCGCGTGTGTGTGTGTGTGTGTGTGTGTGTGTGTGTGTGTGTGTGTGTGTGTGCTTGCGTGTGTCAGCGCGTGCGTGCATGCATTCATGTGTGTGTGTGTGTGTGTGTGTGTGTGTGTGTTCTGTGTCTGTGGTGTGTGTGTGTGTGTGTGTGTGTGTGTGGTGTGTGTGTGTGTGTGTCGTGCGTGCGTACGTGCTCCCTTTTGCATGGTGACAGCGTTGAAATGGCCACAGGTGCTCTGCTGGACTAGAAAATGACAGTAACTGAATTAATATTACAGACAGCTGATCGGGGGTTGTTGTTGCTTTGCTTTATATATTTGAAAAAAAAAAATAACCAAGGTATTCCAGGGTCCTAAGGTGACGGGGAAGACAGATGCTGCCACAGAGAGGACATGTTGCAGATGCCAGGCGTGCACCGGGTATCTTACATTTTACGGCGAAAATAATGTAATGGCAGGTGTGCACCACGTGTGCACCAGGTACCATACACTTAACGGCAAAATTAACATAGCGCTGGGCGAAGATCGGGTATCGCACACTTTACGGCAAATGTAACATAATGTCAGGCGAGCAGCGAGTATACTTCACTTAACGGCGAAAGTAACAGAGCGTCAGGCGTGCATGGGTACTCAACATCTTACAGAGAAAGTAACAATGCTAGGCGTGCACCGGCTATCCTACACCTTACGGAGAATACCAGATGTGGACTGGGTATCCTACAGCTTACGGTGAAAGTAACATGATGCCAAGTGCATCACGGAGTAAGTAACATGTTGCAAGGAGTGCACGGATATCCTTCATCCTACGGGGGTATCATGGATGTAGTTTACATACTATAGGGAAAAAATGGTGCTAGGTGTGCATGGATGGTCTACATGTTAATACAGAATGTAACATTATGACGAGTGTGCACGGACAGCCTACACCTTACGGAGTAGGTAACACGGTGCTAAATGTGAACGGATATCCTACACCGAGTGTAACATGGTGCCAGGTATGAACAGATATCCTACACTGAAAAAAAAGCATAGTGCCAAATATGAACGGATATCCTACACTGAAAATAACATGGTGCCAGATACGAAAGTACATACTACACCAAAAATAACATGATGCCAGATATGAAAGGAAACACTACACCGAAAATAACAAGCTGCGAGTTATGAACGGCGATCCTAGACCAAAAACAACACAGTGCAAAAATATCCTAGAACGAAAATAACATGGTGCCAGATATGAACGGATATCCTGCACCGAACATAACATGGGGTCAGATATGAACGGATGGCCAACACCGATATCTTACACCCAAAATAACAGAATGTCTTGTTGACCCAGCAGTGGTGCACTAAATTCGCAGTTTGAAATTCCGACCGACATGGAAACTGTTATTTCATTGCCCATTTGCATGCGCTGTTTTGCTTTCCTGTGGCCCACCTTCCCGCGCCCACACACATGCAATCTGAAATGGATGTTCTAATCTATCATATAACTTATGGAGTTTGTGGACATCACGCCTGAAAGTACCTATTAAACAACTTTAACAAGTAGACAGCCCTAATATGGCCAATGTACCTACCTGAACAACTACTGAAAAAAAAGTAGACAGTCCTGAATTGGCCAGTGCAACTATCCAAACAAATACACGACATCGCCAACTGCAAGACAAACAACATTATAAGGAAGGCAATGACAAAAAGCAACACTAAGATTTAAAAAAAATGGATAAAGACGTCACGAAAAAGGAGAGACAGACGATGTCATGGGAAGAAACGAAAGATCAATAAGGAAACCAAAATCAAGGAAAAATGGATTATGTAGCTATAACAGTACGAAAGATGGGTGTGATCATCAGAGTATAAAAAGAAAGATGATGACATCATGAGAAAGGAAAGAAAAGAGAAAGATACACCCGGATGTGCTTCTTGAAGAGAAAGTAGCATACACAGGGTTGGCGTTGACATCATAACAAGCAAAGATGGATATGGACATCGTGAGAAAGGACGGATGGAAATAGAGATCGTGAGAAACGAAAGGAAAGACTAGTGTGTGGACATCAAGAGAAAGGTAAGATGAGTGTGGACATCATGAGAAAGGAAAGATGGATATGGACACCCTGAGAAAAAAAAAAAAAAAGAAGGGTGAGGACATTATGAAATGTGAGGATGGATGAGGACCCACTGACGACGGGAAACTGGATCTGGACATGAGAAAGGAAAAGTAGATCAGAACATCATGGGAAATTAAAGATGGGTGGAGACGTCGTGGGAAAAAAGATTGATGTGGACATCGTGAGAAAGACGAGATGGGGTGTGACTATATTGAGAAAGGAAAGGTGGGTATAGACATCGTGAGATAGGATAGATGAGTATGGACACCATAAGAAAGGAATATGAATTTGAATATCATGAAAAAGGAAAGATGAGTGTGCATATCGTGAAAAAGAAAAGATGGATATCACGAGAAAAGAAAAGTTGGGCGTGAAAATCGTGATAAAGGATTGGTGGGTATAGACATTGTGAAACAGGAAAGATGGGTGTGGACATCATAAGAAAGGAATGTGAGTGTACAGTTCATGTGAAAGATGGATGATGACATCACGAGAGTGGAAACATGAGAGAGAAGATCATGGGTGTGGAAAAGTGAGTGTGGACACTACGACAAAGAATTGATGGGTGTGGATATAATGAGAAAGGAATGATAAGTGTAGGCATCAGGTGAAAGGAATGATGGATCGATGACCTTTTGTTCTGTGGAACCTCAGTATTCCCATCCTTACTGGAGACTTCTGCTAATTGTTTTCTTTCTGTCAGTAACAGACGCTAGCTCATGTGCCATGACCATGCAGTTGACAGAT
>CM065720.1:48758172-48760672 GCA_033310375.1 Conus canariensis
TTTTGGATCCGGCGCTCTTCCCTTTCTGAACACTGCTCAGCGTTGTTGCTTGATTGGCTGGATCTGGGGTCATACAGAAAACGGACGACGTAAAGTCCTCCATTTCTAAATACTGGCACGTTACTTTCACTCTTTACCAGCTGACATTGCTCTCTTTGTTGAATAGCGAGGTCTGTTGCCACACGGATATCTTCCCTCCTAAGACGAACTTGCAGTTTTCCGTCTTTGAGAATAGCTAGTTTGCCATCCAGGTGGCTAAAACAAACGATCTGGGGGTCGTTTCTGATTTACACCTCCCCGTGTCCCAACACGATAAGTATAGTCTATGTCCCTGGCAGACCATATTTTGTCTGAAGAAAAATAGTTGAAACTTGCTATAATTTCATCAGTGTCACTCACCTCTTCTAACGTGACTGATTCATAAATTCCAAAACAATTTAGATTCTTTTCTCTTGTCCTTCCGTCCAGTTTTTCCATTCTGGCTTCCATTTGTTGGAATCTGTCGTGGACGGAAACACTGTCTCGCTGGAACTCACTGATGTATAGTCTGTTATCTGTGATGTCAATCTAGGCTGTTTAAAATTCGTTTTCGAATTTGCTGAGACTAGTTTGCAGTTTTGTAAAATGGTGATAGATTTGCTGACTGAGACTTACGCCTTTTATATGGAGACTGTGTAGAATGTTAGCACACACTGCTCCAAACTGCTGCTGTCTCGCAGGCGACAGTTCAGTCAGTGTTCATACTGCGCTGAGTGAGAGCTCAAGCAATACGTCCTCTCCCTTCGTCGGTCAGTCGCAAAGAGAGAGAGAGAGAGGCTTGACGTCAGTAACACTACCGAACGTCACGACGCCAAAACCCGTCTCAAATTACGACAGAACGTAACGAGCCCAGGTAGAAGAGGGATAGCCATGTTGCTTTACAATTGCGATAAACTATGTGGGAGCACACCCCGCAATTTGTCGCTAAAGAACTGTTCCTTCTTTGCGAAAGATTTCTTTCTTTTCAAACAAACCAACAAAACTAAACAATACCCCCAACCCCCCTCTGTCTTTCTGTCTCTGTCTATGTCTCTCTGTCTCTGTCTGTCTCTCTCCACCCCCCTCTCTCTCTCCCTTTCTCTCTCTGTCTCCGTCTCTGTCTGTCTGTCTCTCTCTCCCTCTCTCTCTCTGCAAGTAAATTAGAACTAAAAGTAAACATGGACAAAAGTAATATTATTGTTTTTCGTAAGGGTGGATATTTGTCAGCGAGTGAGAAATGGAACTATGGAAATGAGAAAGTTCAGGTAGTAAATGCATATAAGTATCTTGGAATATATTTCTCAACAAGACTTAGTTTTAGTTTTGCATGTCAAAATATAGCTAATAAAGGAAAGAAAGCACTTATTCTCTTATTTCACATTCTGTATAAACTAGATTGCAATGCTTTCAGCGTGTTTAGTAAACTATTTGACTCTCAGATCCAGCCAGTGTTACAGTACGGTGCGGAAATATGGGCTTTTGAGAAAACTACGGAAATAGAAAAAGTACATTTGTTTGCATTGAAACGCTTCCTTAATGTCGACATTCGAACGTCAAATGACCTTGTTTATGGCGAACTAGGTAGATACCCTATTTACCTCAATTCATATGTTAAATGTATCAAATACTGGCTGAAACTGACAAGAATGAATGAAGACAGATTGCCTTTTAAAGCGTACAAAATGTTATTTAAGTTAGATGCCAATGGTAAGAAGACATGGGTTACAAATGTCCGCCACTGTTTAAATTCTTATGGATTTTCATTTGTTTGGGATAATCAGGGTGTTCAAAATATATCAGGTTTTCTTACATCTTTTAAGCAAAGAATCATTGATTGTAGATGGCAGGACTGGTATGATCACATATATACTAGCGATAGATTTTCTTGGTACAGGTTGTTTAAAACCACTCATCTGAAAGAACCTTATATTGAATTGAAAATGAATAGATACATTAAGAGCGCATTAACCAAGTTCCGATTTGGTGTGTCTGGTATTGCTTGTCATTGTTTTAGATATAATGTCAGAAATGAAAATATGCTTACCTGCCGTCTATGTAACATCGGTAAAGAAGATGAAGTACACTTTTTATTCTGCTGCCCTGCCCTGAGTGATCTTAGGGTAAAATTTATCCAGCCAAAATACTACAAGGTTCCATGTATTTTTAGATTAACTTTTCTAATGTCAACTAGGAATGAGACCACATTAAAAGATTTAACTATGTACATTTACCAAGCTTTCAACAGGCTGCAAATCGTGAGCTCGTAGAATGGTATTTTTCAATATATTTCAAGAAAAATGTTATTTGGTTATTGATTATTGTATCCGTTTATGTCATTGGATTCTTTTTATTGTTTAGTTCAGTTCATGTGCATCCCCCTTCAGTAAGGGACCTAGGCCTTTATCTGAATAAAATTTTGAGTCTTTTTGAGTCTCTCTCTCTGTCTCTCGCTTATAATGTTGACATTTGCCTAATGGTGATC
>CM065720.1:48773172-48775672 GCA_033310375.1 Conus canariensis
TGACAATGATTATGGAAGTATATGTTGGTGATGATGATGATGCAATGGTTATGATAAAGATGATGGTTATGATGATATTAATGGATAAAGATGATGACAGTGATGATGATGATGATGATGATGATGATGATGATGATGATGATGACGACGATGATGATGATGATGATGACGACGACGACGACGACGACGACGGACGACGACGATGATGATGATGATTGATGATGATGATGATGATGATGATGATGATGATGATGATGAAACTGATGCTGGGTGGTGGTGGTGGTGGTGGTGGTGGTGGGTGGTGGCGATGATTATGCCAGGCTTTGTTTTTGATGATGAGGTAATGACAACGGTGATGATGGCAATAATGATGATAATGATGACATCAATGACAATAAATTTGTCTGAAGTATCAGTTCCTTCACTGTATGGGGCATATTGTCAGTGCTGCCAGTCACATTCAGGATACATTTGTAAGTCTATCATTGCGATGATAATACGTAGCATTTGCTCGAAAGGAAAAAGGAAGCTTCAAAATGATTTCATCTCACACAATATTGAAAAAGCGAGTGGCCGGTGCTGGCAATCACATCCCCCTAACCCCTCTCAATACCACCTGCATTCCATCCAGCCAAACTTTCCCTTCATTACCGTAATCATCTTTTTACTCTCTACTCCACCATGTTCCCACCTGTGACACACATCCTTCTCTCTACTTCTTCCGATTGCATCTCTCTCTCTCTCTCTCTCTCTCTCTCTCTCTCTCTTGCTGAAACTTTTCCAGCCATTCTACCTCTATTGTGTTTCTATCACACTGTGTGTCGTTTGTTCCTTCGCCCCTAAATCGTCAATACATTCCCCGAGGGATCAGCTGTATCTCCACTGGGAACAATAAAAGCAAGGATCAAAGGCTTGGCAGAGACTTTACTTTTACGGCTCTCGGCCTTCAGGGCATTCACGTTTCTGCTTGAGAGGACCATCCAATTCCTGGCTGTAAGACATTGTCATCTAATGACGAGATACTGGTCTGTCGAATAGAGGCGATATCTGTAAGCTGATCATTGCTGATGTTGTGTGTAGCCTGATTAACATTCGGTGTTCTTGGATGCACGCGCAGAGTAGCTGGATCAGGATTGATCAGCTTTGCTGAGAATGCTGGGCCAGGAAATGGCTCTGCTATAAACTGGTTATTGTTGTCTTGGGGTAAAGGTGAATCCTTTTTCCTTGCAGTTGTCATCCAGGAAACACACAGCGGCAGCCAATCTGGAACAATTTTGGGATTCAGAGTGCACTGTCATTCTTGCTTTATGTGTTTCCAGCCAGGGTATGTCAGGAACCCTCCTATTTTCCTTTTCACTTGGTCAGAATCTATGCTTTGAAATAAACGGACATTCTTCTTCTCTCTCTCTCCCCTCTCTCTCTCTCTCTCTCTCTCTCTCTCTCTCTCTCTCTCTCCCCCGAACAAAAGCTGTATTGGAACATGCGCAATGTTGCACTGTTTTCAACATTCTTAAGCATATCCATTTTCTCTCCTAACTGTGTAAAAGGGGTGGTGTAGAGAGAAAGAGAGAGAGAGAGAGAGAGAGAGAGAGAGAGAGAGAGAGAGAGAGGAGAGAGAGAGAAATCTGATATAAACATTTGCACACAGCCATGTTAGACAGCTAGACAGATATTGAAACGTAACTTTCTTGGGCGCTGCAGATAAATGATGACAAGGCTTACTGCATACAGAGAACGCTTCAAACACCCATTCATCGTGCATTCTACTTTCAGCCTTAATGTTCCGTGGACCCTTTGACATCAGTCTATCGTCCACCTTAGGCACGGCTGGTGTACATGAAGATGCGATGTCTAGCTGAGTGATATGTTCAAGTCCTTACTTCTTCCATCATGTTTGGTGTGCAGCTAGGTTTCTTAGTACAGGTCCGATGTCCCAATATTATTGTGTAGATTTAGTCTCAGTCCGCAGGGAGAGGTACTGTCTCACAGTCTTTTATCTCTTGAAATAACGCTATGTGGATTCCACCACAACCCACCCAGACCTAAGTCGAGTATTACTTAATTTCATAACTGAATAGATAACAACAACAACAACAACAGCACAGCAACAACAAGCAACAGCAGGAACAAAAATAACAACAAGAGCAACAACATCAACAACAGTAACAGCGACGATGACGACAACAGTGATGATGATGACGACGACGACGACAACAACAGTAAAAAAAAAAAAGAAACAAACAAACAAAGAGTGTCAGATCAGGATGAAGGTCAAATTTGAATGTCTAGTTTTAAAGCATTATGCAAGCAACAAATCTGTGTTAAATTATCTCCGTGAATGCATATTCTAGGGCATATCTTTTTAATGGCATTTCAGCTCTTTCCTTGGACAGCTCTTGCACCCAGTCTTTCTAAATTCCAATCGTATAAGTGGGCAGCCACTTCCTTGAACTCCTATTGCTCTGATAAGGCGTGTCCTGATTTGAAAGTGGTCTGCTGT
>CM065720.1:48803172-48805672 GCA_033310375.1 Conus canariensis
ATAGGCAATCTTGCAAATATTTGAAACCTGTTTCTCAAAGGAGAGGGATTGGTCAAGTATGACCCCTAGACTGCGGACAGAGGTGGAGACAGAGACAGCGCAGTCATTGATAGTGACAGTTGAAGGCAGAGAAGGATGGTTAGGCTGTTTTGTCACGAACATGAGTTCCGTCTTGTCGTCGTTTAGTTGTAGTTTGTTGGTTGTCATCCAGTCCTTCAGGTCTGCAATGCAGCCCCGCATCCGAGAAATCAGTGAGTCAGTTTCAGCAATGGGAGCCGACTGATGAAGCTGAGTATCGTCAGCAAAGCTCTCATGCGACATGGCGTGACCACTGATGACGTCAGACACAGGACTAGCATACAGCACAAAAAGGACTGGCCCAAGTACAGAACCCTGAGGCACACCGTACCTAAGAGGAGAACTGTCTGAGTATCTTCCCTGTACACACACTGTCTGAGTCTTCTTTCCTTACTGTAGGCAGCAGACCGCCATAGTGACTCATGTGCTCGCTAATGTTGCGGCTTTCATCGTTCATGATATAGTTAATACAGGAGCTGCCAAATTCTCTTCTCAGGTGTCTCATCGCCTTTGTTTACATCTCCCATTGCAGTTCTTCTGTCATTGCCCATTATTCCCAGGCAAACAGGGAGATGTATAGCACATCTGGACGCAAAAGTTTTAGCATACATTCGAACGTGACAGTTTTGTTTCTTTCGTTTTAGGTTTGCCTGTGTTCCTACTGATTGGAGTAATGATTTCAGTTTTTGAAATGTCTCAGGTGATGATGGAGTTAAGGTAATCGAAATGTTTCACAGCCTCTATTTCTTTTTGACTAGTTTTAAATGGTGTCTGGTTTGGCTATGTGCTGTTGTAGCTCACCATCTTGTTTTTCATGCGAAAATTCCCAGCCGATAACTGATAAACTAACTTCCGAGGAAGATTACAAAAAAAAAAAAAAAAAAAGCCACACAACGCCCATGAATTCGTTGCAATATTTCCGTTTCTTATTTATGCAGTTGATGTATATGATCAGTCGAACACTATACTTTGGATTACAACTGTGCTGGTGGCTTTACAGTATAGTTGACTGTTTGGATTAGCTTCCAGGGCTTGGTTTGCTCTATTGTGTGCATAGTTCAACAAGACATCAAATGCTGTTGTAAAGTTCATGAGAACATAGTAATCATCCTATTAATGACTGCTGAAAACAGGCCACATTACACTAATGATTTCTGATTATTTTTCTTCGTAACTGAAAGAGACAATTACCGACAACAACGAACTTTGAAAAACGGTCCATTATCTATAATAATGTCTCGTTTACCTATAATCTACGTCGGTACTTCCATCATATATATATATATATATATATAATATATATATATATATATATATATATATATGCCAAGACCAGCGTCAAATCCAGTTCTCCCCGTTAGAGGTATACAATGACAGTAATTAACACGAAATGGATAATAACCATAGCTGATTGTTCCCTGTTTGTCCTCAGATGCGATGCCCTTCAACAAGGCTGTACAAATTTATTGTACATTATGTCGAAGCATGTCACAGAACATTGAGTTATTGAAATAACATATATATATATATATATATATATATATATATATATATATATATTAACTAAGGTCACATTATCAGTTTCTGTAGGCAAGGCATCATCAAAAAGTAGTTCTCTTTCTCTCTCTCTCTCTCTCTCTCTCTCTCTCACACACACACACACACACACACACACACACACACACACACACACACACACACACACACACACACACAAAGACATAAATTCAATATTTTCATCTTTCAGTCTTCTTCCCCCATGGGGTTACTGGGGCACAACGGTGAAGAGCAGTTCACTTGGTTCTTCCAGATCTGTGGGCGATGTGCCAAGGTCTGGCACTCTGCATGCTGTCCCTGCCCCTCTTGCAGTGTAGCACGCCATCGCTTTCTTTTTCCCCTTCCCCTGTGACCCTCCTTCAACAGCTATCGGCAGCACAGTATGAGACAGGCCATTGGGTCTTATTCCATAACAACATAGTTTTCTTTCCATAACTGATGCCAGTACATCTCCATGATTAAAGTCAAGTGTGTAGTGCAGTCAACGGTTTGACGCCCTTGCTCTTTGATGGTATAATCAGTATATGCCATACTGAGTATCTTGTAGGGATACCACATTTCCATGTCTTGGAGCCTTCTTTCCAGATCCGCTGTGAAGGTCTCTTTCCCACATGGCTACAGGCAGACAGACAGATCGACCAACCGACAGACAGGCAGACAGACAAACAGACAGAGAGACAGTTAGACAGACGGACAGACAGAGGCAGGCAGACAGACGGACAGACAGACAGACAAACAGAGAGAGAGAGAGAGAGAGAAAGTGTGTGTGTGTGTGTGTGTGTGTGTGTGTGTGTGTGTGTGTGTGTGTGTGTGTGTGTGCGTGCGTTGTGGTGTGTGTGTGTGTGTGTGTGTGTGTGTGTGTGTG
>CM065720.1:48830672-48833172 GCA_033310375.1 Conus canariensis
ACGGCTTCATTTAGACCATCAACGTACTGAAAAAAATGACAATGTACAGTTCAAATAGCAGAGATCAAAGAAATCCCACACTTCATGAACGTGAAAAGAAATAGGCGAGGAAGACTATTGAGCATTTTATTGTCAGTGGTGGTGGGGGTGGTAGTGGCCGTTGTTGTGGTGATGGTGATAATGTGATTGGCATAGCAGGTGATAACTGCAAGTGACTGTGTGCCTTGTCCATAACTCAAAGATACATTCTTACACCAGAAGAAAATAATTATTCCCACCTTCGGACAGGTTCGTAGATCTGGGTGCAAAGTGTGGTCCTGGATGAACGAGGAGATAAGTGTTCATTCTTTGTTTTTATTGTCTTGAATGTGATACGTTTTGCCTGAAGAAGACCCAGTGGCTTGCTATGCGTTGTGTGTGTTTTGTATTTGCACATGTTTAAATTTCCGCCTGTACTGACCTCACTTTCAAACCGTTCTCTGATTGGCAGTATGAACCGTCAGCTTCTGATGTCTCTAGTAGCCCACGTTTTCTGGCTGTCCCACAGTGTCTTAAAAAGTGTGAAAGGAGGTAGAGGTGGGGAGGCGGGCGGGACTGGGAGCTGGGTGTGAGGAGAGGATCGCTACGCGTTTTTTTCGCAGTTTGTTCTGCCACACATCCTTCCCCCCTCCCTCCCCCTCTCTCTCTCTCTCACACAAACACACACACACACACACACACACACACACACACACACACACACACACACACACACCACACTCACACACACACACACACACACACACACACACACACACACACACACACACACACACACATTTCCCCTCCCGGCTGCAACGTTTTGCCACTTGATGTACCAGCCGTGCCTGACCTATCTGAACGCTGGGCTAATCGGGCGGCATCTACATCATGCACATCGCCATGATTTTCTTCCTTTCTGTCATTTCGTTGCTGAATTTAAGACTGATGCATTGCAATATTCACTCTTGTGTAAAACGCAGCAAATACGTCACAGTGAGTGTCTGTGTCGATCTCATCACCGTGAGTATCGTTGCTAACGTCGTTATCGTTATCATGATCGTCAGTTTCGTAGTTGTTGCCAACATCATGGTCGTCGATCTCTCTCTCTCTCTCTCTGATGCAGTGTGTCAAGTTATATGTATACCTCACTCCCCGCTTGCCGTAATGGCTTATTAAGCTGAAGGCAATAAATCGTCAAAGTCTCTCTCTCTCTCTCTCTCTCTCTCTCTCTCTCTCTCTCTCTGAATATTTTTGCCTGGAAAAGCTATGTAACCAGCCGCGAAAAAAAACAAAAAAAACTGAGGACGTGTAGTGGTGGTAAAGGTTGGGAATTATCCACACTTTCGCATACACTGCGAGAAAGCGAGAGAGGGTCTACTCAGCACAAATTTGTCAGTGTTCAGGATTACAGCAAAGGTCAAGTAGTAACAGCTCAGTTTGAACGGATGAAAATCGCCCTGGCTCAGTGGGAAAAAAAAAGAAAACAAAACTGATACCAGCACGGACAGCAGAATTATGCATGGCGTGTAGATTTCTTGTGTTTCTACACCATTAGTAGAGTACAAGAATTTGGGGTGAAAAATCAGGCAGACAACAGCAAAAGGAAGCGTCACATGGATCGTGCTGATATATATATATATATATATATATATATATATATATATATACTTTGCTGTATTAAAAAGCAAGTTAAAATCAAGCTTAAAACCTACAGATCTGTTTCGCGCTGTCAGTGCGGTCGTCAGGGTGTAGTGAGCTTGTATTGCCAGTGTTGTGTGTATATATAGCTTGCTGCTGTTTTTCCCCATGCTACATGTGTTTCAGGTGTTTTTGTTCACTGTTAGGAACTTCCATCTGTGTCTGCAATTGTTAACCATTTCTGTTCTGATATTTAAAGTTGCTAATTGTGGTTTACATAGTATGATGTATTTCTCTGTTAGGCATAGATTACATCTTTTTGAAGTGTTGTTGTATGGTGCTGCTCTTTTTAAGATTTTCCAAGATATGTTGTAGTCTGTGTTTTTGTCTTTAAGTTTCCAGATATATTTACTCAGTTCTGTTTGGTTTTTATATTTTTCTTTGTTGAATGATTGTTTATGGTTTGCGTATCTAGTTTTGAATTGGTTACCAGTGATACCTACATATGTTTCTTCTGCGTTCTCTGATGTTACAGTGGCTTGGTACACAATGTTGCTGTAAAGGCATTTGTTGCTTAGAGGGCACTGTTCTTTTTTGGTACAGTTACAAGACTCTGGTCGAGCACTCTTTTTAACATAACGCTGATCCTCAGTACTACCTCTCTCTCTCTCTCTCTCTCTCTCTTATATATATATATATATAATAAACTAATAAATTCCAAGGATAAGTACCGAGCACCATTCCAGCAACTTACAGAGCAGCTTGGTGTTGCAATGACTGCAAGAAATATTCAGTGATAAACAAAGCTTGCTCTTATGTCTTAGATTGAAGAAATAGGGGG
>CM065720.1:48840672-48843172 GCA_033310375.1 Conus canariensis
GAGTTTAATTTGTGTCGCTTGAGTGACTTCCCTTTATCCCTCTAAAGTCGTCTTTTCACTAAGGCGAACAAGGAATCTCGCAGCGTGAGGGAGTCACTTAAGAACTCCAATACGAAAGGATTTAACTCTCGGGTGGGGGGTTGCCCCGTTTCAGGCTTTAACGGGTACACCCCTACCCGGGTCGTAAACCTAATGAGGGATGAAGGGGGCGGGACAGGGCCGGAATTGACCATCCCTCCTGGCACGAGTTATTGCCCCTAACGGGGTCCAGGGGGAAGCATGTGTGGAAGGGGATAGAGGGTGGTTGGTGGTGTGGGAGGGAGATCGGGCGAGAGAGGGTGGAGGAGCAGGGAACGAAAGGGGGGATGTCTAGGCAAATTTAAGCCAGGAGGAGAATGGAGTGGTTTGGAGGTTCGTGCCAAGGAATCAAAAATGCCGAAGGGAGGACGGGAGGGAGGAAGGCCCGGTGAATGGAGACTAATCGAATTGTTTCTGTCGTGGAAAGTCCACCAAGATTCTCTTCTGACCCAACCCAACTCTGACACATTGCGCCCACTTCGCCCCCCGGGTTCATTTCAAGGAAAGAAAAAAAGTGCGTTGTAACAGACCTTGGTCGATTCAAACAGCCGCTCGACCAGGTTCCTCCGAACGTCAGACAAAAATCTAGAGGAGAAATGACAGGCAGTGGGATGAGAGGTAGGGGAAAGGGGCAAGGAAGGAGGGAGGGGGGAGTTGGATGGTGTTGAGGCGGGGGAGGGTTGATGAGCACAGAAGGCGACTCCTGAAGACCAAGTCTCCCATGTCAGGCTTGGAGGGGCCAAAAGTTCGGGGCATGTGAAATTAAACTTTGGGCCCCACACAGTGGTGAGGCCGCTGGGGTTTTGAATGGAAGGAAAATGAGAAGAAAACCCCAGACAGAGGGACATTTTTTGTTCCTGTCTCTCTCGTTTCATTGGCAGCTGGGTGGCTCCAAGAAGTGGTTGTTATTTTTCCACCTTCCGTCATTTTAAAAAAAGATCCTCGGCCCTGAAAAAGAAATCTGTTTTTGCGTGATAATGAAGGTTGTTTTTGTCCACGCTTTGCAAGGTGATGTCTCAAAATAGACGAAAGTGAAGAAGATTAAAGTCAAATAAAGCAAAATTGAGTAGCACGACTTTGTACATCAGAGAGAGAGAGAGAGAGAGAGAGAGAGAGAGAGAGGAGAGAGAGAGAGAGAGAGAGAGAGAGAGAGAGAGAGAGAAGAGAAAGAGAGAGAGGAAGAGAAGAAAAGAGACAACACAGGAGATTCATTTCAGTTCTTGCTGCTGAGACAGAGAAGAGAGAGAGAGAGAGAGAGAGAGAGAAGAGACAGACAGACAGACAGACAGACAGACAGACAGACAGACAGATAGACAGACAGACAGACAGTAAGAGAGACAGACAGAGCAAGAGAATCAGAGACAGATAGAGAGAGGGTGTGAAAATATCAGGACGGATGAAGCACATGGGGAAAGGAGAGGGAGCTTTTGGTAACATTTCTAGCTAACCTCCATTATCTTACAGACCTTTAGGCCACTGCTGATGAAAACTATCACGGGCAATTTCAGGCCTGTCGATCGTAAAGAGGGTTGAGGAAAACTAAAAAACGGAAATCTCTAATGCACGAAAGATGAAATGCTTGTATCGTTTCATCAGAGAAACGCAATAATGCCGCCCAGTGTTCCCCATGATGCCAGTAATCCAAACTGCCACGCTACGTGTGCAGCTCGCGAGCGGCAAGCTGCTAATCACGCCAAGTGCATGGGACCGGAGAGGTGAGTGACGAGGCCATTGCAAGTGCCAGCGCACAACAAATTAGTGCCTGACTGGTAATGGCAGCCTTCTGGATTCAGGGCCGTAGCTGTTACGTGACAGTAAAATGAAAAAAAAAAGCGTCAGACATGATTGCTAGGCTGTGGCTGAAAATTTATGCACGGCTCTGTTCATCAGAATACAAGACTAGCTTCAGCAGGAAACATTAGTCTGACCAGAATTAAACCTACACAGCTTTATAATGGTCTTTATTGTTTTGGTGCTCAGATTTCTTTTCTTGGGAGGGGCGTGATGCGGGTGTGGGGGATGGGGGTGGAGGGTAGGTGTAGAGGAGCTGGGGTGGGGAGGAGCTGGGGGATAGTGAGGATGGGTGGGCGTGCAACATCTGAAGGAATACCAATGGCAGATGGTCAGCTTTGCTTACTTCCAGGTATACAGAGGAAATATTTCTGATCGCCAAGCCCAGGTAAGTTATACAGTGTTCATTGTTGGCTGTGAGAAGATTCACCTGTCTGCTGGAGTCTCCAGATTCGAAAGGTTAAAGATCCACTTTATACGGTTTTAGCATGGATCCAAACATGGAGATTTAACGGGGACTCGAACGCTTGCCATAATCGCTTTTGTAAGGAAATTGTCTTTTCTTGCCATAAGGTCTGGGTAATGATTGAAAGGTAATTGAAACTGGCATTCTTGAAATGACGGTGGAAAT
>CM065720.1:48848172-48853172 GCA_033310375.1 Conus canariensis
GTGCTCCCTTCTGCATGTTTTAAATTGTACCTCGTGCAGTGTTCACGAAATTGGAGGCGGGTGGGTGGGTGGGTGGGTGGGTGGGTGTGGGGGTGGATATGGGGCTTGGTTCTTTTCTTCTATTCCCAAATTCTTGTCGAGCGTTGTTCATAAAATGTCATGTGTGTAGTGTGTGTGGGGTGGTGGTGGGAGGGGGGGGGGGTGATGGGAAGAAGATGGAGTGGGGGAGGGGGGATGTGGCTTGTGCATCTGTTTTAGTGCTTGCTTTGTGACCTATTGTGTTGATGCCTTTTTCTCAATATTGTGCAATGCTTATGGAAACTTTTATTTTTCCTGTATTGTGAAGCGCTCTGAGGATGAGTCTTTTTCTCTCATCGAAGAGCGCTATATAAGCTCGATTTATTATTTATTGTTATCATTAATACGAAGCCCGTATCTTACGACCTGCCCCATTCATATCAAATACCCGTCCCCACTCCTTGCTGTAAGATTAAATCTCAAAGAGTAGTACAAAGCAATCACACACCAGCCACAATGCGAAAACGAAAGAAAACACAAGTGTTCTGTTAAAAGTATCCTTTTCCATTTCTGGGAAAAAAACATGTATACTCTCTCTCTCTCTCTCTCTTCTCTCTCTCTCTCTCTCTCTCTCTCTCTCTCTCTCTCTCTCTCCACATAAGAGAGCTTGATAGCAAGCATATGAGATGGTGTTCATGTATACACGCACGCACACGCACACGCACACCCCACACACACACACACACACACACACACACACACACACACACACAGAGTTGCGTGCATGCACACGAAAACAAACAAACAAATAAAACCTTGCTGATATGCTGAGACAGTTACTCAGCTGTAAACTGGTATTTCATTGTTTCATTCATGTACCATTTCTTTTACAGTAAGGTTGTTCTGTATGTACGAGTGCCGTAAGAAACACTCTTTTGGATGTATTGAAATTACGGGCATGAGCTGTCTCGCTGTAGCAGTGCAAATGATCTTCCTGTGTTTATTTATACTTTACATCACCCTGCCTTATTTATGTTTCCTTTCCACAAAACAAAAAATAAAAACAAGAGCATGTGAGTGTTCTTAGCACAGGATTTTCACCTATATGGGTTGAACGAAACAGGATGCGTTGGCATCTCTGGAAAAGCTCCCCTGTCCCACTCTTTTCTTTTGCCTTTAAAACATAATGAAAGAAAAGCAGCAGAGATCTGCGCAAGCGTACACACACACAACACACACACACACACACACACACACACACACCACACACACACACACTCTCTCTCTCTCTCTCTCTCTCTTCTCTCTCTCTCTCTCTCTCTCCCCTCACACACACACACACACACACACACACACACACACACACACACACACACACACACACACACACACACACACACACACACACACACATGTGCCCACACATTCACCTGCTACTTCTATAGAATAACGCACCACCCTTTTCTTCAACCCCCTTCCCCTCGTTGCGTCAAGATTCTGATCAGATACGGTGCGTGTGCAGCTCTCGAGCGGCAGGATACAAATGTTGCTGCACGCGTGGGGCCAGACACAGGAGTGAGTGATGAGGCCATGGAAAGTGATACCGCACAACAAATTAGAGCCTAACAAGAGATGACAACCGCCCGCTTTCGGGGGCATTGTTGTCGCATGAAACGGGAACGAGAAAACACGAGATTGCCAGTCTGGAGGGAAAGAGAAAGGAGTTGTGGGGAGAGGGGTGTATCATAGCCTTTATTGATGTTTTTACCGACTGTTTTCCTCCTCTTCTGGGTGCTTTATTTTGGATGATACAAAATGGAATACAAACTGTCAAGGGGAAGCTGACAGTGAACTTTGAAAACACATTCAAGCACACACACACACACACACACACACACACACACACACACACACACACACACACACACACACGCACACACACACACACGCGCACACACACACACACACACACACACACACACACACACACACACACACACACACACACTCACACACACACACAAAGTCGTAGGAGAAGCTGTCAGGACATAAACTGCTATCAGATTAGAAAAGCAAACAAACATGGGAAAAAAAACAACGGTATTAGAACTGTGCATCAAAAATAGGCCACTGTGGTGAAAGACTTAAAATCATAGTTAAGATTGACACAAACAGGTAATAAGAAAGGCAGAGACACAGAGAGTGTCAGGAAAGAGGGAGGCACTTGCACACAATTTCCATAATAGAGGGAGTAAGCAGTGGAACAAGTTGCAGTGAATAAGGTCTGGCATCCCCAGGGAACCAAGCTGACACATATTATCAGCTATAAATCAAAGAGACAGAGATGAAAAGCAAAGGCAAGAAAAATCTCATTTATATTCAGCTTCTTTGTTTTGAACATTCACGTCATCTTTAACAGGAACAAGATAAGAGTTGTCTTCTGTCTTCAAGGGCTTGAGGCCAATAAGCTGGGGGAAATCCCAAATTATGTTCAACAAGTGCTTTTGTCCCCATTGTACCAGACATAGGTACAACAACTGATTGGTAGACAGAGCCGTCGTCATTTGGACTCTCACGATGCATTTTCCGAGTTGTATAATAATGTTGCATACCTGGAACAAAGAGGGATTAATGGGGTTCCTGGAAATGTTGATACAGGACAAAATAGTGTCTAACAAGAAATGGCAGCCACTTGTTGTAAAGAGCGTTGCGATCCCGTCTGTGCGTGATGGTGGTGACGTGGAAGAGAGAGAGAGAGAGAGAGAGAGAGAGAGAGAGAGAGAGAGAGAGAGAGAGAGAGAGAGAGAGAGAGAGAGAGAGAGTTCACATTGGCGTCATCCGTAACAACTCTCTAGCTCTTTCTTCTCCTACCTTTATAATCAAATTAACCACGGCAGGGAAAACAAACAAACTAAAGTAACCCCAAGATACAGTGATCTTGGAAACAGTGGACTAACGTGTAAAGGGCAAAAGGACCACGCGAAAAGGAAAATGCCTTTCAGACTGTATTTCGTGTGTCAGTATGGGAACATTGAAGCATGATTAAAATAGACTATTGAATTGATAAATACATTATATTAATAAAACATAAATGAATGACCAAGTAAATAAATAAGTATATAAACACATTCAATAAGAAATAAATAGATAAATCAATCAATCAATCAATTAATCAATCAATCAATTAATCAATAATGACTATTTATACACATAGCAGTGCATGCTCAAAACTTACATTTTCATAGATATTTTTCCATACACACATCCGCGTGCAGTTGTCCTCTTTTTGTCGAAAAGGAACCGAGAAAGAAAAGAAAGAAAGAAAGAAAGAAAAAAAAAAAAGGGGGGGGGGGGGTACAGGCTCCATAGTAAACAAGGTGCATTGGAAGCCTCTCCAGGCAGATATCAAATACCTATCCACTATGTAGTTGTTACCCCCTTCCCCACCCTGTTACTTTTTGAGAAGGGAGGGGGAGGGCGGGTTCAAGTCCAGAGCCCCTGCACTCCTCCCTCCCCTCCCCACCACAACCAATACTTGATTTTATTCAGAGAGCGTGTGTACCACCATCCTCACCCTACCCATCTTCCACCCCTCCCTTTAAACCCCACCACTTGCCGCACAATGTCGATCACGTTAATGCCATTGATAGCAACATTGTGTGCATAGCTCTGAAGCGGCCGAATTCTAATGACACGACATGCACAGGGCTGGTTTAAGGGAAGTAAGTGATGTGGTCACGGAATGCAGGGCCGCACAACAAATTAGTACCAACCAAGTGATGACCGCTGCCAGTCAGCACCCGAGGCATTTTTATCCCATCCACGGGGAAACAGGACGCACGTGATGTTACCAACGTTAAAATCCCTGCTGACCCCTACATCTTTCTGCCAATGTGGAGTTCTGCTTATAACAACTGGTACTCTTCCTGTTCTTGGGAACAGGTCAGGAAGGACAAAGAAAAGAGATCACACAGAAAACAATGACAGCAAACAAAGGATTAAAAAACACGAACAAACAAACAAAAGCAATAGATAAATGCATGATAAATAAACAAGTAAACAAACAAAATTTATAAATAAGTAAACGTTTAACAAACAAATGCATAACAAACTAGATAAATAGATAATTAAATAGATAAATGAATAAACAAACAAATGAATAGATAAACAAATGAATTTGTAAAATGACAGACAAGGCTGACACTGAAGAAAGTGGACTAATTCTGGGAGGAAAATGGGGTAGGGGTGGAGTTGTAATATTCCGGCTGATAGCTTTCCCCATGCTGTCCGGCTACATACATGCATTTTCAAACATGCTTGCAACCAGTACACACACGCGCACACACACACACGCGCGCACACACACACACCCACACACACACACACACACACACACACACACACACACACACACACACACACACACGCACGCACGCACGCACGCACGCACACACACACACACACACACACACACACACAACACACACACACAGAGGCATAAGTCTTCAAAGAATACCAGAAATGCCGTCGGAATTCTCGGTACCTTTCTACGCCTTTTCAATAAGACGTGAAAAAAGACGTGAAAGGAAAAATAAGTGAAAGGAAAAATAAGTGAAAATTGCTCGCACATCAGAAACATTCCCCCCTCTGCATATAAAAGAACGCCCCCTTGCACCCCCCCACCCCCCAACCTGTCCCCATCCCATCAATATTCAAAACAACCGAGCGCGTGCAGCTCTCGAGCGGCAGGATACTGCTAATCACCCCTGTGGTATGGGACAGACAGGGCAGTGAATAATGAGGTTCATTGGAGGCGACGCTGCGCAACAAATTAATGTCAGCCATGTGACGACAGTCTTTTGCAGCCAGGGCCTTTGATGCACTCTGGAAGGGCAAAACAAAACAAAACAACAACCATCCACCCCCATCACCGCAACCAAAACAAAGAAACGAACAAAAACAAACCACAACACAGTGCACAA
>CM065720.1:48855672-48870672 GCA_033310375.1 Conus canariensis
GTGCGTGCGTGCGTGCGCGCGCGCGGCGCGTGCGTGGTGTGTGTGTGTGTGTGTGTGTTTATGGACTGCATACAACTGGCAAACCACAGAACAATTAAAACATCCATAGCTTCACACAAGCACACACCTTGCATCATCAAACTCTCTCTCTCTCTCTCTCTCTCTCTCTCTCTCTCCCTCTCTCTCTCTCTCTCTCTTTGAGCGCGCGCGTGCGTGTGTGCATGCATGTGTGTGTGTGTGTGTGTGTGTGTGTGTGTGTGTGTGTGTGTGTGTTGTCTGTCTGTCTGTCTGTCTGTGTCTGTGTGTCTGTGTGTCTGTTTGAGTGTGTCTTTTTGTATGTGTGTGAACTACACACAGCTAGCAGCCCACAGAAAAATCAAAATATGTCAAATGTCACAAAAAACATTCCCTTGCTTTATTAAAACTGGGGTCCACCAAAAGAGTAGAACGCGTAGGAGGAACAAGCGTGTCCTCATCTGGACGATAAAGACGACTACATCCCATTTTGATGAACCACAAGGGTCTGATCTGGTTACTTACCAGGGACGGCCTGACATGATTCCAGTTGACAATATCAACGATTGTAAACAGAATCCTATACAGCAAACTTCTCCCATGACGTTTCTTTGCCATCCACTGGCTTCATAATTGGCTCAGACGTTCCTGCCGCACCAACCATGCCACTGTGGAGAAAGTGTGTTCCCCAAGGCTTAGCTTCTATTGTGTGAATGATGTAGCGTAAAAAAATACTGCTTGGATGTGGGAGAAAGAGGCCCTCTTGATGAGCTACTCTTATAAAATAACTTTATTCGGAGAACTGTGTGTGTGTGTGTGTGTGTGTGTGTGTGTGTGTGTGTGTGTGTGTGTGTGTGTGTGTGTGTGTGTGTTTGATTTTTTTTTCTACAATGAACACATCACTTGAATGGAATGTAGAGAATGTGTGTGTGTGTGTGTGTGTGTGTGTGTGTGTGTGTGTGTGTGTGTGTGTGTGTGTGTGTGTGTGTGTGTGGTGTGTGTGTGTGTGGACTGCACACAACTAGCAGCCCACAGAACAACGAAAATATCCATAGCTTCACACAAACACATAACTTTATCACTGAAACTCAGTTCCACCAAAAGAGTACAATGCGGAGGAGGAACAACAATGTTCCCAACTGGGTGATAAAGACGGCAACATCCCAGTTTGATGAACCACCAGGGTCTGATCTGGGTACTTACCAGGGATGGCCTGACATAATTTCAGTTGACAATGTCCACGATTGTGATCAGAACCCGCCGCAGCAAACTTCTCCTCTGGCGTCATAATTGGCTCAGACGTTCTTGCCGCACCAACCATGCAACTGCGCTGAAAGTGTGTTCCCCAAGGTTAGCTTCTATTGTCGGAATGATGTAGTGTAAAAAATATCTCTGTTGGGATTTAGGAGTAGGAGTCCCTGTTGATGAGTCATTCGTATACCGTAACTTTATTTGGAAAACTGTTTTCCTTTTTTGCCTCTTTTTTTCTGTACAATGAACATATAATTGAATGGAATGTTCAGTGTGTGTGTGTGTGTGTGTGTGTGTGTGTGTGTGTGTGTGTGTGTGTGTGTGTGTGTGTGTGTGTGTGATTCATTATTCTTGTATACTATCAAACTATCCTCAGATAATTGTGAACAATAACTTTGGAAATAAAAGGTTCACCTGTTCTTTCGAAGTAAGCAATGTTTGTGTAATGCTGCTGCTGCTGCTAATAATAATAATAATAATAATAATGATAATGATAATAGTAATAATAATAATAATGATGATGATGATGATGATGATGATAATAGTAATCATGATAATAATAATAGCAGTAATAATAATACTGATAATAATAATTATAATTGTAATAATAACAACAAGTACAACGATAATGATTATAATGATAATAAAATACTACTCCTACTGTTACTACTACTCCTACTACTACTACACTACTACTACTCATAATATTAGCAATAATAATAATAATAATAATAATAATCACAATAATAATAATGATGATGATAATAATAATACTGCTGATAATGATCATAATAACAATAATAATGATAATATTAAAAATAACCATAATAATGATACTACTACTAATAATAATAATGACTGTAATGATGATGATGATGGATGATAATAATAATAATAATAATAATAATGGTAGTAGTAGTAGTAGTAGTTAGTAGTAGTAGTAGTAGTAGTATAGTAGTAGTAGTACGAATAATAAGAATAAGAATAATGATGATGATGATGATGATATATAATAATAATAATAATAATAATAATAATAATAATAATAATAATAATAATAATAATAGCAATAATAATCATTACAATAATAATGAAAAGAAGAAGAAGAAGAAGAAGAAGACGATGATGATGATGATGATGATGATGATGATGATGATGATGATGATGATGATGATGAAAAAGAAGACGAAGAAGGATGATGCCATGAGAAAAAGAGAGGAGGAGGAGGAGGAGGAGGAGGAGGAGGAGGAGGAGGAGGATAGCAAAACCAAAGAACAGTATAAAGTTAACAGCTTCTAAAACAGCAGGACAAGACAGCATGGTGTTGGACTGATTTTCATAGGAGAACAGAGATCAGAATGTTAGACACATTGTGAATTATTTAGATTTAAACATGCAGTACCTGGTATTTCCCAAAATGGGTTCTAATTTTGTCTTTTAAGAGACATTGAGAAAGCTCAGCACAAGAACAGTTCTCTAAGAGAAAGGCATGTGAACTAGTCTGCCTGTGTGGATGGTCTGTCTGCCATATGTCCAACTCAGTTACCCCTCTCATCCCATCTATCATCCCATCCCCAAATCTCTCTCTCCTCTTCTCTCTCTCTCTCTCTCTCTCTCTCTCTCTCTCTCTCTCTCACCTCAATTGCTTTGACAAGTTACATTTTTGAAATAGTAAAACGCTAATCATACTGCAGAGAACGAATTAAAAACGAAGACAAACTCAAGCGAAACTGAGCATGAAGTCAGTGCTAACAAGAGGTGACAGGCTTAAGCACACTGACACATATTTGTCAAAAACAAAACTTTCGATGGCCCACACGAGATATTCCATACATGGAAATGCCAGATAAATTTGTCATTGGTACTATTATTGGTGTTGATGGGGACAGCATCCAGCCACCGCCTGGTGCAGTTGATATTACACAGTAACAAACGATTTGATAACGTGCACACACACACACACACACACCACACACACACACACACACACACACACACACACACACACACACACACACACACACGAGAGAGAGAGAGAGAGAGAGAGAGAGAAGCTGTGAATCCATACAAGATATTTCTAGTACACAGCGTGAAGAATTATTTTTTCAATAAATGAGTTATAGTGCAGAAGCAGTCTTGAAGAGAATCGCCTCATCCCTAATACAATTCTTCCTTCTTCTTTTTTTTTTTTTACCCTACATCACTTTGACAATAGAATCATAACGACTGCATGCTCGACTTGGCAAGAACGTCTAAGCTAATACGTCTAATCGGGTGATACAGAGACATCATGGGAGAGTTTTGCTGCAGTTTCGGAACACTGTCTTTGACACTGTCAACTGGAATCAAGTCTGAAAGTCCCTAGTAGGTAAGTAGATAATGCCTTAGTGGTTCATTTAATGGGGATGCCATTGTTTTTATCATCTAGTTGTGGAGGCTGTTGTTTTTCCTTCACTCTTCCCCCTTTCGTGGAATCGTGTTTCTGCTGTGTAGTCGTGCGCTCACGACAAACCAAGACTTGTTGGGGTTGCATAGGACATTAGATATGCGAACATTGTTTTGGGGTGGATACGAGGAATCAGTTGCATGGGGAAATTTAATTATGATTAAAAATTGCAAAAAATTCTTATGCCAACCCCCCCCCCCCCTTCCCTTCGTTAGTCACTTTCTTTATTTCTTTCTGTTTTCTTCGCCTTCCTCCTCCTCCTCTTCGTCCTCCTCTTCCTCCTTCCTCCTCCTCCTCTACTTCGTAGTCGTCGTCGTTTTCTTCCTCCTCCTTTGCCTCCTCCTTTTTCATCTTCTTTTCCTCCTCCTCCTCCTCCTCCTCCTCCTCCTCCTTCTTCTTCTTCTTCTTCTTCTTCTTCTTCTTCTTCTTCAATATGATTTTGTTGTTGTTGATGACGACGACGACGATGATGATGATGATGATGAGATGAGATGATGATGATGATGATGATGATGATGATGATGATGAAGACTGACGACGACGATGATGATGATGATGATGATGATGATGATGATGAATGATGATGATGATGATGAGACGACGACGACGACGACGATGATGATAATGATGATGATGATGATGATGATGATGATGATGATGATGATGAAGAAGTGGCAATATCATCATCATCCACCTTCTTTTTTGTAGGTCTGCAGAGGAAATGAGTCCATGATTATTTCCATTCCTTAAGAACACAAGTTGTATAAGAGAGCAGTGTCATCTGCATTTGCATGGAACAAGACCGTTTCATTTCATTGACACTACAACAGGTTTCATTCCACACCATTTTGAGGAATAAAACAAAGTGAAAACTTGAGAAAAGAATAACAGAGTGATCAAAGGCCTAGCAACTCAGAATGAAATGATAAGGCTGCACGATCGATGAAGGATCAATGCCTGCCCTCAGAGCCAGCCTTACATCATCGCCTCGTTCTCCCTTAGCCAGTCTTACACAATCGCCTCGTGCTCCCAGAGCCAGCCTTACACCATTGCCTCTTGCTCTCAAAGCCAACATTTCACCTTCACCTCGAGCTCTCAAAGCCAGCCTTACACCTTCACCTCGAGCTCTCAAAGCCAGCCTTTCACCATCGCCTGGTGGTCCCAGAGCCAGCCTTACACCATTGCCTCTTGCTTTCAAAGCCAACATTTCACCTTCACCTCGAGCTCTCAAAGCCAGCCTTTCACCTTCACCTCGAGCTCTCAAAGCCAGCCTTACACCATCGCCTCGTGCTCTCAGAGCCAGCCTCACACCATCGCCTGGTGGTCCCAGAGCCAGCCTTACACCATCGCCTCGTGGTCCCAGAGCCAGCCTTACACCATCGCCTCGTGGTCCCAGAGCCAGCCTTACACCATCGCCTCGTGCTCTCAGAGCCAGCCTTCCACCATCGCCTCGTGCTCAGTCAGCCAGCCTTATACCATCGCCTTGTGCTCAATCGGCCTGAGGGTCTTTTAACGCCAGTGATCACAACAAGGGGTCAGGCGGGCCAACAAAGAGCTTTTCTGGGTTGTATATTATCGCTGGATGGCCGCTGTAGTTCTTGTGCAATGGATTTCAATGGCAGGTCAAGCGGGAAAACGCTTAAAAAAAGAAAGAAAAAGAAATCAAAGTCGCATTAAAGACGTGGGGGAGAGTGGAGTATAGGCGAATGGTGAATCAGATCTGGATAAAAAGGATGTGGTGAAAAATATAAAAGGGCAAACTGAGGGTGGCTGGACTTTTAGTCAGGATTCTAGAATTGTTTTAGCGTTATATTGTTTGGATATGTGCGAGCGTGTGTGAGTGCGTGCGTGAATGCATGTGGTGTGTGTATGTGTGTGTGTGTGTGTGTGTGTGTGTGTGTGTGTGTGTGTGTGTGTGTGTGTGTGTGTGGTGTGTTCATAACCATGTTATTGTAACATAACACTCATTCTGCTCCAAACTTTTCTTCTTCTGTGATTATCGCTATCATCTCTAGTACAGTTGTGTATGTTAGCATTGTTGTTCTTATTGCTATTACATAGTTATACTGCCATTACTTTATCAACTCCAGGATGATGATGATGATGATAATGATTATCATTATCATCATTATTGTTATTATTGTTATTACTTTTATCATTACTACTACTACTACTACTATTATTATTATTATTGTTATTATTATTATTATTATTACTTTCATCATCATCATCATCATCATTATAATAATGATAATAATTATTATTATCATTATTATTAATATTATTTCAACCTATATTATCTCCCCTTCAACTTCACTTCCACACCGTATTATTTTGTTGTCATTCACACTACACCAAAATCTGCACCCCAGTCAAGGAGATGAATGACCGTCTGTTCGTCCTTTATTTTCATTGTTTGAATGCTGTTTGTTTTTGCCTTAAGAAGACCCAGTCGGTTCAGTCCTGTAGTACATGCTGTGTTATTTTTTGTTTGTTTGTTTGTTTTGGTCTGTTTTGTTTTGTTCCTTTGTTTTGCCGCGCACTAGCTCTGTTTTCGCTCTCTTCCCGATTGCAGTCACGCTACTATAAAATCAAGCAAAGAGGTCCTTCTCTGTTCTGTTTTATTTTTGTTTGTTTATTTGTTTGTTTGTGAGATTGTTTGTTTCAAACACTTAATTGTGACCTTCTACTTTTTTCCCATAGGAACTGGAAGAGAAAGGCCGAGGTGGTGGTGCTTTTTGTTTCTTTTTTTTTCCTTGATGGGGAGCTACGTGGTTTCATTTTATTAATTTCTTTTCTGTCTAATGTGAAGTGAATAAAAGTTTCTGTTTTGTAATATAATTTTCATGCGTATGCATTTGTCTCCCTGTCGAGTGTGGTGGTTGTGAGAGCCCCTTGTTGGCCATGACTTTTACTGCTGAAGATTTGTACCAAGACAGTATCAACATACACTTCTCGCCCTTGCCTGTTTCGAATTTTACTGCACACATTGAAGGCACCTACAACTTCCTGTGAATCTGACTGGCTCTGTGTCTGTCTCGTTATCACACGTTACAGACGATACTCTCCAACTATCACGTTTGAAGCACAGACATCGGGAGGTTTGTGCAAAGCAGAAGGTTTTGCGCAGGCCATAGGTCAACTGTCCTAGTCTTATACACTTAGCCTGATAATCTTGTGCTCAGTTCTCTGCCAAGCGAATAGTCATATACATCCTGCGTTGCAGAACTTTAAACATGAATGAAAGGCATCCCATAACGATCTGATATCGATTGCTGTCTGTGGACAGACGGTGCTAAGGATGTGCCAGATTCAGCTGGGTGTGGTTGGGTCGGGGTATTGGTAATGGATGGCGTGGGAATGACGTCTTTACGGGATGGAGGATAGGAAGAGTCGGGAAAAACGCAGGAAAAAAAACACCCTGCTAGAATTACTTTTACAGAGGGAGGAGTGCTGGAAACACAGTGATTAATTGATATACTAGTGGATGTGGTGTGGTGCTGAGTTAAGAGTTAGCATTGTTAACAACCCTCTCTCTCTCTCTCTCTCTCTCTCTCTCTCTCTCTCTCTCTCTCTCTCTCTCTCTCTCTCTCTCATGGGGTAAGATTGTCACCTGATTTGATGCAGATTCTGGTTTTGTTATTTGCTGATGATGTTGTCCTCCTTTCTACCACTGTAATCGGGCTCCAGCACCAACTGAACATTTTAAGAAGTACGGCAGACAGACTAGGTCTTACAGTTAATAATGAAAAATCAAAAATAGTAGTGTTTAGGAAAGGGGGTTACCTTGCTGCAAGAGAAAAATGGTTCTATGGAAATGTAAAAATGGAAGTGGTAAATCAAGATAAGTATTTGGGAATATTTTTCTCCACGGGGTTGACATTTTCTTACTCATTAGAAGATTTGGCTCGTAAAGCAAAAAAAATGTGTTTTCAGTATCTTTAGATTCCTCTGGTCTATAGGCGAAAATTCTCCTAAGATTTTCTTTAAGATATTTGACACTCAAGTACAACCTATTCTGACATATGGAGCGGAAGTTTGGGGGTTGACTGCAGATCACACCCCTATTGAGAGAGTACATCTTCTTGCCATAAAACGTTTATTGAATATCAGCATACAAACACCTAATCCACTTGCATATTACGAAGCTAACAGATATCCGCTTTACATACAAACTTTTACTAAAACTATTAAGTACTGGTTAAGACTAACAAAAATGGAGGAATATCGTATTCCAAGGAAATCATACAAAATGCTGTACACAATGCACTGTCAAGGTAAGACAAATTGGGTAAGCAAGGTTTGCATTACATTGTTTAGGTATGGGTTTGGATTCGTGTGGGAGAATCAAGGAGTAGAAAATGTAAAATCATTTATATCCATTTTTAAGCAAAGGCTTTATGACTGTCATTTCCAAGATATTGACGCTTTGTTGCAATCCAAAGAAAGATACAAACTTTATTCCACATTTCGTCAACTACAAAGTATTCCTGGTTATCTAGTGGAGATAAAAAATCACGCACTTAGAAAACACCTAACCAGACTTCGGCTTGGAGTTTCCCAACTTAAACCCCACAGGTTTAGATATTCGAGAAGCCAAGAAAGCATGACATGCCCATTTTGTCCCAACGAACTTGAAACAGAACTTCACTTTACATTAGTTTGTCCCAAGTATAAACTATTGCGGGAGAGATATATTCCTTCTAAATATTATATACATCCAAATTCTTTCAAACTTACTTTATTATTATCAAATTCAAGGATGTGTGTGCCACTGGCTCTATTCCTGTCTAAATCATTTAAACTAAGAAATCAGAAACCACCAAATAACTGAGTATATTTGAAAACCAAATTACTACTATATATGTTGTGTTTGAAAGTTTGCTTTGTTGTAGGAAGCCTCTTCGGGGTCATGGACGAATGACTTGTTCAATTGTGGCTACTTGGGTGTCACAGGATGAATGGGATTGGGATTGAGTAAGAAAGGGAGAGAAAAATGAACACATAGTGTAGTCCATATTTCTTTATTTATAATAGTCTTGGTGCACTGCATTTACAAGTATACCATGCTCTCATCTTAGAAGTTACCTATTGTGTACTGCGCGTTTCTTCGTGTTATGCCGTTTACATGAACATCGTGCTCGGTTGTTAATACTTTTGCCTAAGCACAATTACAGTTAGCCATGTAAGTATTGTATAGTGCTAACTTAAGTTTTGAATTATCTTCGCCTTCCACGCGCTCAAGATGCTGTCTCCTGTGGGCACCCCCATAGGGGGATGGATTTTTGTGTGTGTAACCCATCTTCATCCCGCAATATGGGCGGCCATACTCCGTCTTCAGGGGGATGAATGCTGTTTTCTTTTATGATGATATTGATAGTGATATCGGTAATATTAACAAGAAGAAGAACAGGAGGAAGAACAAGAACTGTTGAAGGGGGGGGGGGGGGGGGAAGAAACAGAGGAAGAAGGACGAGAACAAGAAGAAAAGGACAATAACACCGAACAGTGCAATGCTACTACCGACGTTTAAGGGGCTGCAACTCATTGGCTTTGTGTGTTGTGTGTGTGTGTGTGTGTGTGTGTGTGTGTGTGTGTGTGTGTGTGTGTGTGTGTGTGTGTGTGTGTGTGTGGGGAGGGGGGGGGTGCGGCGGGGGTGAGGGGTGAGGGATGATGATGATGAATTTCCTTGCTTATTCGTGACTATTTTGGGAATACCGGTATCAAACTGAACCTTAGGGGCAGACATGGGCACAATGGTCTTCGAAAAGTTTTGCGGGTTTTGACATTTCAAGTGTATGTTTCCTCCTCTCTCTCTCCTCTCTCTCTCTCTCTCTCTCTCTCTCTCTCTCTCTCTCTCTCTCTCTCTCTCTCTCTCTCTCTCTCTCTCTCTCTCTAAGTTTGTTTATATATGTATATATTATAGGGCCTATATATAACGTTTCACTTGACAATTTGTGCTGCCTAGGTCAATGTCACCATTGAATCGTGTACATTATTTGAATTATTGGAACGCTTTATGGGCTTCCTTGCTTAAAAGCAATAAACTCGTTGACTCGTTGACTCGTTGACTCTCTCTCTCTCTCTCTCTCTCTCACACACACACACACACACACACACACACACACACACACACACACACACACACACACACACACAGACACACGCGCGCCCGCGCGCGCGCGCAAGTGCACGCGCACACACACACACACACACACACACACACACACACACACACACACACACACATACGCCCATGCACGTTCAAACGCACGCATGCACACACGCACGCACGCACGCACGCATGCACGCACGCACGCACACACACACACACACACACACACACACACACACACGCACAGACAGACACGCATGCTTGCATACACGTACAGACATGCACGCATGCACGCACGCAAGCGTGCGCACGAGTGTGTGTGTGTGTGTGTGTGTGTGTGTGTGTGTGTGTGTGTGTGTGGCGCGCGCGCGCGCGTGCGTGCGTGCGTGCGTGCGTGCGTGCGTGCGTGCGTGCGTGCGTGCGTGTGTGTGTGTGTGTGTGTGTGTGTGTGTGTGTGTGTGTGTGTCTGTGTAATTAATAGCGCCCTGTCGCTTCATGTCAAATCTCGTGACCCCCCTTTGATGTTTGAAGAGGGAGAGAGAGATGGTGGCAAAGGTGGAAAGGGGTACAAGATCGTATATATTGGGCAGAATTCTTTTTTTTATTTTTATTTTTTCTCTGTGTGTGCGCGCGCGCGTCTGTGTGTGTGTGTGTGTGTGTGTGTGTGTGTGTGTGTGTGTGTGTGTGTGTGTGTGTGTGTGTGTGTGTGTGAGAGAGAGAGAGCGTGGGTGTGTATGTGCGTGCGCGCGTATGTGTGCGTGTGAGTGTGTGTTTGTGAGAGTGAATGCATGTGTGTACGAGTGCTCGAGTATGTGTGTGTGTGTGTGTGTGTGTGTGTGTGTGTGTGTGTGCGTGCGCGCGCGCGCAGGCGCGTGTGTGTGTGCGCGTGTGTGTGTGAGCGTGTGTATGTCTGTGTGTGTGTGTGAGTGTGTAAGTTTGAGTGTATGTGAGGGTATGGATGTGTTCGTATTGAGATGTGTGTATTTGTGTATTTATGTAAGTGCGTGTGTTTGTGCGTGTGTGTGTGTGTGCGCGCACACGCGCGCGCGTATGTGTGTGTGTATGTGCGTGAGTACGCGCGCGCGCGCGCGTGTGTGTGTGTGCGTGTGTGTCTTTACGTGTATGCGTGCGCACGTATTTTTGTGTGTTAATTATGCTTCTTTGCTTTGAATGAAAAACGTTGATATTGTGTTCATAATGTTTTCTTAAATGTCAGTACAACCTTAAGTTAATCTGACAATAAATTGGTTTCAGTCAGCCAGCATGTGTGTGTGTGAGAGAGAGAGAGAGGAGAGAGAGAGAGAGAGAGAGAGAGAGAGAGAGAGAGAGAAGGAGAGAGAGAGAGAGAGTTCATCTCTGTGTGTAGTTAATGTGTGTTGTGTGTGTGTGTGTGTGTGTGTGTGTGTGTAGTGTGAGTGTGAGTGTGTGTGTGTGTGTGTGTGTGTGTGTGTGTGTGTGTGTGTGTGCGCGCGCGCGCGCGCTTGCTTGCTTGCTTGCGTGGGCACATTTGTGCCTCCGAGCATGTCTGCATATAGGTTTGGTTGTAGGACAGCGATCTATTCTTTTCACATACAAACAAAACATTGGTTTGCTAGTTTATTTTAGGAAGACCGATGACGAAGGTCTCCCAAACCGCCAGCCTTCCATAATGAACCAGACCTGGCGCATCATCAAATAGGAGCAGAGGTTTTCCCTCTGTTTTGGCTGTGGCAACCAGGGAAACCTGACTCCCAGCCTCACCCTGATGACACCTCACGGCTGACTGACCACAGGGCAATGAACGGCCTTGGCCTCTAGCCTGTGGGCAGCCCTCCCCCAGCGTCCCCAGCACATGCGAACAATTACTCGCACGTATGCGCGTGCGCATACACATGTACTGGTCGACCTCGCTTAGAGTGTACTCGTTGATGATAAAGTCTTGACAGACCAAAAGATAAGTAAATAAATGTCATGTGCACAGGATGTGTGAAGGTGTCGTGTGCACATGTTGTTTTGTGTATATTAACAGTCTTAAGATTGAACGTCAGCGGTATTGGGGTATTGAGAGAAAAGAGATCATGTGATTGTACGGCGTCGTTCTGTTGGTAGTGGCACGGGTGAGTACTGCTTGGGAGCGCTGCGCGCGTTATTTAACTTAGCTAGAAAATTTTATAATCGCTTGCTCTACGCCAGCCAGGGAGTCGCATGGTCTGTTTGATTACGGCGATTAAAGACCGATGCAAGGCTGATGCATCGTTGAGGTATTTTTGTCATTAATGTTTAACTAGAGAGAAGTGAAATCTTTGCGGAAAAATTAAAGAAAACATTTGTATTAAAAAGAAAAGAAAAGAACAAGAACCAGTGTTGTTATACCTGTAATATTTCTTTATAACAGACTGGGGAAAAGAAAGGAAAAGTAATATTTAAAGTAAAAACTTATAAAAAAAAGGTTACTGTTTACATCTTCACGTTGAAGTGAGTCTCCTTAGATATTGTAGAACTGCACGTGGTGTGGTTCCGAGTGTGTTGACAGGTTGCCTGTCTCACGCCGGGCCACGGGTGGCGGTGATTGAAGGTGGTGGAGGTGCCGGACCTGACCCCAGCCTGGGACGGGTGGCGGACCTCGCCCGCAGTACCCTTCCTCACGGAGGAGGATTCCAGCCAGGCAGCGCCCCTTTGGGCCGGAGAGGGCTGTTTTGGTGGTATTTATGGGGGACTGAAGAAACTTGGTAAGAAGATGTCGAGGGGAATTGAGACCTCATAATCTGACAAATTGAGAGAGGAGTGGATACCTCCTGAATCGGGGTATCAGAAGTCAATAATCCATGTTTATGAAGAATGACTCTGGCGCATTCCCCCATAATGTTATGACTCTACTGTATAACCTCAACTGTTGTGAATTGTGATTTGATTGATCTCCTGTGTTGAGGTTATAAGATAATGGTATATGGTAAAACTGCGGTGATGATGGATAGTGACATAGCCCCCATGTTTTATGAACATTACAATTGAAGGGGAAACAGTACCTGGTGTTACCTCCTTAGTGGAAAGGAGGTGTGTTTGTATTTATTTGGTGTTACCTCCTTGGTGGAGAGGAGGTGTGTTTGTGTTTATTTGGTGTTACCTCCTTGGTGGAGAGGTGGTGTGTTTGTATTTATTTGGTGTTACCTCCTTGGTGGAGAGGAGGTGTGTTTGTGTTTATTCTGTGTTGCCTTCCCATTGGAGAGGAGGTGTGGATAAGTTGATTTGAGGAATTGTATGTACTAATTTATTTGTTCTCCCGTAGAAGGAGGGGGGGGGGGGAACCAACTTTTCGGTGTTGTGTATTTATTTAACACGCCTTTGGTGAAAGGAGTGATGCGCGCGTTTGCAGAGTTTGCTTTGGCGGTGGTGCGTGCGTGTGAGGCACGACTCCGGGAAGCATGACAATAAATAAATAAGTAAATGCATATAATCAAATAGAGAAATAAATAAATAAATGAATAGATAAATACAAGATAAAATAATGAATAGATACACAAACAAAGAAACAAATGATAAATAAATAAATAAAAAGGACAAACCATGCCAAAGCAAACCAAACAGCAGCGAAACATCAACCTTTGCTTTTTTTTCTGGAATAGACACGAGGAGGGACACAACTTTGATTAGAATAGTGCAGTTAGAAATGTAGTGTGTGTGCGTGTGTGTGTGTGTGTGTGTGTGTGTGTGTGTGTGTGTGTGTGTGTGTGTGTGTGTGTGTGGAGAGAGAGAGAGAGAGAGAGAGAGAGAGAGAGAGAGAGAGAGAGAATAATATCGCATATCACAGTAACATAACACACCATGAAATAAAGGATTTCTAAAGTATATGAGCTGAAACAAACGAGCAAACAAAGAAACACTAAATATGCACACAAAAAAGTCGTCTTCTCTCTCTCTCTCTCTCTCTCTCTCTCTCTCTCTCTCTCTCTCTCTCGATTTTCTATCGTCATGCATTTCCTAAGGAATGTGCAGCTTCTTTGAGCGCTATACGTGTACAGGTCCCTTGAAAAATGCTCGAACAAACACGGCATCCTTCGCTTGGGGAAGCGAGGTATAACATGGCCTTATCATCATGTTCTATACATGTGGGCCATTTCGTGTCATTTTCATTTTATCTTAAGAAACAATTATGCCCCCTCCCCCCCCCCCCAAAACAAAAAACAAAAAAAAAAAGAAAAAAAAAAGAAACACGCACAAAACCCCCCAAACATTCATAGCCTTTAGGTTAACGGAATGTTGTGCGCATGTGGTTTACAAAGAGCCCACAAAAAATAATGGATGGAGTAACAGTGTCTGTTGGATCTGTGACGTTGAAGTGTCTGCAATCTTGTGCACGCTAGTTACGCGAAGGAAGGGACGTTATGGGTGGTTAATACTATGCCTTTTGGAAGCACCCATTTTTTTTTCTGGAATGTACATTTCCATCAAGGACATTAAACGCTCCCTGTGGACATACAGTGATGTCACTGCAACAGAACGTGCGCGCGCGCGCGCGTGTGTGTGTGTGACCACTTTTTTCACTCTGCTGTTCGTTTTGTCCATGTAAGTACTATCGTCATGATCATGATGATAACCACCACTACCACCACCACCACCGCCTCCACCACCACCATCATCATCGTCATCATCAGCAGCAGCGGCAGCAGCAGCATCATCATCATCATTTTAAAGTAGCTCTTTCTCTCTCTGTGTCTCTGTCTCTCTGTCTCTGTCTGTCTGTCTGTCTGTCTGTCCGTCCGTCTGTCTGTCTGTCTGTCTGTCTGTCTGTCTTCTCTCTCCTTCTCTCTCTCTCTCTCTCTCTCTCTCTCTCTCTCTCTCTCCTCTCTCTCTCTCTCTCTGCCATTCAAGCCACGCCTTTCAACCCCTTAACCTTCCGATAACATGCTAATATTTTATACGCAGACCGGCCACAGCCTGTCCCCAGACAATAAACAACCGACAGCCAAACAAGAGGCCAATCGACCGCTGTTGAATTCTCAAACAACCGGACA
Organism: Conus canariensis; assembly: GCA_033310375.1. NCBI lineage: Eukaryota > Metazoa > Mollusca > Gastropoda > Neogastropoda > Conidae > Conus > Conus canariensis. Next base: position 48,870,491 of record CM065720.1, read on the forward strand.
CAAAAGAGGCGTTCGACTCGCGAGTCTGATTTGTGCCGCTTGAGTGACCTCCCTTTATCCCTGTGGAGGTGACTGTTCTCTAAGGCGAACAAGGAATCCCGAAGCGTGAGGGAGTCACTTTAAAACCGCCAAACGAAAGGGTCCAACTCTCGGGTGGGGGGTTGCCCCGTTTCAGGCTTTAA
>CM065720.1:48878172-48880672 GCA_033310375.1 Conus canariensis
ATTGATGTCATCTGTAACAACTGTCTTTCTTCCCCGATCTTTACGATTAGATCGCCGACGGCATGGGAAATAAACAAACTGAACTAACCACAAGATACAGTGATCTTGGAAACAGGGGACTAACGTGTAGAGGGCAGAAAGACCACGCAAAAAGTAAAATGCATTTCAGACTGTATTTCTTGTGTCAGTATGGGGACACTGAAGCATGATTAAAATCGACTATTGAATTAACAAATACATATAAAAATCATAATCGAATAAAGAAGTAAATAAATAAGCACATAAACACACTTAAAAAAAAAGAAGGGAATAAATAAATAAATGACTGTTTATACACATAAGAGTGCATGCTCAGAACTCACATTTTCAAAGATACTTTAACAGAGCCGTACACACAACCGTGTACAGAAGGCCTCTTTGGTAGGAAAAAAAGAACTGATAAAGAAAGAAAGAAAAAGGGGTGGGAGTGGAGAGGGGTAGGCATACTGGCTCCATAGTAAACAAGGTGCATTGGACTCCTCTCCAGGCAGATAAGAAATACCTATCCACTATGTGATTGTTACCCCCGTTCCCCTCGCTGTCTCTTTTTGAGGTGGGAGGGGGGGGGGGGTTCAAGTCCAGAGCCCCTGGACTCCCCCCCCCCCCTTCCCTACCTCGACGGGCACTTGAGTTTATTCGGAGAGTGCATGTACCACCATCCCCACCCTACGCACCTATCCTCCACCCCTCCCTTTAAACCCCACCACCTGCCGCACAATGTCGATCACGTCAATGCCATTGATAGCAACATTGTGTGCATAGCTCTGAAGCGGCCGAATTCTAATGACACGACATGCACAGGGCTAGCTAAAGGGTAGTAAGTGATGTGGTCACGGAAGTCAAGGCCGTACAACAAATTAGTACCAAACAAGTGATGACAGCTACCAGTCAGCACCCGAGGCATTTTTATCCCATCCACAAGGAAGCAGGATGCACGTGATGTTAGCAACGTTAAAATCCCTGCTGACCCCTACATCTTTGTGCCAATGTGGAGTTCTGCTTATAACAACTGGTGCTCTTCCCGTTCTTGGGAACAGGTCAGGAAGGACAAAAAAGAGATTATGCAGAAAACAACGACAGCAAACAAAAGATAAATTTAGAACAAACAAGAACAAGCAAACACAATGATTAAATAGATGATAAATAAACAATAAACAAAATGTATAAATAGTGATAAAGCTACACAAAACAAATGAAATAGCAAAAAAAAAAAAAAAAAAAAAAAATTAATGTATAATTGAATGAATGAATGAATAAATAAATAAATAAATAAATAAATAAAATGCCCGACAAGGCTGACACTGAAGAAAGTGGACTGATTCTGGGAGGAAAATGGGGTAGGGGTGAAGTTGCAATATTCCTGCTGACAGCTTTCCCGATGCTGTCTGGCTACATACACGCATTTTCAAACACGCACACACACACACACACACACACACACACACACACACACACACACACACACACACACCACACATAGAGGCATAAGTCTTCAAAGTATAACAAAAATGCCGTTGGAATTCTCGGTAACCTTCTACTATGTCTTTTCAATAAGACATGAAAAAGACATGAAAGAAAAAATAAGTGAAAATTGCTCCCGCATCAAAAATATTTCCTCCTCGTCATATCAACCCCCCCCCCCCCCCCCAATCAATATTCAAAACAACCAGAGCGCGTGCAGCTCTCGAGCGGCAGGATACTGCTAATCATCCCTCTGGCATGGAACAGACAGGGCAGTGAATGATGAGGCTCACTGGAGGCGACACCACGCAACAAATTAGTGCCCAACATGAGACGACAGTCTTTTCCAGCTATGGGGCTTTGATGTACATTAGAAGAGCAAAACATAACAAAACTATACCCAACCACCCCCATCCACCCCCCACCAAAAAAACAAAAACAAAAAACAAAAAACAAAAAAAAGCACAAAAAAAAAAAAACAAGTAAAGCACACACATTGCACAACATTGTCAGCCTTGAATAGAGGAGGGAATTACAAGATAAAACAAACAACTGCAGATGGATAATATACTGCTCAAAACAATTTAAGAGCCACCTGCATTTTTCATATGGTTTAGATAACGCATCGTTGTGTATAGAATTCAAAGCTTTTGTCCAATTTTTGCACTGAAAGTGTGACAACTGCTTCAATGCAAAACTGGTTTTGGCATGTGTTCAGTTGAATCTGAGTCTAGTGGGTTGAACGAGTTCACAAAAGAAACACCGAAATCACGAAAACATGGTCGCGGTTTGCGAGCGCATAGCTGAGGCAGCAGAGTTGGGCTGACTGCAAACCGCATTGCACGTGCAAGTCGTGCCCTTACTGAACACATGGCAACCAGTTTTGCTGACCAGTGGGTATAAAAAAGCCGCTTTTGGGGGTGTTTTTAACCATGCCACCAAGACGGAGATTAAATGACACTGACAAGGGAAGGGCTGTTGCTTGGCTTCAAGAAGGTGT
>CM065720.1:48905672-48908172 GCA_033310375.1 Conus canariensis
ACGTCACTTCTAGTATTCTTTAAAGAGGTGTGTGTGTGTGTGTGTGTGTGTGTGTGGTGTGTGTGTGTGTGAGCGTTTCTTATGGCATGTTTGAAAATGCATGTATGTAGCCAGGCAGTATCGGGGAAAGCCATCAGCACAACTCCACCAGTACCTTATTTTCCTCCCAGAATCAGTTTACTTTCTTCAGCATCAGTCTTGTCCATCATTTTATGTATCTGTTAATCTATTTGTTTAGTTCTTTATCTGTTCTTATTGGTTGTTTTGTTGATTCATTTACTTATTTGTTTATTTTGTTCGTTTATTTGTTTGTTTCTTTATCATGTATTAATTTGTTGTTTTTGTTTGTTTGTTTATTCGTGTTTTTATGTTATTCAGTGTTCGCTGTCGTTATTTTCCGCGTGATTTTTTTGTCCTTCTAACCTGTTCCCAAGGGCGGGAATAACACTAATTGTTATAAGCAGAACTCCACATTGGCAGAAAGATGTAGGGGTCAGCGAGGATTTTAACGTTGATAACATCGCGTGCATCCTGCTTCCCCGTGGATAGGATTAAAAAAAAAAAATGCCTTGGCTGCTGACTGGTAGCTGTCATCACTTGTTTGGTACTAATTTGTTGTGCGGCCCTGCATTCCGTGACCACATCACTTACTTCCCTGTAGTCAGCCCTGTGCATGTCGTGTCATTAGAATTCGGCCGCTTCAGAGCTATGCACACAATGTTGCTATCAATGGCGTTGACGGGATGGAAATTGTGCTGCGGCCGGGAGGATTTAAAGGGAGGGATGGAGGATCGGCGAGTGGGGTGGGGATGGTGGTACATGCACTATCTGAATAAAATCAAGTGCAGATAAGGGAGAGAGGGGGTGGGAGTCCAGGGGCTTCGGACTCGAACCCCTCCCCCCCTCCTTCCCCCCCCCCCTTCTCAAAAAGAGGTGGGGTGAGGAAGGGGTGACAATTACATAATGGACAGGTATTTGTTATCTGTCCGGGGAGACTTCCAATACACCTCGTTTACGATGGAGCCTGCATTCCCGCTCCCCTCAACCACCCCCTTCTCCTTCTTTCTTCATCAGCTCTTTTTCTGCCTAAAGTACACGCATGTGCGTGTGTCTGTGGTTCTGTTTAAGCATCTATGAAAATGTGAGTTCTTAGCATGCACTGCTTTGCGTATAAACAATCATCATTATCTATTTACTTATTTGTTATTGAGTGTGTTTATGTACAACCATCATTATCTATTTACTTATTCGTTATTGAGTGTGTTTTTGTACATGTCTATTTACTTCTGTATTCAATTCAGATGATGGTATGCATTTATCAATTCAGTAGTCTATTTTAATTATGCTTTACTGTTACCATGTTGATGCAAGAAACACAGTCTGAAAGGCATTTTCCTTTTTGGCGTGGTCCTTTTCCCTTTCCACGTTAGTCCCCTGTTTCCAAGGTTACTGCATCATATGGTTAGTTCAGTTAGTGTATTTCCCATGCCGACTTCAGTTTGATCGTAAAGATCGGGGAAGAGAGACAGTTGTTACAGATAATGTCAATGTGAACTCTCTCTCTCTCTCGCTTTCTCTCGCTTTCTCTCTCTCTCTCTCTCTCTCTCTCTCTCTCTCTCTCTCTCTCTCAACCAATCATCTCTCTCTCTCCTCTCTCTCTCTCTCTCTCTCTCTCTCTCTCTCTCTCTCTCTCTCTCTCTCTCTCTTCCACGTCACCACCATCACGCACCGTCTCGTCTCCATCCAGACAGGAAAGCAAGGCTCTTTATAAGTGGCTGCCATTTCTTGTTAGACACTGGTTTGTCCTGTATCAACGTTTCAAAGAACCCCATTACTCCCTCTTTGTTCCAGGTATGCAGCATTATTATACAACTCGGAAAATGCATCGTCAGAGTCTGAATGACGACGGCTCTGTCTGCCAATCAGTGGTTGTATCTATGTCTGGTACAATGGGGACAAAAGCACTAGTTGAGCATAATTTGGGATTTCGCCTAGTTTATTGACCACTAGCCCTTCCAGACAGAAGAAAACACTTTTCTTGTTCCTGAAAAAAGATCATGTGGAATTTCAACACAAAGAAGCTGATTAGAAACATTTTTTCCCTTTGTTTTTCATATGCATCTATTTAATTTAAAGATAATGTCATGTGTCAACTTGGTGTCCGTGGGGATGCCAGACCTCTTTATTTACTAGTTCTGCATCTTCCTCCCTCCTTTCTGGAAGTTCTGTGCAAGTAACGTCCTCTTTCCTGCAACTCTTTGTGTCTCTGTCTTTCTTACTGTCTGCTTGTGTGTCCTGCTTCTTACTGTCTGTTTGTGGTCTCTGCCTTTCTCACTGTCTGTTTGTGGTCTCTGTCTTCTTACTGTCTGTTGGTGTCTCTGCCTTCTTACTTCTGTTTGGTGTCTCTGCCTTTCTTATTTCTGTTTTGTCTCTGCTTTCTTACTGTCTTGTGTCTCGCCTTCTTACTGTCTGTTTGTGTTCTTGCTTTCTTATTCGTGTG
>CM065720.1:48913172-48915672 GCA_033310375.1 Conus canariensis
TCAGCTTCCCCTTGTCAGTTTGTATTTCATTTTGTATCATCCAAAATAAAAAGCACCCAGAAGAGGAGGAAAAACAGTCGGTAAAAACATCAATAACGGCTATGATATACCCCCCCCCCTCCCCACAACTCCTTTCTCTTTCCCTCCAGACTGGCAATCTCGTGTTTTCTCGTTCCCGTTTTATGCGACAACAATTCCCCCGAAAGCGAGCGGCTGTCATCTCTCGTTAGGCTCTAGTTTGTTGTGCGGCATCTCTTTCCATGGCCTCCTGTGTCTGGCCCCACGCGAGCAACGACATTTGTATCCTGCCGCTCAAGAGCGGCACGCGTACTGTGTCTGTTCAGAATCTTCACGTAACGAGGTGAAAAGGATTGAAGAAAAGTGTGGTGCGAATTCTATGCTATAAAAGAAGAAAGTGCGCCCGCCCGCGCGCGCGCGCGCGCGCGCGCGCGCGCGCGCGCGCGGTGTGTGTGTGTGTGTGTGTGTGTGTGTGTGTGTGTGTGTGTGTGTGTGCACGCGCACATACACATACACAGGTCTTTGATGTTTTTCTTTCATGATACTTGAAGGGAAAAAAAGGGGGGCAGGGGGGCTTATCCTGAATGTCAACGCATCACGTTTCGTTCAACTCATTTAGGCGTAAGTCCCGCGCTAAGAATACGCACATGCTCTTGTTTTTATTTTGTGTTTTGTTGAAAGCAAACATATATGAAGGCAGCATGATGCAAATTGTAAATAAAAAAAAAACAAAAAACAATTTGCGCTTCTATGTTAAGACAATTTCACGCCCGTAACTTCAGTAAGTCCAAAAGAATGTTGCTTACAACATCTGTTCAAACAAAAATGTAAAGAAAAGGCCCATAGATCAGAAAAGAAAATACGGAATAAAGTAATAAATAAATAGTAATTATCTCAGTATGAAGCAAGTTTTTTTTTTGTTTCTATGTTTGTTTTTGTGTCCATGTGCACATATGTGTGTGTGTTGTGTGTGTGTGTGTGGTGTGTGTGTGTGTGTGTGTGTGTGTGTGTGTGTGTGTGCATGAACACCATCTTATATCAAGCTCTCTTATGGAGAGAGAGAGAGAGAGAGAGAGAGAGGGAGAGAGAAGAGAGAGAGAGAGAGAGAGAGAGAGAGAGAGAGGATGATTTTTCCAGTAGTGGGAAAGGATACTTTTTGCCAACCACACTAGTGTTCTTTCTTTTTCTGGCCTTGGCTGTTATACGATTGTCTTGTACTTCTGTTTGAGATCTGATCTTATAGTGAGGAGCTGAGACGACTATGTCATATGAATGCGGCTGTTCTTGATATAAGAGCTTCGTATTCTCAGTTTGTCGTTTCCTGCTTCAGCTTATGTCAGGGGGATAAACGTGTCCAACAATCAGTTTAGTGGGTTTGTAAAACGTGTGTGTGTGTGTGTGTGTGTGTGTGTGTGTGTGTGTGTGTGTGTGTGTGTGCGTGCGCGCGCGCGCGCGCGTGCATGCGTACCTGTGTGTGTGTGTGTGTGTGTGTGTGTGTGTGTGTGTGTGTGTGTGCTTGTACATGTGTGTGTATCTGTGTATGTGTGTGGGAGAGAGAGAGAGAGGGGAGAGAGAGAGAGAGAGAGAGAGTGTGTGTGTGTGTGTGTGTGTGTGCGTTGGTTCGGGCGTCATGTTTAACCAGGCATCCGTCTCCGCTATCATTTTCCCTACTCCAGATTCAATTATCTTTCAATAATCACCCAAACCTTTATGACAAGAAAAGACGTTTTTTTTTTGTTCTTAGTAAGAACAATACAAGGTATGATAGTGAGCGTTTGAGTCCTCCTGAAACCTTCACGTTTGTATCCCTATTAAAACCCTCTAAAGTGGATCTTTAACCTTTCAAGTGAGAAGATTCCTGCAGATGGGTGAAACTTCACACAACCAACAACATACGCTGCATATGCTACTTTGAGCTTGTGTATCAGAAATATTTCCTATATAGATCTGGGGTGCAAAGGAATGCTGGCCATTCTGCCAATGGTGTTCCTTTCACATTTTGCACACACCCCTTCTTCTCCTGACCCTCCCAAGAAAAAAATGTGAGCGCCCAAATCATGAAGACCATTATAAAGCTGTGTAGTTTAGCTCTGGTCAGACTAATTTTTTCCTGCTGAAACTAGTCCTGTGTTCTGATAAATAGAGCCATGCATAACTTTTCAGCCACAGCCTGGCAATCATGTTTGACGTACTTTCTCATTACACTGTCACGTGACAGCTATGGCCCTGAATCCAGAAGGCTGCCATTACCAGTCAGGCACTAATTTGTTGTGCGCTGGCACTTGCAATGGCCTCGTCACTCCCCTTTCCGGTCCCATGCACTTGGCGTGATTAGCAGCTTGCCGCTCGCGAGCTGCACACGTAGCGTGGCAGTTTGGATTACTGGCTTCATGGGGAACACTGGGCGGCATCATTGTGTTTCTCTGATGAAACGATGCCAGCATTTCATCTTTCGTGCATGAGAGATTTTCCTTTTTTGAGG
>CM065720.1:48920672-48923172 GCA_033310375.1 Conus canariensis
TCAGTGAGATCTCTTGATTTGGGTATGGGAATGACTTTTGCTGCCTTTAGACCACATGGGAAGACATTCTGATCAATACACAAATTATAAACATACGTAAGGGTATCAACAATGTAAGGTAGAGCAAGCTTGAGTATAGAAGCATTTAAGTTATCTGGACCCATTGCTTTTTTATTTTTAAGTTTTGAAATTAAGGAACCAACTTCATTAATAGCAAGCAAGGGGATGCTAAATGAATCTCTAGTATTTAATCGTTCTTGACAAAACGATAGGAGAACAGCTGGAGTCTCATATCGATTAAAGAATGTGACACTGGCAGCCGTTTGTACTGATTCAGTTGCCTGAAGGAAATGATTGTTGAAAGTGTTAGCAGACCACATAGTCGCAGTATTATCTGATTTCTTTCTCGACTTGTCAGTTATTTCATTAACAGCACGCCATAATGATGCTGTATCCCTGTTTGCGTTTATCAGCTTCCTAAAATGCTCAGATTTTGATTTTCTAAGTAAGAGACAGTAAGAGAGAGAGAGACAGAGAGATACTGATAGACAGAAAGAGAGAGAGAAAGGGACAGACAGGCAGACAGACAGACAGAGAAAGAGAGAGTGGGCGAGAGAGATCGGTTCAATGCGGTCACGCTGCTGAGAGAGCGAGAGCGAGAGAGATAGAGAGAGAGAAATTATGTATATGCTTTACACACACACACACACACACACACACACACACACACACACACGCACGCACACACACATTCCATTCAAGTTACAAGTTTATTGTAGAGAAAAAGAAGCAAGAAACGAAAAAGATTTAAAAAAAAAAAAAAGTTTTCCAAATAATGTTGTACGTGTAGCTCATCGAAAGGGCCTCCAATTTCAAAATCGCAACAGAAATAATTTTTCTTCGTTTTTTTTTTACGCTACATCATTCAGACAATAGAAGCTAATCCCTGGGGAACACACTTTCTGGACAGTCGTAGGGTTGTTGCGGCAAGAACGTTTGAGCCAATCACGACGCCAGCGGATGGACAAGAGGTTCACAGGAGAAGTTTGCTGTGTAGGATTCTAATTACAATCGTGGACATTGTCAACAGGAGTTATGTCAGGCCGTCCCTGGTAGGTAACCAGATCAGACCCTGGTGGTTCATCAAACTGGGATGCAGTCGTGTTATCATCCAGTTGAGAACACTGTTGTTCCTGCTCTGTTTTTTTAATTCTTTCGGTGGACCCGAGTTTTACTAATACAATTGTGTGTTGGTGTGAAACAATGGATGTTGGTCTGTGGGCTGCCAGTTGTATGCAGTCCACACACAACACACACACACACACACACACACACACACACACACACACACACACACACACACACACACACGCATTGAGAGAGAGAGAGAGAGAGAGAGAGAGAGAGAGAGAGAGAGAGAGAGAGAGAGAGTTACTTACTTCATGTTCGATATTTTTTTCCCCTAGAAATAAATCTTAAATAAATGTTAGCGAACCGCCCAGAGAACGTGGACAAACGAGTCACAAGACGAAACACAACTAGTTTCGACCTCTTAGGTCTTCATCAGGTGAGACATTAACGAATAAAACAATGAAAATTCACTTAGCTTTGATCGCTTCAGATCACTTGGTAGGGTTCAGCGCAAGGAAGAAGGCGTTGAATGAGAACGAGGCTGTTGGAAGGGAAATAGTGAGCGAGTCAAAGTCGTAATGAAGATAATAATATTACTGATATGAATACTAATAATGGTCAAAATACTGAGAAAAAAAAAAAAAGGGACAAGATTACTACCAATCTGTGTCAATAAGTATGGGTATGGGAGAAAGGAGAGTGGGTTAGAGGATTCTTAAACAGCAGGGTTGCCGTGGCAACAGTCCCAGAGGCGAAGGCGATGGTGATGTCAATGCCAGTGGTAGTATCAATACTAGCAATGCCAGTGGTAGTATCAATACTAGCAGTCCTCTCGCTTTGCAACTAGATCCCCTAGAAATGTTAAAATAAAATCCCAAAATGGATAGTCCGTATGGACACATAGGCTATGTATTATTGCAATCCGATCATCATCATTGTCACAGAGTGCAATGAGGGGTGCTTGTAAATAGATTTGTCAAAGCTGACTCATGAATGTATGAAGGTGTGTAGGTTGTGTATTCTGTCAATTCTTCCTATCACTCACTCACACCACCATACGACACAATAGCACGTAAAGGAATTTAGCGAGGAGTGTACATTTAATAAACAATCAAAAGATGGAAATGACTTTTAGCACATGAACAACATCAATATGTAAACTAATATGTTTCTGTTTATATGTGTTTACACTTACGTTCCCTGTTAGGCTGGAAAAATATCGTTATAACTCTACTAATGACACAAAACAATAACAACTAAACGAATTTCTAACACGTAAAAATGAATTAGCAGGTGAGTCCTTCTGGATATGAATTAAATCCTGTCAGAATTCCCATCACTGGTCAGGTGTGTTGCTGTCCAAACTGGA
>CM065720.1:48930672-48935672 GCA_033310375.1 Conus canariensis
TGCGCTATGGAAATATTCATTATCATATTTAATACAAAACGTTAAAACACACACACACACACACACACAGACATATCTACATCTATCCAGCATTGTTGAAAACAAGCGCAGGACAACAATTCTTCCGTCATTACATTAATAACTTGGCAAAGATTTTCATAACAGAAAAAGGGATAGGGAAACGGGGGTGTGGCAGAAAAAGAAAGATGAGAACATAAAGTCATGGAAATATATTTATACATGCTAAACCCTTCACTTCTACCATATGTTAACCATTACGATTTGTTCTAAAGGCAAATTTATTCATATTGTCTGCTCCTAGGTCTTTCGTCCACTGAATCTAGCTTATCAAGGAGACAAAGATGCCTTTGTCTACATTTCCTTGCCATCAAATGGAAATACACCAGAGTCTGTAATTCTGTGGTGTTCTCACCACCAAGGGTTAAAAAAAAAGAATCCGACAGCACCCCAAAGCAGCTAGCGAAGGGTGGGAAGTAAAACGGAAAAAAGTGTGGTAAGGAAGTAAGTCGGTGAAAAACTAACATCTGTATATAAACAGTATAAAATGAAGGGGGAAATCTTTGATCCTATGCTTGAGGATCCATTCAAGGATGCAAGGGAGGTCAAAAGATGTCCAACAGTTGAGTGGTCAGCTCTACTGTTTAAATAACCCAAGCATTGTCCGCGGCTAAGAATTAAGCAGAACAACCTTTTCTTGGATCTCCTAAGGGATGCAGTCCTCCCGCTGATTGACCAAACAATATCATGCTGAACAATTTAGCAGGGGGGGGGGGGGGGGGGGGAACAAGTGCAGGCTTCCGTCATTATATTAATGACGCGGCAAACATTTAAACAAAAGAAAAAATGAAGGGGGGGGGGGGGGGTAGAGAGAACAGGATGGAGAGAAATAGAACGAGAACATGAAATTAAAAAAAAAAAGTATTATACATGCTAAACCCTTCGATAGCACCATACAGGAACCACTGCAATCCTTCTTGAAGGCAGATCTGTTCATATTGCCTGCTCCTATGCCTTTCGCCCACTGGATCAGACTCATCAGGCCGGGAGACACGGCTGATTGTGTCTGTGTTCCCTTGGCATCAAATAGAGATACACCACACCACCAAGCGTTAACAAAAAAAAATTAAACAGCACCCCAAAGCAGTCATGGAAGGGTAGAAAAGTGAAACAAAAAGAAAGTATGGTAAGGAAATAAGTCGCTGAAAAAAAACATATATCACATATAAAGAGTATAAAATGTAGGGAAAATATTTGGCTCTACGCTTGAGGATCCATTCAAGGATGCAAGAGAGTCAAAAGATTTCCAACAGTCAGAGTGGTCAGTTCTGCTGTTTAATAACCCAAGCATTGTTCGCAGCTAGGTATTGTGCAGAACAACCTTCTCTATGGTCTCCTCAGATATGCAAACCTCCCGCTGATTAACCAAACAATAATATGCTGAACAATTTACTAGTGGTGGGGGGGAACAAGTGCAGGCTAACAATTCTTCTGTCATTATATTAATGACTGGGCAAAGACATATATATATATATATATATATGTATATATATATATATATATATATATATATATATATATATATATATGGCAACAAGTTCCTCATCTTGATAACCTAGTTCTCCTCACTGTCCACCCTGGGTTGGAAGGTCTTTTTCTGCTGAAGCCTCTGCCCTGATATTATACCCTTGTGCCGCTCTCAAGTCTGTGTTCTTTCGGGTTGTCATATGAATTTCTTTATTTCCTTAACTTTTTTAAAGTATTAATAATAACCCCGATAAACAACGGGGACAAACGAATCACGGGACAAAACGCACGTTGTTTGGTGGAGTCATCAGCGCTGGTACTAGTGATAAATGTAATAAACAATCATAATGATTAGGGCAGAGAATTGGTTGGCAGTTGGAATGAAGATTCACATGGTTATGAAAGATTAAGAATAAAAATGTAATCGTATCAATATTAGCGGTCGTGAACAGCTGAAATAGAATACGATTGATGATCTCTATGCATGTGAAACTTGGACACTCACAGCACAGTCACAAAGAAGAATTCTGGCAACTGAAATGAGATGCTACAGAAAGGTCTTGAGCATCCATTACACAGACCACATGACAAATGAAGAAGTCCGTAGAATAATTCAACAAGCAATTGTACTCCATGAAGACCTATTCACAGTCGTTAAGAAGCGGAAAATGAAGTGGTACGGACATGTGTCCCGTTCAGCAGGCCTTGCAAAGACAGTCCTGCAAGGAACAGTCAGAGGAAGCCGCAATAGAGGAAGACACAGGAAGAGGTGGGAGGACAATATTCGAGAGTGGACTGGAATGAGCCTAGCAGAATCTCAGCGAGCGGTGGAGGACAGGGACGGATGGTGAAGAGTGGTGGCCAGATCATCAGAGGTGCCTCAACGACAACAGACGATGTTCAGGGATAGGTGAAGGTGAAAGATGATCGTTCTGTGGTGAATAAAAAGATGAAGGAAAATAGAAAGTGGAAACAAACAAACAAACAAGAGGACGAACAAAAAAAGGAGGGGGAGGGAGAGGGGGGGGGGGGGGGCGGGGGAGCAGAACTAATAGAAACAGCACCACCACCAGTAGTGACAGCAGGTAAAATCTCTGATCTAACCAATCAGCTCAAAGGCTGATTCACACTGACGGCACGGTAATTGTCATCATCAGCATTGAGCTATCAACTCGCGCTCTATTGTTAGGTTCTCGCGACACTGCACACAGGGGCCCGCCCCTTTTCTTCCACACACTATGACCTCCTTATTTGAAGACTCCACCCCACCCCATCCCTTCCACTGCCCTGTCCCATTCGTTTCTGACCAGCTCCCAACTGTCCATCCCTCTTCTCCGCTTTCCTCAATTTGCTGGGGGAGCGGAAAGGGAGTAGGGAAAGGGAGTTCCTACTGAGTCTTATCAACAGAATGATGGGGGTCAGAGCTGGTAAACAGGTGGCACAAATGTTATAGACGGGTCACAAGATTCTCTCTCTCTCTCTCTCTCTCTCTCTCTCTCTCTCTCTGACGTGCGTGTGTGTTTTCGTCTCTCTCTCTCTCTCTCTCTCTCTCTCTCTCTCTCTCTTGCGCTCGCAACCGTTCTGTCCAAGGGTTTCATTAGTTCCCCTGGTTTTGTACCGATCCTTTTGTTCTGTCCAGGACGGGGTGGATGGGATTTCTATTTGTGGGAAGTCGACCAGAATGCAGAGGGTGTGACCTTGGTTTGATAGTTAATCATGGTGATTGGGGAATGTTGCTGTGTTGACGAAGGAAGTCATCCTCTCTGTTGATACAGATTCAGAGTAAAGACTTCAGTCTGTGCTGCTGTGTGAGGGCCATGTGTAGTGTTACACACACACACACACACACACACACACACACACACACACACACACACACATGCGAAAGAGAGTGTTCGACATGATTTCATAAAACAGTAGTTTGATTGTTCCCTGGTCGATGTTTTCTTGATATTGACCATTCTGCGGGGTGGTCTTCCCGGAACAATGTACGAACTGTCACTGTGTGCCAAGAAGCTTAACACATTCCTGGGCTTTCTGCCTTTGAAAGAAAAATCATGAACCAATGGGTACAATCTACCATGAATGAATCAAAATCATTTCAGGAGCAAACTCTAAATAGGAAGAAAAATCCACTGCAGAATGAAAAACTGTCACTGAATAATCCTTCAGCGTAGAATATTTAAAAATATTTGTACGTGAACGATGTTAAAGCAAGGAACAAATCATCAGACCCACTAGTCAATAAGTGGGTACCATGCGATTTCTTTTCTCCAGAAAAGAACATCCAGAATACAGTGATTCCTTTGTCATTCAGCAATATGAAAATAAATGGTACGAAACACTCTCCCGAAACACTCACGAACTTACCGAAAATAAAAAAGAAGAACAAGATATTCTTTGATTTGTGATACACTTCATGAAAACATATCCTTAACTCACATGTTACATACGCTCGCATGCCTCATCACCAAAAATACCAAGCCAGAATGAGTGTTGTAAAGAGTCAAGTCATATTTTTTGTATTGATCGATTAATTGAATGATTGATTGATTGATTGATTGATTGATGTATTTATGTATTTCTCTGTTGATTGATTGATTGATTGGTTGATTCGTTTTGATTGTAACGCTGGGCGGTTGTTTTTTCTGATAACACTCATGTCCACGTGCAGGAAATGGATCATCATTCATAAAGTCAAACTAGGTATGAGCTGGTAGTGTCACGCAATGAAGTATTTAAGGATATAAATCATAAAGTCAAACTAGGTATGAGCTGGTAGTGTCACACAATGAAGTATTTAAGGATATAAATCATAAAGTCAAACTAGGTATGAGCTGGTAGTGTCACACAATGAAGTATTTAAGGATATAAATCATAAAGTCAAACTAGGTATGAGCTGGTAGTGTCACACAATGAAGTATTTAAGGATATAAATCATAAAGTCAAACTAGGTATGAGCTGGTAGTGTCACACAATGAAGTATTTAAGGATATAAATCATAAAGTCAAACTAGGTATGAGCTGGTAGTGTCACACAATGAAGTATTTAAGGATATAAATCATAAAGTCAAACTAGGTATGAGCTGGTAGTGTCACACAATGAAGTATTTAAGGATATAAATCATAAAGTCAAACTAGGTATGAGCTGGTAGTGTCACACAATGAAGTATTTAAGGATATAAATCATAAAGTCAAACTAGGTATGAGCTGGTAGTGTCACACAATGAAGTATTTAAGGATATAAATCCCGTAGAAACAAACAATATAGTAGAAGTAGTCGCAAACCTCAGGATCCCGACATGTAACATAGTCGATAGCATGGCTTAAATCTTCGCCAGCCTCAGTGTTTTCCCCATTCTACCACTTTCCTCCTTACCTCTCAACACACACACACACACACACACACACACACACACACACACACACACACACACACACACACCTACTCATGCA
>CM065720.1:48940672-48943172 GCA_033310375.1 Conus canariensis
CAAGGCTAGGTAGAATGGCTATGTGTCGGACAGGGAACACACCAAGCTTATAATTATATAGGGCTTACTACTTGTTGCGGTTTTTGTGTTTGTGTATTTCTTTTACTTTTCTGTTTTCTTCTGATACTGGATAAGGAAAGGGCAGAGGGGAACAAAAGAGGAGTGTGGGGGGAGGGAGGTGGGGGGGGGGGCAGAATGTGACAATGCATCTCTCTTAATCTTTCAGTCCTGAGAGAGAGAGAGAGAGAGAGAGAGAGAGAGAGAGAGAGAGAGAGAGAGAGAGAGAGAGAGTCCGCAACTGGTAAAGCCTGGGCTTGTCGTAACTTTTGCAGATTTTTTTGTTGTTGTTGTCATCGTGCACACACACGCACCACACACACACACACACACACACACACACACACACACACACACACAGAGAGAGAGAGAGAGAGAGAGAGAGAGAGAGAGAGAGAGAGAGAGGCTCCTTCAAGTATTATCTGATTAACTTCAGGAGGTCAGTGACTCACGTTAACGACGCCCATGGACAATGCGAAAGACCAGCAGGTGGTGAGTCGCTGAACAGAGGAGGAGAGGGAGGGGACATGGTGGTGGAGGGAAAGGCGGGACCAGGTGGCCTGTGGAGAGACAAGGGGTGGAGGAGATGGGCGTGGAAGGAAGGGCAAGAGCATGGTTTAGACATGCAAGGCTTGTCTGTATAGATTGAAGGGCGTGTACCCAGTGATTGTGTTGATCACAGACCTGGTGTTTCTGGCTCATGGGATCAGCCAGTTTGGAGACCAAATTTGCCATTGGGACTCTGCAGTGTACTCTGTGCTGCACATCCGTGCATTGTCTAGGACTTGTGAATGTTAAGGCGAACCTGTGACTGTGCACCTTCAATGCTGCTGCTGCTGCTATTGTGTTTCCTGTTTCTTGTTGTTGTTGTTTTTCTTCTTCTTCTTCTTCTACATTAAAAACAGAAAATGAAAAAAAAACAACCTTTAGGCATTAATCAGATAGAAATCCCCGTTCATCTCTCTCTGTGTCTCTGTCTGTCTCTGTCTGTCTGTCTCTGTCTCTGTCTGTCTGTCTCTGTCTGTCTCTCACCACACACACACACACACACACACACACACACACACACATATATATATATAATATATATATATATATATATATATATATATACGGACTGTGGTGTGTCTCTATTTGACGCCAAGAGCACAGACACGATCAGCCGTGTCTCCCTGATGAGTTCCGATCCAGCGGACGAAAGGCCTAGGAGCAGGCGATACATATAGATCTGCCTTCGAGAGGGATTGCGATGGTTCCCTCATGCAGCTAGTGAAGGGTTTTCGTTTTTATAACATACATTTTCTTCATTTTTTTTTCAAACTTTCAAATCTTTGCCAAGTCGTTACTATAATGATGGAAGAATTGTTAACCTACACTTGTTTTCCCCCACTACTTAATTGTTCAGCATTATATTGTTTGGTCAGTCAGTGGGCGATAGCATCTCTTAGGAGATCCAAGTAAAGGTTGTTCTACACAATTCTTAGCCGCTGACAATGCTTGGGTTATTGAACAGCAGAGCTGACCACTCAGACTGTTCCTTTTTTTTTTTTTATCTCCCTTGCATCCTTAAATGGATCCTCAAGCATAGGCTCAAAGATTGTCCCCTACATTTTATACTGTTTGCAAAATGTTTTTAGTTTTTCAGCAACTTTTTACCTCTCCACACATTCGTTTTATTTTATTTCTACTACCTTTCACTGGCTGCTTTGGGTGTGCTGTTGGATTCTTCTTTGAACCCTTGGTGGTGAGAACACCACAGAAATACGGACTGTGGCGTGTCTGTATTTGACGCCAACAACTTGTTTTCTTACACTACTTAATTGTTCAGCATTATATACATATGCATGTATGTATATATGTCTATCTTTCTGTCAATTTAAATATTTCATATAATATATTTCTCAGTGGTATATCGTCTACAAAACTAGTACATTGTGTTTATTTCTTCTTTTAGATAGTTTAGTCAGTTAAATAGTAAGACAATAGTATAATTCGTTAACTGGCAAATATCTCTGACATTTTCAAGAAATCAGCGTTTTGTTTTAAATCCTCGGCAACTGCTTGCCAATGTACTGGCACTGAGTTTATGTAAAACAGTCGCAGGAAAAGCGAAAGCAGTTGCAACAGCGATTCAAGTAGTCACGGCAGAAACAACATCTGTTGATAATGATCTCAATGGTCTAACAGCCACGAGAGTTAATGCTAGTGACTGTTCCAGGGGTGACGAAGAGAGAGGAGGGGACAGATGAGAAAGGAAGTAGAGGTCAAGAAGACAAAAAAAAAGACGAGAAGTTGGTGGGGGGATAGAGAAAAGGAAGGAAGAAGAGGTAAAAGAGAAGAAGGAATAGAAAGGGAAGGACGTAGAGGAGCAGAAGGAAGGAGAAGAATAGGGGGGGGGGGAGAGGACATGAGGAAGAAAGCAGAGGACAAGAAGGAGTGGCAG
>CM065720.1:48948172-48953172 GCA_033310375.1 Conus canariensis
TAGACCCTGAGTATTTTTGCCGTGTGAGGCTCTTGGTGGGAGCGTATTTATTAAAAGATTTGTCTCTTTTACCGGCACTCTCGGGAGCGTATTTATTAAAGATTTGTCTCTTTTACCGGCACTCTCGCGACTTTGTTACTCGCGATCGTCGGCACCGCTCGCCGGTCGTGTTCCCCCACCATATTGCCGAGCCTCGGGTTCAGCACGCATTTTGTGCTGGTTCCGCATATTAAGGTTTAGGGCTCAATAACTATCACACCTGTACTCTTTACCCTTCACAGGTAGAACGTGTTCGAGTAAGGGTGTGTGACACTGATCTGCTTATTAAGATTTAGTGCCCAAGAACTATCACACCTATACACAGTGATACTCCACGTGTAGAGATTGCTATTAATAGCCATACCAGTCACACGACCGGTGGCGTGTACGGGTAGTTCGAGTTTTCAGTCGATCTCTCGAGCACTTTGCACGACACCACACGGACGATCGAGATTAATTGATTTTCTCGATCGGCCACCTTGTCTCCTCTTTGCGGTCGTGTGTTCCGGGTTTGCTCTATCCACCTGTGCCCAACATGGTGAAGGACACCGCCGGGTCGAGCCACTCCACTGCTCGGAGTTCGCTCAATTTCCCGGAGAACCCGCGGGTCGATTCCATCTCGGAGCAATCCGTTCGCACTGATGAACGTACGGTTCGGGTAGACAGAGACGACTTCTCCGCGGAAGGGACGCGTGATCTTCCTCGTCTACCAAACCGACGGACGCACGACCGCGGCGTCCCAAGGCTGATAGGCAAGCGGCCACCATTTCAAAATGCCTTTCATTTGATCTGCCTGCTAGTCTAAGGGCAAAGCTCCCCTCAAGGTGCTGCCCAGAAAGTCTAATGGCAAGGCTCCCCTCAAGGGGCCCGGCCGAGCAAAGACTAGCCAACGGAATTCGCCCTCCCCCACCCCTTCTCCATCGGCCAGCTTGCCCTCTAGCCTACGGACTCGCTCGGAGACTTCTAACTATCATGCTGAGTCACGCGAATCTCGGCCCCCGGGGCACCTTGCCGAGCCGCGGACCAGCACGGGTGACGGATCTGGGATGGAATCACCATCCGTCACTCGCCTTGATGAGTCACGTATCTCTTTTTCCCCCCAAATTGATACGTGCACTCATAGCGCTCGGCCCCACCGGGCACAGGTGCAGCCAACACCTGAGCTCGAGGAGCGCTTCGACTCCGGAAGCAGCCTTATGGTCACCCCGACGCACGACCTCGGTGGTGTCCATAATCCTGGGCGTGCGGGCACGCCGCGCCATGGGCCCGGCCGTGCCCATGCACAAGGACGGTCGACCTACCCCGATCGAACGTCACCTTCTTCCCTAGGGGTATTGGACGTTGGGGAACCGACCTTTCGGATCCCCATTTGGGCAACGTCCGCGGTCCCGCTCCTCCAGGGGGAGGATCTACCAGCGGGACCAAGGGTAACCTGACATATTCCTCCAGGGGGAGGAACACGGGACCGCATCCTGACCAATCCGCACTTTCGCGGGTTGGGGGCTCGACTTCCGCATCCTCCTCCATACCATTATGGCCCTCCCAGGCCCATTCCAAGGACGTGTATGGTGCAGTGCACAGACCTGGACGGGGACGACAGGCCACGGCCTCTCAAGCCCCCCCCCAACAGTGATTCAGGTTACCCGGGTCCCCGGGGACTTTCTGCCTACAAGAAGAAGAGGGTCTCGTGGCTACGACTCGGCGGATGTCTGACCTACGCATTCGCCCAACGCGCTGGTCAGACCTTGAGTGCGGCCTACCTACCATGGTTTTTCCCCAGGGCCGCCACAGCCCGTTTACCTCCCCGGGGACCGGTGGCTCTATGCCCCCGAGAGAGACCAGTGGCTTAACGCCAACACCCAGCACGACCAGCTACATGGTCGAATGTGGCACCCGGCCTCACTTACCTGGGTCGACCTTGGTCTCCCTCCTCGGGCGCTGTCCTATCGGCAGGACGATGTCCCGGCCGCCGATTATAGGGCCACCGGGGACACACTACAGGCACCCCTCGACTTACCTCCTGAAGACGGGTGCTATGAACCCTCTCAGGACCAGTACCTCCCTGAGGCGGACGATGACGAGGAGCTAGCCCCCACCTCATTGTACGATGTCCGCACGATAGAACGGTGGCGACCAGACCTCGTTAGGAGAGAGGCCGCACCCGCTGACGAATTTCTCTCCCTCTCCCCCGGCCCAGAGATCTAGACCAATCTACCCAAGAACCCCTCAGTCGCCTCCTTGTTTACGGACAATCCCGTGACCAGGGAGATGGGCATTTCCCAGTCGGACCGTCGGTTGATCCCCACCTGCCCCCCCCTACTTCCGGCGCCATCTCCTTTAAGAACCTAAAGGAATGGGTCCGAGTAGCCAGGATGGGCATCCTCCACACCACGGCGGGACACACCTACTTGGACATGCCCCTTCAGCGAGCGGAGGCTCTATGGCCGGAGGACGATGGTGCCATCCCAGTACCGGGGGACCCGGGCTCTGAGGCGCACCAAGAGCCTGACCCTCGCTTGTTCAGCGATCCTTTCATGCGACACCTAGTTAACAGGATTTCGCATCACCTTTCGGCTGCGGCGGACAGCGCAGCCAGAAGCCACTTCAACTGCTTGTTGGTCGCGAGAGAGGCCGTGCTGGCGCGGACCTCTCTCTCCCCGACGCTTAAGGCAGCCCTGCGATGCATCCCGGGCCAGGTCCAGTCGCTCTTTGGCGACTACTCGGCTGACGTCATAGCACAAGCAGTTGAGGAACGCAAGCAGGCTGTGTCCTTTGCGCCCAGGCCACCGCCACGCCCTGCTAGACCCCCACTTCGTTCCTTCCCCAGGCACAGACCCTATCCCAGACAATCGCCTTTCCGCACCGCACGGCCCGCCAAGCGACCTAATCTTCTCCCAAGGCCTAAGCCAAAACCCCATCAGCAAAATTTTCGGTTAGGCCAACAGTCACGCTCCCGGAGCTGACTAGGGAGACAGCCCGAGGGGGACTTAGATCAGGTAGCACCCCCCCTCGCCCTATCCCCCACCCACCAGCCCAGACCCTCGCCCCCCCTGGCGGGCAGCCTCTCCCGGCATGCCCACCAGTGGAGACGCATACGCCTCACCCCTGGATAGTGGCGGTGCTACAGGAAGGGTTTCGCCTTCCTTGGGCCCACGAGCGTCCCCCCCTCATGCTATCTCCCCCTCCCTCCCCCAACGAACCCTCCCCCGCCAAAGCAGAAGCTCTTCGCACGGAAGTCCAAGACCTCCTCAAAAGAGGGGCCATCTCGGAGATTTCCCACCCAAACCCCGGCTTCTACTCTTTGTGATCCCAAAAGCCTCGGGAGGATGGAGGCCCATTCTAGATTTTTCGCCCCTCAACAAGTTCCTCAGGCCCACCAAGTTCAAGATGGAGACCCCCACCCAGATCCGAGACTCCATCCATCATCGCGACTGGTCCACATCCGTAGACCTGAAGGACGCCTATTTTTCAGATCCTGATTCACCCGGCCCACAGACGATTCCTACGGTTCGTCTGGCAGACCCCGGAGAGGCCTGCACGCATAGTGGACCTCATCTCCTGCCTGTCACAGGCACCCCACACCTCGGCCAGAACCCTGTCCTCCCTCCTAGGAATGATGGAGTCCCTGTCTCCCCTCATTCCCCTGCGGCGGGTCCCCAAACGCCAACTTCAGAGGGAGTTCCGCCGACGTTTGTCACAGACCTCCGACCGCTGGGACCAGGTCATTCCCCTCGGACACTGGTTCATTTCGGCGACGGAGGAGCGGCTCACTCCAGCCACTCTCTCCACCGGGGTCCCCATCTCCCTCCCAACCCAACCCAACCACTGGAACTTTATACAGACGCCTCCAACTTGGGCTGGGGGGCCCACGTGGAGGACAGTCACGCCTCGGGGAGTGGGAGCTGGAAGCGGTCAGGCTAGCCCTTCTCCAACTCCAGCACAAGGTCGCGCACCGACTTGTTCTCCTCCTCACGGACAATACGTCGGTAGCTTGCTATGTCAACAAAGGGGGAGAGGCCCGCTCCATAGGCCTCTCCCTCAGAACAGAGGCCCTCCTTCGCTGGTGTCGCGCAACCATTGGTTTGTGCCCATGATCGACCTGTTTGCCACCAGCTTCAACCATCACCTGCCCCTGTACGTCTCTCCCGTTCCAGATCCCCAGGCGGATGCAGTCGACGCACTATCCCTCCCCGGGACGGGCCTACTGGCGTATGCCTTTCCCCCCTTCCCCATCCTACACAAGGTGATCAGGAAGGCAAGGCTGGAAAGACCCAGGCTGATCCTCGTAACGCCATGGTGGCCGACCCAGTCTTGGTTCCCGGACCCCAAGTCCCTCACCCACGTTCCCCCCCTCCGGCTCAGCCCTCGCTGGGACATGCTGAGACAACCCCGGTCAGGTCTTCCTCACTCCAATCCCAAGATGCTTCGCCTACACGCGTGGCTTCTATGCCAGCCCAACTGCGAACATCTGCATCTACCCCCCACTCGGAGAGACCCCAGTCCGTCCTAGACACACTAGCCGGGGCAGGGGCCTCTCAGGGATTACGGGACTTCGCCTCGGCATCTCGCAGAGCCAGCACCGAATCCCTCTACAACTACCGTTGGGAGAGATGGATAACCTGGTGCTCAGATAACTCTGTTCCCCATTACTGCCCCTCCAACATCCAAATAGGAAATTTCCTCTCCCACCTATCCTCTTCCCTTAAACTGTCGGCTGGCTCCATTCGGGGCTACAGATCAGCTATCTGCACTACCATTCGTCAACTGGGGGGCCCTTCTTTTGACAATGACTTTCTCCTCAGAGAGGTGTCTAGAGGAGTTGCTCTACGGGAAGCTCAGTCCCCTAGGCGCATTCCCCTCTGGGACCTTTTTACGGTCCTCGATGCCCTCAGAAAAACCCCTTTTGAACCCATTGCTTCTATTCCTTTTGACCTCCTCTCCTTTAAGACCACCTTTCTCCT
>CM065720.1:48963172-48965672 GCA_033310375.1 Conus canariensis
GTTGAGCTGCTCCCTGTTATCTTTTCCAGGAGTGCCCTTTTATTTGCTTATTGACCGATTTCATTCAGTCAGTCGGTTTATTTGTTTAGATGAATATGAAAGACGTTACATGAATATGAAAGATGCCTCTCTGTTCTGTAATCTCTATAGTTGGTATTTGTACTGGGCGATTTGGTGTCGTAAGCAGTAGGGACCTATTCGTTTGGAGCAATGGGCATGTGATCATTTCATTGTGGGAGCAAATTACCCCACCTGTTTGTTGATAAGCTCCTTTGGAGTTTTGCAGAGAAATGCATTCTGCGTTAAATTTTCGACAGCTGCTTGGTAAAACACTTTGCGATATCAGTTGTGGTGGCTTGTACAGGTACTATTGATAACGTTGTAAAAGTAAAATAACAGAAGGATCAAGTTAAAACAGCATTTCTATTGATCAGTGCATGAAATAAAACATAGACATAAAGAAATTAGCAGTCATAGCAGTAACAATCGTAGTACTAGTGTGCGTTCTATGGTCAAAAAGAAGAAGAAGAAGAAAAAGAAGAAGAAAAGCAGGAGGACGGGTATGGAAGGGGGGGGGGAGGTCGGGGGCGGGAGGGGTAGCAAAAGGAAACGGAGGAACAGTTGAGGGAGAAGGCAGATGAGGAGGAGCAGCAGGATTATCAGTAGCAACAGCGCACAGACTGCCTGTCCCACCCAATCAGTACAATGACGGTAAACAGTACTCATCCTGGCGGCTCGCCGCGGCACGGCAAACGTTATCATCAGCATTGATTTATCCAATTACGCTGCATTGTTAGGTCCCAGGCGACACCGCGCGATGCCCGCCCCTTTTCTTCCATTGTGCATGTCCTCCTAATTAAAGCTCCCCCCCCCCCCCCCCCGCCTCCTCCAGTTCCATTAAGACCCCGTCCTAGCCTCCCCTCCCCCTCCCCATCCCTCCCCCCCACCCCAACCCCCCGTTACCCGTTTTTCTCCAACCCGTTGCGATAAAGGGAGAACCGGGAGAGGGTGGGTGGTAGAGAATCCTGCTGTGTCTTATCAGCAGGGAGGGCATGGACAGCCAGGGTGGGTAATCAGAAGGTCAACCCTCTGTGTGTGTGTGTGTGTGTGTGTGTGTGTGTGGCTGTCTGTCTGTGTCTGTCTGTCTGTCTCTCTCTGTCTCGTAGTAAGTCACACATAGTGAAAGCAGAACCATCTCTCTCTCTCTCTCTCTCTCTCTCTCTCTCTCTCTCTCTCTCTCTCTCTCACACACACACACACACACACACACACACACACACACACACACACAGATCAAACATATTGAAAAGAGAAACTGGTTTGTCTGCCTGTCTGTCTGTCTGTCTGTCTTTCTCTCTCTCTCTCTCTCTCCTCTCTCTCTCTCTCTTAGGATGTCAAAACATAGTTAAAGGAGAATCAACTCTCTCTCTCTCTCTCTCTCTCTCTCTCTCTCTCTCTTTTTTTTCCTCCCCCCCCCCCCCCCCCCCCCCCCCCCCCCCCCCCCCACCTGTTCCATTTGTCCGGAGTCACTTTATGACAGGGGATGTGGAAGTCACCAGCGCGCGACTGCACCGCCCTAGGGTCACATCTGGTCCACTGGGTACTACTGGCTGGCCTCATTCTTGTTGGGTTCGTCCAACCATTGGGTGGGCAGGATTTCTATTTATGGAGGGGACTATTCGCGGGACGCAGATTAGGCCTACCCCGCAGAGAGGTGGAATTGGCTTGGTTGTCAATCATAACAATTGGCGAATGATCACTGTGTTGTGTGAATGGGCACTCACGCTGACCAGTCAGACAAAATCACAGTAGGGAGGGTAGACGTTCTGAATGCTCATTCTACCCCAATCAGAGAATGTTCTTATTTTGGGAGGCATGGAGGTGCGAGTCGGAATAATGAAAACAGGTCGTCAGAACAAAAAACAAACGTTCTTTTTGACCCCAAGATTACGTTTGCGAATCTTGAAGGGAAATCAGTTGAACTACAAGTTTAATTATTTACTGTGATAATGTGTTTGGTTTCAACGAACTCACTTTTGTTCGTCACACACACACACACACACACACACGCGCGCGCGCGCGCGCGCGCGCGCGCGCGCACTTTTCTTCAGCAAACTGTCACTGAATAATAGAAAAAAACCTACAATTTCTTTTTAATGAGTGTGTGTGCAGATCGTCACTGAGAAATATGATACAAGACCATGTAGTCAGCAGCAAATTCAAAATCAGAAACGAAGCGTTAACTTAACAATAAAATACATATTGAGAGAGAGAGAGAGAGAGAGAGAGAGAGAGAGAGAGAGAGTATGCCTACATTAATTAAAGCGTTTGTGAACTTTTGAACTTTGGACTGGTACAGAACTTCTTACTTCTTTTGATGTAATTCTGTTTGCTTTTAATCGTATTTCTCGTCCTTGTTTTAGGGTTGTTTATTTATCTATTTGTTATTTGTTTATCCATGTATTTACTCATTCCTTTACTTTTATCTTTACCAGTTTTA
>CM065720.1:48968172-48970672 GCA_033310375.1 Conus canariensis
TCCTCTCGTCTTCTTCTCCTTCTTTCATTGCTATTTGAACATACAAAGTCTGAAAAAAGTTCTACCGAGGAATGACGCTCGCTCAGTTAGGATTTTGTGTTTGATCAACGTCGTTTTTTCCCCCTTTTTTTCTGTTTATCTTTTGTTTTGTTTTGTTCCTTTTTGGGCTGTGGAGATTCTTGTAATTGCCTGTTGACGTGAATGTTTTCTCATAAAAGTAGAGTTAATGATGGACCTCGGCAGGCAGTTCTACCCGTGTGTGTGTGTGTGTGTGTGTGTGTGTGTGTGTGTGTGTGTGTGTGTGTGTGTGTTGTCCCTGTCTGTCTGTCTGTCCATGAGCGTACGCTATTATAATTTTATTTGAAAAAGCCGAAGAAAACAAAACACACACACACACACACACACACACACACACACACACACACACAGAAAGACAGACAGACACACAGAAACACAGACGCACGCATGCACGCACGCACGCACGCACACACACACACACACACACACACACACACACACACACACACACACACACACACCACAAAAAAGACGTTCTGGCAGGTGGAATTACATTTATCCTGCACAAGCCAAACCCCCGCCGTCCTGTATGTCCTGTATGTTAGATACACTGCATACTGCGCGTACCCCTTCCTACTATGCATGACTGCTTCCACTCCACTCTTTAGTATTCCAGATACCTCCCAACAATCAATACCTCGACACAATCAGTCCCGACCTTCCGTATTCGCCTCCTTTATTTGTCCGCTTCATACTCATAGCACCGCAGCATGGCTCTCTTCCTTTTCATCAATGAATACCTTGACACGTCCCCTCTCAACCGCACCTGCGCGATCCCTTTACCCCCCCCCCCCCCTCCCACACCATCCCGATACCTTTTTACCCCTACTATTGCCACGCGCTTCTCGTCATTCTAATCAATACTTTTTTTGCCTGGACCCATTCCTCCCCCTCCCCCCTCCCCCCCAACTCCTTTCTGTTTATGTCTGTCTGTGTGTCTGTGTGTCATCCCCACCCCACCTCTCTATCTCTGTCTTTGTCTGTCTTCGTCTGTCTCTGTCTCTCTGTTGTGTCTGTCTCTGTCTCTCTATCTCTGTCTGCCTGTCTATCTGTCTGTCTGTCTGTCTGTCTGTCTGTCTCTCTGTCTTAAGGACGACTGCTACAAAACACTGGTTAGACCAGTACTGGAATATGGTTGCTCAGTCTGGGATCCTCACAGTCTAAAGGACATTGATAACCTCGAAAAGATTCAGAAGAGAGCAGCACGGTTCGTAACAGGGAACCATATCAGAGAGAAAGGGAATACTAGGAAGAACATGAGGAAATTAGAATGGAAACCCTTAGAAGAGAGAAGAGCTTTTATCAAACTTAATATCTTCTTCAAAGGCAGAGCTAAACTAATTGATATCTCAATGGAACAACTAGCATTGAATAAAAGTAGCACCAGGAGCGGCGTGTCAATCTTATGCCATACCTGCATCAAATATTGACAGCCATTTACATTCATTTTATCCTAGTTCTGTACGGCTGTGGAACTCACTGCCGGGTGCCATCAAGATTGCCACGAATGCAGTCTCATTTAAAAATCAAATTGATACGACAGTCTTATAATAATAATAATAATAATAATGATTTCTTATATAGCGCTTAATCAAACGAATTTCTCTAAGCGCTTTACAAAGTCATACTACATTCACCCTTCTCATATACAATAATACACCTTACACCCACTACAAATACAAATACTATTACTACAATAACTAACAAATCCTAATCCTACCAATGTGACATTCACTTATTCTTCAAATATCACTACAAAAACTTAATCCTATAACGTTCAATCATACAACAAATACATATAATAGAGAACATACACATACGCTACATTTGAAAAGGCCCAGACGGCTATGAGTTAGGTTGTACCCCCCCCCCCCCTCTCCCCATAGCATTGACTAATTATGAGAAAATAGATGGGTTTTAAGTTTAGACTTGAAAGAAGAGATAGAATCTGAATGTCTGAGACAGTCTGGCAGTCTGTTCCACGTCGCTGGAGCTTGAAAAGAGAAAGATCTTTCACCAGTAGTAGTCCTGAAGCGAGTCATTCGCAGAAGGCGGTCGTCAGCACAGGAGCGTAGTTGTCGAGAGGGGGTGTAGATTTTAAGGAGATCTGAGAGATAAGAAGGTCCATTTTCAAAGAGAGCAGAGAAAGTGAGAGTTGAGATTTTGTACGAGATACGGTTTGAGACAGATAGCCAGTGAAGAGAGTGGAGGAGAGGCGAAATGTGAGCATGTTTTCTTGCTCTGAAGACGACTCGGGCTGCATGATTTTGGATTCGCTGTAATCTTTCTATCAGGTATTTTGGAAGGCCGGCCAAAAGTGAGTTGCAGTAATCTATTCTAGATAAGACAAATGCACAAATGAGAGTTTTTGTAGCATCTGTAGAGAGAAGGTGACGTACAGAGCTGATTCTTCTTAGTTCTA
>CM065720.1:48975672-48980672 GCA_033310375.1 Conus canariensis
CATAATTTCCCACTCAAACCGAGATTATTTGTATTTGTTTCTGTTCGTCCGTTATACATCATGCAGGTCATTTTTTTAAGGACATTGGGAACAATAAAAGGATCGCTTTCGTGAGCCTCCTTTTCATTTTGATTTACTTAACATGTTACGTAGCACATGTCCATCTTTTCAGGATATCCAAAACCTCACTTAAAGGAGTAAACTGTAATTGAAAATTAGAAAAAAGGGAAAATCGCACATCCGAATAAATAAATCAATCGATCAATAAATGAAAAGATGAAGAAATAAATAAATGAAAAAGTAAATGAGAAAATAATAACTATAATCCCACTTGTATTTATGCCACAGACCCACCCACACCTCTCATCCCCTGTCCCATATTGGTCTGTCATTACTGAATCGACACGACTGGTATAACAAAGAACTAGTGTTTCTGAACAGTTCCTAGTTTTTAACTCATGGAAACCAGTGAGACTGGAAAGATTAGAATTTTATTCTTGTAATTCTAGGGTGGTTTTAGAGATGCTGATGCTCAAATCAACATCAGGAAGTCGGTTGGTCTTGCAAAGAAGGTTTAGAGCAGTTGTTATTAGCAATTGGCCTGCCATAGCACATGGAAAACTATTTCAATTAACATAAGTTTCACTTTAGTGACCTCCTCTCCTCTCTCTCTCTCTCTCTCTCTCTCTCTCTGTCTCTCTGTGCGTGTGTGTGTATGTGTGTGTGTGTGTGTGTGTGTGTGTGTGTGTGTGTGTGTGTGTGTGTGTGTGTGTGTGTGTAGCATTTCCTCCTAGTTTCCTTACGTATATTTATGTGGTCAAGAATGGAACTTACACCATATGACCGCATAAATCATTGTGCTTTGCCAACTGACATAATCAGCAGAAGAAGTAATAACATTCTTGGTAGCGGTCACTCACAACAAAACAAGTAACATGTGTGCGTTAAAAGGGGTTGAGCCTTTTTGTTGGTGCGGGATAAACCAAACCTCGTTCTCTGCTCTTACTCACCACAGAGAGCCATTCATGAGTTTCTGGCTGAACCATGTTACCCCTGGACAAGGAGCGGAAGCAGACGTGATCATCACAGACGATTAAATAGAGGCTGGCAAGAGAAGAAGACAAGAGGTCTACCGGTGATGTGTCTGATGAAGGGAAATTAGCAGTGATCGGTGTGAGCTTCCCAGTGAGGAGAGTTCTTCCTATCATTGTCAGGAACCGGGGCCCGCCCACATGCATAAAATGAAGGTCGTTTGATCCAAAGCTGATTACCTTGTGTGCTTCGTCATGGACCTGTCGCAGACTTCTAAAAGATAACGGGAACTTCGTTCTCTTTGAGTGTCTAGCTTTATTTCCTGCCTTCCTTTTTGCTTCAAGCCTTTCTTTCTTCTGTCTCTGTCTCTGTGTCTCTCTGTCTCTCTGTTTCTATGTCTCTGTCTCTCCGTCTCTCCGTCTCTGTCTCTGTCTGTCTGCCTCCCTCCCTCCCTCCCTCCCTCCCCCCCTCTCTCTCTCTCTCTCTCTCTCCAAAATACCTCTGTGTGGTGTGTGAGTGTGTGTGTGTGTTGTGAGAGAGAAATTGTGCATCAGCTCCTTGTGGTTTCGTGTGATCATTCAATCGGGGATTATGTCGACAGAAAGCATGTATCACTAGGGCAGGCTATCGAGAAATAAGGGGGAGGATTTTAGAGTCTTGTGCCTGCGGTCATCTATTCAAGAAAACCGTTCTGCGTGCATACACGCTGACCACTGAACAGCGTCAGACTGTCACTCACACAACAGCTTGACAAACAATATGTCAGACAAAACAACTGAGAATTCCCCCTTTCAGTTAACAACGAAACTTTTTTCTCACCATTCACATACCAACTCTTGACTTTTTTTTCACAAACATAATAATACACATATTTTTGGAAACTACATCAACAGGTCTGTATAGACTAAAACATTTTTTTTTCTTTCAAAGTCTGCACCTACAGTCGCACACACACCACACACACACACACACACACACACACACACACCAACACACACACAAAACACACACACACACACACCACACACACACACACACACACACACACCAACGCACGCACGCACGCACACAATTGTTTGTATAAACCAAGTTTCTTGGTCCTTACAGATGTAAAACCATTCTCTCCCAATTTCCAGTCGCTGCGACCTCTTGTTGACTTACGAAACAAACCACAAAGTGTGCCTGTCCACTCTGAACAAAAACACGATAGCCCTATTCTAGCCGGGGAGAAAGTTCCTGAAGAAGAAGAAAAATGAATGAATGGACATAGTATTCTTTACCTAAAGAACATTGATTTTTTTCTCACTTTTCATTTTCTTCATCAGGTTTATCTGATGACTTTCTTACAATGCACCTGTTGTGGCTTTCAATTTACAATTACACAGGACTCCTCTTGTGTCTTTGACGAAAGCTCTGAGGCATGTGTTCCTACAGAGCCTTGCTGTCTCTTTACACCCACATCCACACACACGCACACACACACACACACACACACACACACACACACACACACACACACACCACACACGCACGCACGCGACGCACGCACGCACCACGCACACAGCGCGCACGCACGCACGCACGCGCGCGCGCGCGCACACACACACACACACAACTTGGCTCTCCAACAATTGCAACGTCCACATTTTCTAGTGGATAATTGTGTTTGTGAGGAAACTAACGTCAGCCAAAACTGTTTCAAATGAAGTTACCCCTTATCACCTCCAACGCGCCCAAAATCTCGACTTCCTTAAGAAACACACACACACACACACACACACACACACACACACACACACACACACACACACACACACACAAACCCACTGTGCAACAGAAGAAATACAGCTGGCACATGACATTGTAAGGCTGTGGGAAAAATACCTTATAATGAAAGTATCATGATATATGCACAATAATGTTGTCAAGAAAAATACAAGTTTGTAATGTAAAGATTACAGAATGGAATCGTGGTCTTTGGCCGTGTTAAACAGTGTTCTTTTCTTCTCAGGATGTACAGGTAAAAACAACAACAACACTAACCTCCAGGATTCATGTTCTTATTGTTTTATGACTGGGTATCGTTCTCCATCTGACTAATATAAGCTGTACACAATGCCCGTGTGTGCAATGATGCATTTCAGTTACCTATGCCTTTGTAGATGATCAAGCATGTCACGTAATAATTATGTATCTATTGTGTTTCTAGGGATACCTTTTTAAACTTGTACTCACCTGCACAGTGACATTATGTTTCCAGTTATGAAATTCACCTGGTTAAATTGATTACAGATTACTAACAAATAAACAAGTAAGTAAGTGATTTAATAGCAAAAATAAACAAATAAACAAACATAAATCAATAAATCAATGAATCAATCTATCAATGAATACACAAATGAATAAATGGATAAATAAACAAATAAGTAAATAGCTGAATAAATGAATAAATAAATAAATAAATACAAGATTCGGACTGTGGATCGAACCAAAAAAAATCTGAATTCTGTTTTCAGTTCCCTGTTCCAAAGGTCACACAGTATGTTCCATTACACACTTCACACATCACACTCTCAACACACTCACCTACCTCACTTTACACATCACACTCTCTCTACACTCACCTACCTCACTGTACACATCACACTCTCTCTGCACTCACCTAACTCACTTTACACACCACACTCTCACTACACTCACCTACCTCACTTTACACATCACACTCTCACTACACTCACCTACCTCACTTCACACATCACACTCTCACTACCCTCACCTACCTCACTTCACACATCACACTCTCACTACACTCACCTACCTCACTTTACACATCACACTCTCACTACACTCACCTACCTCACTTTACACATCACACTCTCACTGCACTTACCTACCTCACTTCACACATCACACTCTCACTACACTCACCTACCTCACTTTATACATCACACACTCACTACACTCACCCACCTCATTTTACACATCACCCTCTCACTACACTCACCTACCTCACTTTACACATCACACTCTCACTACACTCACCTACCTCACTTTACTCATCACCCTCTCACTACACTCACCCACCTCATTTTACACATCACCCTCTCACTACACTCACCTACCTCACTTTACACATCACACTCTCACTACACTCACCTACCTCACTTTACACATCACACTGTCACTACACTCACCTACCTCACTTTATACATCACACTCTCACTACTCTCACCTACCTCACCTTACACCTCACACTCTCACTACACTCACCTACCTCACTTTACACTTCACACTCTCACACTACACTCACCTACCTCAGACGGCAGAGCTTGGAGGCTAGTATCCAGCAGGCCGTAATCAAATAAAGGAAAGGGTTTAACCTTCACTTGTCTGTCAACCTTTTTCTGTGCTGCCTGGTTTGTTTTTGCAGGCTGCAGTGCTAGCCCATGGCGTGTTAGTCTCAACCGAGTGAGTGGGGCTGTTCGCACCCGGTGGTCTTTAGTTTGAAAACAGCAGTGCAGAAGAGAGGGAGATCTGGAGGCCTAATAGAGGGAGCCACCCAACAGAAGACAACGATGACGACGACAATGATGATGATGAAGATGACGACGATGATGATGTTTATGACGATGATGATGATGGTGGTGGTGGTGATGATGAATGATGATGATGATGATGATGATGATGATGATGATGAGACGTTTGTAATGATGATGATACATCATCATCATCATGATCATAATGATAATGATTATGATGATTTATATGGCCCATGTCTTGCTTTTCGTTTCTGACTGTATTAATAGCAGTAAGTGGTAGTTCGATTGTTTTGATACAGATTTGATCACAGTTCGAAAATGTGCATTTTTTTTAAAGTCAGTATTACATTGAGAGAGAGAAGAGAGAGAGAGAGAGAGAGAGAAGAGAGAGAGAAGAGAGAGAGAGAGAGGGAGGGAGGAGAGAGACCC
>CM065720.1:48985672-48993172 GCA_033310375.1 Conus canariensis
AGGAGATGGTGACAGGGAGAGAGGCAGCAAACTGCTTCATAGACAGCTATGAGCAGATCAGCAACATCACTGTGCCAGAGGACAGAAACAACAAGTCCATGATGAAATGAAGAATCATCAGGATGACCAAGACCAACCTGACTACATGGACAGGCCTTTCAAACTGAAAGAGCTAGAAGAAGCCGTAGAATCTTTACAGAACAAAACAAAACAGAACAAAAAAATCTCCAGGTCCGGACAAAGTCACCAACGAAATGCTAAAACACCTTGGCGCCAAAGCAAAGACCAAACTCCTTGCTGTTTTCAACAACAGCTGGAAGACGGGGCATGTTCCACAAAGCTAGTGAAAAGCTGACACGGTGCCCATCCACAAGAAGGGCAAAGACAGAGCCAGGGCTGACAGATATCGCCCTATCAGCCTCATCAGCTGCGTGGGCAAGCTCCTAGAGCGTATGATCAACTCGCGTCTAGTTTGGTACCTGGAGAAGAACAATATCATCACTCCAGAGCCGGAAGGCTTCCACCAACAGCATTCCACTGAGGACCACGTGACCTACATAACCCAGAAGATAAGGATGGCTTCCAGGACAAACATCATACACTGACACCAGCCGCCGTGGCGAAGTGGTTAGCGTCGCGGACTCCCGGCTGGGAGGTCGTGGGTTCGAATCCCATCAGAGTCATGTGGGTTTTTCTGCCGACCGGCTCTTACCCAGAGTTGAGTTTGCTGCGGACTCAGCTGGGAAGACTGGGACCACACAGTCGAGTTTCATCCACTTAGTGGATGCGTTTCTGAGAGTGTTGCTCAAATTTCTTGACCAACACTGCAGGTGCCTGTATCTCTCGGGCCTGGTTGACGCCAGGATATATTATGAAAGGAAGCGTAGAGTACAGCCCTGTCATGTAGTCTCAGACCGAAATGGAAATCCGTAGCATCATCTTAATCATCCTCATTCTCATCGGTCAGCATAAAAAAATGTCTCAAATTCTGTGGCCCTTCATGCCCTGCTCTCATGTGACCTCAGTTTCGATGTCCTCTCCACGTCTGTGGCCTTGGTTTGGTTCCGTCGGTGTCACCGGTATCGGCGAGTCCATGGGGGCTGTCGTTGGACGGACGTGGTGGCGCCCTCTGGAGGGAGAGCTCACTCACGCCGGCTCCACGACCAAGCAATTATTGTCGTCAGTAGGGGGCTTAGTAGGTGGTGTCCTGCGTATGTTAGATCAGAACAGGCGCCACTGAACACCACCGAAGTGACTCGGCAGCAGTGCAGTGTCTCCTCCGGCGGGTTGCCTCTTGACGACTTGACATTGACTGCTCCCTGTGGATTGCCGGTGTCGGGGCTGCGGCGGGGCCGACCGGGCTTTGGCTGTGAACGGGGTTTCGGAATGAGCGGCGTGTGTGCACTGCCTCTGAGGTGGCGCAGAGGTTGGGACAGCAAAAAAAAAAAAAAAAAAAATCATACACTGACAGTATTGATGGACATGGAAAAGGCGTACGAAAAAGTCTGGAAGGATGGCCTCCGTAGGAAACTCCAGAAGAGTGGTGTGACTGGCTGCATGTACCAGTGGATCTCGCAGTACCTGAGCGATAGGAAGGCCCGAGTCCATGTCAATGGAGCATACAGTCAGAAGAAGACGCTGAGAGAAGGAGTCCCTCAAAGAGGTGTCCTCAGCCCTACCCTATTTCTCGTCTTTATCAACGACATCGTCAAAGATACGCCATGCAAAGTCCAGGGAGCCATCTATGCAGACGATCTTGTCCTATGGTGCTCGGAAGAACACCTCACAACTGCCAACTACAGGCTACAGCAGGCACTGAATGTTCTCGAAAGCTGGACAAAACTGGCTGGTGACAATTAATGCCAAGAAGACCACCTATACTGTTTTCAGCCTCTCACCCAAAGAACAGGTCAAACCTGCGCATCAATGGACAAACTGTGCTTGCTGAAAACAACCCCACGTAGCTGGAAGTCACCTTCGACAAACGCCTGACGTGGAAGAAGC
Organism: Conus canariensis; assembly: GCA_033310375.1. Taxonomy (NCBI): domain Eukaryota; kingdom Metazoa; phylum Mollusca; class Gastropoda; order Neogastropoda; family Conidae; genus Conus; species Conus canariensis. The sequence goes on from CM065720.1 coordinate 48,987,677, forward strand.
AAGCAGAGAAAGCAGAATCAAAACCTAAAGTACGACTTGCCCACATGAAGAAAGTGGCAGGAACAACATGGGGCGTAGGCAATACGACCCTCAGGAGACTGTACACTGGTAGAGTCAGGCCTGTGCTGGAGTATGGCATGACTTCATGGGGCACTATGGTCAAATCCAACTTTGAAGGGATCAGCAAGGTTCAGAACCAAGCTACCCATATCATCACGGGGGCCATGAAGTCCACGCCAATTCAGCAGCTTGAAACCATCACAGAGCTCCAGCCCCTTGAGGACTGCAGAGACGCCAGACTCCTGACCCAGGCTGCCAAGTTCAAGAGGCTGAAAGGCCACCCCATGAAAGACAGACTGTCCCAGCCAGCAAAAGGACGGCTGAAGAGAGGGAGCTTTGTACGCCAGAGCAGGATCCTAGAATGGCAGCATCAAGATATCCTTGACCATGACCCCAAAGTGATACCCCGGTGTCTTGCCGTCCCTGCCTGGAGTGAAGGAACCCCTCCCCTCATCCAGTGCAGCATCCCTGGTGTTGGCCCCAACGATTCCCAAAGTGGCCCTGAAAGAAAATCCCTCACCCTCGAACACCTCCACACCCAGTTCCCCAAGAGTTCTGGACGCATGTCTACACCGACGGCTCTGCAGCAGATGCCATTCGGAACAGAGGGCAGGAGTCTATGTTCAGTATCCAGGAGGCAGAGAAGAAAAGATCTGCCTCGCTACCGGCATGCACTCCATCAACTACAGAGCCTAAGCAAAAGCCTCGAAAACAGCAGCAGCCCACATCGAGGCCAGCCCCTACGCCGGCCATAACGTTGTCTTCCTGACTGATGCCCTGTCCATCTTGCAGGCCCTTCGGTCCAACAGAGATCCAGAACTCAACTATCTGTCCTCCTCTCTCGCCTCCCTCTGCACAAGTCATGCAGTCACCCTGCAGTGGATTCCCTCCCACTGCAACGTGCTTGGCAATGATACTGCTGGCTTCCTGGCAAAGGAAGTCAATACGAAGGAGCAGATGGACAGATTTACCAGCTACTATGAATCCAGGACCATCATTAAGGCCAAGCTGCAAAACAAGTGGAAGCAGCAGCATCCACGCCACAACAGAGCAGACCTGTACTACCTGCTGACTCATGGAGAGCAGGTAGCCATTTTCAGGCTCAGGACAGGCCACAACTGCCTGAAACACCACCTATATACTAAACTGCACTATCGGCAACACAGAGCAGTGCCCACAGAACAGGCAGCCAGACAACAGAACATCTGCTGCAGTCCTGCCCACTCCACCAAGCGCTCCAAGAGAAAACCTGGCCCAATGGCCCGGAAGCTCTACGGAGGACTGGAGGACCTGTGACGTACTGCCACCTTCGTCGGGGAGACGGGGGAATCAATCTAATAAATGACGAACGAGACAACGTGCAGAAAGCAATTCTGTTTCCTTCTTTTGTAGCTTTGTTACCACTGCAGTTTCCATTTGCTGAGAAAGTGGAAATCTAGGCCATTACAGAAGATAAATCTGCATTGGGCCTGATATCTTAGCCAGCACAAACACTGATGCAGCTTAAATTACACCATGTGAGAGGGTCAGCACAAATGCCTTTTGGGTTGTGTGATCAGGAACGGAACTCACGTCATGTAACTGCAAACACCATGGTATATTACCGATAGATCTAAACAGTGACAAAGTCATCACAATATTTTGATAGTATTATACACCAAGGAACAACAATAGCTCAGATCTTTTTTGTTGTTGGGTAAGCCAAAACATCATTATCTGCTCTTAACCATCTCACAGAATCCTTCACGAATCTCTCGGTCAACCATGTTGCATAGACGAAGGGCGGAAGCAGACATGATCTGCTCGGCTGATCAAAGAGAGGTTGGCAGGAGAAGATAAAAGGTCTGTCGCTGATGTGTCTGATGAAGGGAAATTAGCGGTGATCGGTTTGAGCTCGCCAATTACAGTTTTCCCCCATCATTGTGAGGAAACGGGGCCCGCCCGCATGAACTGTTTGAAGGTTGTTTGATCCCAAGTTCATTATCTTGTGCGCTTCATCATGGACTCATTACACACTTCTAAGGGACAGGAGCTTTGTTCTCTTTGTGTGCCCTGGTTTATTTCCTGTTTTTTGTTTTAAATTCAAGCTTCTTCTTTCTTTCTTTCTTTGTTCTTTCTTTCTTTTCTTTTCTTTCCCTTTTTTCTTCTTTTCTTTTCTTTCTTTCTCTTTCTTTTTTCTTTTTTTCTTGTCTTTCTTTTTCCTTTTTTTTTCTTCCTTTCCTTTCTTTCTTTCTTTCTTTCGCCTTCCTGCTTTCTTTCTTTTAGTTTTTAAAAAATCTAATATTGTCTATTTTTTTCTTTGTTTTTTGCTTTTTCTTCTGTTTCTCGACAGTGTTCTTTTCCCCCCTTAGATGCTTTCTTGGATTGTATTATTCTCTCTCTCTCTCTCTCTCTCTCTCTCTCTCTCTCTCTCTCTCTCTCTCTCTCTCTCTCTCTCTCAACTACAACTTTCTCCATCTAGTCTTTCTCTCTACAACTTTCTTCATCTAGTCGATGTGTATCAGCCAACCACTGATAATTAATCACAGCACATTCACCCCACCTGTACAAACCCGAATACCTTCTCCGCTTAAACATCAACGGTTTCTGTAAACTGCATTGTGCTGCACTGTTCCCATATTTCACACAGATCTTTACTTCACCATCACGCCACCAACCTTAACTAATCCCCTTTCCCTTCCCTTGTTCCGCTCAGTCAGTTTCAACCTGGTCACTTTCCTGCATTTCCTTTCAATCCCTCTTTTTTTCAAAGACCAAACACGCAGTTCAGCTGCAGTGTGTTAATCGTATTGTGCAAGAAGCAGCCAGGCCATCAATGGCTGATGTGAAACAGAAGAAAGCTTTTTGTTCCGTTCTCTGAACTTCTTGTTGTCATAGTGTGCTTCCCGGACCTCCAGGCCGAACAAGGCCGGCAGGACTTCAAACGTTACGAAGGGAAACGGAGATCTGATCGGTGATGTCTCACGTGGCTGTCTGCATCATTTGCACATGCGTGTCTGTGCGCTGGAGCCGCTTCTTTTGTCTGATGTGCTAGAGGAAATTTCCGATGTGTGTATTGTATGAGGGTTAAGGATCAGGTATATTTCCAAGATAGTTGAGCTGTCTTCCATTCATAGATAAGGCAGAGGAAGGGGTGGGATGGATGGGATGTAACTGCATGTTTTGGTATGATTCTTTTTCTCTGTTTCCAAGATGGAATAATTGTTTTCTTCAGTATAATTATCTGTTTTCTCTGGGGAAAAAAAATGTTTCTAGAAGTAACACCGTTATAAAATTAGCATGTTTCCATTAGACTAGCCTCAGAAGTGTGTGTGTGTGTGTGTGTGTGTGTGTGTGTGTGTGTGTGGTGTGGTGTGTGTGTGTTTCTTTCTTTTTAATCTTGCGTATTTTTAGTCAAGCTGGGACAAAAGAAGGATGTGGTGAGAAGTGTTTGATTCAAATTACTATTAATGCTGCTGCTGGTTTTACTGCTGATGGAGGTACTGCCGCTGCTGCAACTACTATTACTACAACAACAGCAACAGTTACTGCTACAACTACACACACTACTACTGTTGGTGGAGGCTCTGATGCTGCTACAATCATTATTACTACAACACAAACTACTGCTAATGTTGCTACTACTACTGAGCACACTACAGATGGTGGTGGTGCTGCTGCTGCTACAATTACTATTACTACAACAATTACTTTTTCTACTGCTACAACTATACACACTACTACTGGTGCTGGAGGTACTCATACTGCTACAACCATTATCACTACACAAAAACCACTGCTAATGTTGCTACTACTGCTACGTCCACTAAGTCGTGGTGGTGGTGCTGCTGCTACAAATACTATCACTACAACAACAATTACTACTACTGCTACAACTATGCACACTACTACTGGTGGTAGAGGTGCCGATGCTGCTACAACCATTATTACTACAACAAAGACAACTGCTAATGTTGACACGACTGATAAGTCCACTAAGACGTGCTGCTGCTGCTACTACCACTACTACTAAAACAACTGCAACTGCTGCTGCTACAACTATGTACACACCTGCTGGTGGTGGTGCTCCTACTACTACCGCTATTACTACAACAACTATTGCTACTGCTGCTACTAATACTACGTGCGCCACTTCTGGTGCAGCTGCTGCTACTACCACTACTAATAAAACAACTATTACTGCTGCTGCTACTACCATTACTACTAAACAACTACTACTGCTGCGGCCGCTACCAATATTCCTAATTGATTGCTACTGCTGCTGCTGCCACAACCACTATTACTACACCAACATCTACTGCTGCTACTGCTGCTATGTACACTACTGCTGGTGATGGTACTGCTGCTGCTGCAACCACTATTATTACAATAACTAATGCTACTGCTACAACTATACACACTACAACTGGTGGTGGTAGTTTTGTCCTGCTGCTACAGCTGTTACTCTTATGTACATTACTACTGGTGATGCTGCGGCTACAACCACTATTAATCAAACAACAACTACTCTTACTGCTGCTGCTGCTACTGCAAAGCATACCACCACTGGTGGTCGTGGTGATGCTGCTGATACAACCACTGTTACTACTACAACGACAACAATTGCAACAACAACAACTACTACTACTACTATTACTACTACTACTACTACTACCACTACTGCTACTGCTACTACTACTACAACTGCTGCTGCTGCTGCTGCTGCTGTTGCTGGTACTGTTGATAATGACGACGACGACGACGACGACGATGACGACGATGATGATGATGATGATGATGATGATGCCACTACTACTCCCGTTTCTTCTCTTCCTGTACATAAATGAAGTGTTTCTGTTAGAATGGCAATGACCGAAATTGCTGCTGCTGCACTGACACCACGGAAGAGTTACGTGCAGAGAGAGAGAGAGAGAGAGAGAGAGAGAGAGAGAGAGAGAGAGAGAGAGATAATGAATATTGCTAAAAAGCCTAATATGATTTTAAAAGTGCTCGACCCCTTGGGGAGCAACATTTGTTAAAATCAAATGTTAAGAGGCGTATTAAAAATCATCTACAATATTGTTTCGAGCGTGGCTCTCTTCAGGATGATGTTCGGGTCGCCTACTGCCGGTGTTATATAGCGTGCGGGGCCCAGTTGTCACTGTTTTCACGTGCAGGTTGGTTACACGTGTTTTGGGGGGTTTCGGGTTGTTGTTCGGGGTGTGTTCACTAACAACGATTTCCATTTGTGCCTGCAGTTGTTTACTATTTCTGTTTTAGTGTTTAAAGTTGCTAGGTGTGGTTTACATAGTATTAGCCATTTTTCAGTTAAACATAAGTTGCATCTTTTTGAAATATTACAGTATGGTGATGCCTTTTTTTTATGATTTTCCAGGATATATTGTAGTTTATTTTTGCATCTTTAAGTCTCCAAATGTATTTGCTCAGTTCTGTTTG
>CM065720.1:49003172-49010672 GCA_033310375.1 Conus canariensis
CATAAGGTGAAATCGATGCAGCAGGAAAAAACGAAAAGAGCGTGTGGGTGTTGTGCACGTTTCAAGCTGGGTCAATGTTGTTGCTATTGATTGCATACCACTAACATTGCCAGAGGCTTTCTCCTAGCTGGGCCGTAAACGATGTTTATTACCTTCTTGGCTTGTCCTCACTCACCACCTCCACCACTTCACCCCATCCTTCCCTCCTCTGTCTATAGCTGCACATAGAGAACTTGCATCGTTCTGCGGACAAACGATGCACGCTCAGATGAAATGTATGTTTAATCGACGTCGATTTTGTTGTTGCTGTCGTCGTTGCTCTCTCTGCGTGCGTGCGTGCGTGCGTGCTTGTGTGTGTGTGTGTGTGTGTGTGTGTGTGTGTGTGTGTGTGTGTGTGTGTGTGTGTGTGTGTGTTTTCTTGTTGGTGTGGTGGTGGCGGTGGAGATGGTGGTGGTCGTCGTCGTCGTGGTTGATGATTATGACGATGATGATATTGATGATTACGACGACAACGACGATGATGAAGATTATTATGAGGATGATGACAATGATGACGCTGTTTTTGCCGTTGTTGTTGTTTAGAGTAAAGTAGAATTCTAATGTCCTTGTCCACTGCATTTAGTTTTATCTTTATCGGACTAAGAAGAACAGATAATACAGGGGACCACTGTATGCATGTGTACATGCGTGCTCACGTGCGTGGGTGTATATTTATGTGTGCGTGTCTGTATGTGTATGCACTTAAATGTATGCGTGTGTGTATGCGCGCGCGCGCGCGCGCGCGCGCCGTGTGTGTGGTGTGTGTGTGTGTGTGAGAGAGAGAGAGAGAGAGAGAGAGACAGACAGACAGACAGACCGACAGACAGATAGACAGACAGAGACAGATAGAGACTGACAGACAGACAGAAAAAAGACAGACATAGAGACAGTCAGACAGAAAGAAAGACAGACAAATAGGCGAAGACAGATACAGACAGATTGGGAGGAAGAGGTGAGAGAAGATGACAGAACGAGGTGGCTAAAATGACTGTTCCCTGCCTCATTTCATTTCCGATTTAAAATGATAATGGCTTTCGTCAGAGAAATAGGAAAAAAAAAGTTGCATTTCTACAGATCCACATTGGTTGTGAGTGAACTATGTATGAGTACTCGTAAGCAAAATACTGACATCCAAACAAGCCAAATCCTACCATTCTCACGCCTAGATACCAAACGATCATACACTCCCGTTTCACTTCCAGCCACCCTCATCTTTCTTCCCTATCTCTGTTTTGTCCTTTTCCCCGACATTAGCTTCACCTGAACTCCCGAGGTACCAAGTGGAGTGAAACTACCTGTAATGTTTACACTAACACAACAACATAGATTTGGATCGCACATATCAATTGTCTCTGTGAGTTGCAAAGTCCATAGTCCATTTAATTGATTCTTTTTCCCCCAATACATAAATTTGTTGTGATCCTTCTAGAAAAACAAATCTTATCTTTGTGGATGGCAAGATCCAATTAGGGAAGCCTGTGTTAACCAGGTTCTGACAAAATACTCAGGGGACAGTCGCAAGGGTCGTACTTAGGTGCAACATCGTCTCCATCCAAATATCAAGACTGCTGAATGCACAGCTCCAGAAAAAGCAAAGCGGAGGGGGATCACGTGTACTTATTGGACGTGGTGCTAGCTTACAGCTCTAGAAATGTATTGCCTCAATTAAAACTATGGTGCTAGCTTACAGCTCTAGAAATGTATTGCCTCAATTAAAACTATGGTGCTAGCTTACAGCTCCAGAAATGTATTGCCTCAATTAAAACTATGGTGCTAGCTTACAGCTCTAGAAATATATTGCCTCAATTAAAACTATGGTGCTAGCTTACAGCTCTAGAAATGTATTGCCTCAATTAAAACTATGGTGCTAGCTTACAGCTCTAGAAATGTATTGCCTTAATTAAAACTATCTGATCTTAGTGATGCAGGCTCAAGAAACCACAGTTGAGTTTTCTGTTCTTGGATGTCCAAACACTATTGACGTTAACCTTGCTTTCAGCCTATTCCTAGAAAGCACTGTGACCAATGCGGCACTCGGTGATCATGTCAGCGCAGTCAGTGCAGGAGGAAGAACGACCATCACAAACATTGATTTGCGGATGGCACCGATGGCCTGGCACGCAGTGAGCAACAACTCAGGGAGCGCGTTGTTGAACGTCTGGATGAAACATAACAAGGGTGATATACAAGACAGACTGCCAGGACTGTGACCATAGTTACATTGGTGAAACTGAGCGCAACCTGCACAAGAGACTAAAGGAACACAAACGTGAGTCCTCCCCAGTGGGTGAACATCTGACCCACACCCAACATCAGTTTGAAAAGGACAATGTGCAAGTGCTCGACAGAGAAGCAAGATGGTTCCAGAGGGGAGTAAAGGAGGCAGTCCACATCGCCGCCAGGAACCCCACCCTTAACCGCGACCGGGGCCGACACAACATGCCATCGGTCTACTCCTCACTCATTCAGTCGCATTGTCGTGAGTTCGCTCACGGCGGTGCGCACTGAATCCAGTTCTCAACCCAGCAGTTGCGCTGAAGAAGTCGGCCGGATTGCCGACGAAAGCTACGCACAGTGAGTAGCCTTCTTTAACTGAGTGAACTGTTTAGTCTGGTAGCCGTTATAACAAGGTGTGGCATGCAAACCAATGCTGAGTCGACCAAGTTGATGGCCGCACACAACGCCACCAACACAGTTACGATAACCGTCCACGATCAGGACTAGAGTTGGCTTAACAATTCAGTTACCATGTGATCCATCATTGATAATGAGGGACCCAAGCCAGAAATGGTCTCAAGGGCAGCAACGACACTTTTCAGATTAAAACCTGCATGCAAGAACGAAACATCTCCATGAAAGACAAGGTCATGCTCTTGTGTGAACTGGTATATTCCGTCTTTCCGCAAACATGCGAGACATAGACCCTCAGAGCCTATCTAGAAAGAAAAATCTAAGCCATGGAAATCAAACATCACTGCAAGTCACTAAACATCAGACACACACAGAGTGTAAGGACAAGACGAAGATGTACTGAGTGTGTGTTGCCGTGTGACAAGATCCAGTGGCCTTGAGTAAACAGTCCTCCGGGGATCTGTTGAAGGAGGATGGGAATGCACACAAAAAAGTAAAAACAACAACGCTGGACTGACAACATGCATAGCGGGCTGGGAAAACATTTGTTGACACTCAGGCCTTGGCATGAAATCGGCAACCTGCGGGAACCAATTAAAGTGTTTTTAGTGGGAGCTCCCAATGTCCACAGAGAGTGAGAGAGAGAGAGAGAGAGAGAGAGAGAGAGAGAGAGAGAGAGAGAGAGAGTGTGTGTCAATGCACTGTACAAGTCTTTGCACACCACACACACACACACACACACACACACACACACACAACACACGCACGCACGCACGCACGCACGCACGCACGCACACACACACACACACACACACATGCATTATAACCAGCACATCCATCGCACTCCCACATTCTCACCCGACCTCAACAGCGCACCATCCCTGCACTGTTGTTTTAAATGACAGAACACTGAGCAGGCAGCCTCTGCATCCTGGCTGTATAAGCTATCCCAGCACACGTTTGGATGTCGTGCCTGCGAAAATAGCCTAGGAGGGGAGACAAATAATAGAGAGGACAAGTGACAACGCAAACACACTGCCTTACATGATTATCGCTCGCGGAGATCTGGTTCCAGGAGCTCAACGGTGTCTTAACTGAGATCAAGGTGAAAGAGGAAAAACAGAGCGTGGGCCATAGGGTCGGGCAGCACGGAATCACCTTTGGAGCAGAGAACGATGTGAAGGGGAAAAAAAGCCCAAGCAAACCCTTCGCGCTCTAAAAATCCCAGACCACATCTTGTCAATGTTGCTGTTATTGTTATCATTGATTTTATCACTTTAGGTCACAGAAGTGCAGCTGTAAACACTTGAACAGTAAGGAATCTCCATGTTCTCACAGCTGGCACTGCAGACTAGACTCATTAAAGCCAGACCAGTCCTCTGTACTCTTCATCAAAAACGTCATCTGTCTTTTTTTTTCCCCCGAAACTCTCCTCCTGACTGTATATGTCCTGAAGAGTGGTCGTGACCAGGAAGCTGTGAGTCATACCAGCACCAGGAAAGAGTGTTGTCGTCATTGGGAAGCTCGTTTACATTGTGCTGGTCTTTCTGTCTGACGTTTAATCCTGTTGTGTTGCAAGAGCTCTGATGAAACTGCTATTTTAGACACCTCATCCCCTCATATTCTTCTTATATAAAGCGCAGAAAATACCAGATGCTGTAACGTCTTAGCATGTATCTGTATAAGCACATCTTCTTGTGTCAGATATTTTTTTTTATCTGACATTTGTTTTCTTTAATGTGGATGTTATTGAGTTACCAGCTGCATGACGTATTGGTTATGTTTTCTCTATGTGTCCCCCTTCCCCTTCAGATATGGGTCTTGGCCTAAACTGAATAAACATTCGCATTCGCATTCGCACTCTCCATTCCCCATGCTCCATTTTTCTGATCCTGTCCGTCCGTGTGTCTGTCTGAATTGTCTGTCTGTCTGTCTGTCTGTCTGTCTGTCTGTCCGTCCGTCAGTCTGTCTGCTTGTCTGTCTGTCAGTCTGTATGTCTGTCTACCCCTCTCTCTCTCTTCTCTCTCTCTCTCTCTCTCTCTCTCTCTCTCTCACAGACACATTGACACACTGACACACAGACACAGACACAAAGACACACACACACACACACACACACACACACACACACACACACACACACGCATAAACACACAGACACACAGACACAGACACAACACACACACACACACACACACACACACACACACCACGCATAAACACACAGACACAGACACACACACAGACACACACACACACACACACACACACACACACACACACACACACACACACACACGTGCGCGAGCGCATACATAGTATGTGCGCATCCGTGCACACAGAAGCTGACAATATGCACTTGCGAATTCACACACACACGCTCGCGCCCTCGAGCGTGCGCACATGTATAATACAGTTATAAAACTCCGTATATGGATTTTACACCCCTACATTAGAAACAGTTTCTTTCTTCCTTCCTTCTTTCCTTTCTCTCCTTTTTTCTTTCTGACTTTTTCCCCTCTCTTTCTTGTTTTTTTTCTCTTCATCTTTGTGTTTCTCTGCATATTACTATCTGTATAGGCAAAAGCCTGAGAAAAAAAAAACCAATATGAAAACAACTGAATTATAATTATGCTGGCTTATTACTCTTAGTATTGTTTAGCTTTGAACGTTACCACTTTGAGTTATCTTATTTTATGTCTTGGGATGCCTGCACTCACTCCTGTTACCATCCTCATCACCTTGGTGTGTTATATATGATGCTATCCCTACACAAAAGCGAAGCAGGGTATTGTCTTCCGTCCTGTCTTGTTAAAAGCCTACAAGTCTGTATTTGAACACTGGAGGCCATAGAACAACGAAAACCATGGTTGAATTGACACTCGCCAGGAAAAAAAAAACTGCATCAACGAGCCAGATGACAAATCGATGTTCTCAGGGCCATGGAGCTCAAACGGACGAATTTTGCCCGTTCACCCCGAGGGCTTTTAAAGCAAGCAGACACAATGCGGGTTAAAATTCACGAACAAAGATTGTTCCTCAGCTCCCATGCTACCGCTTAATAGCCCTAATCGTTCAATCGTTTCTAGGAATCAATGTACAGTTACACCGCTTTTTTTTAAAGGGGTTAACCAGGTCATTATGAATTTGAAGAGAAGGAGTGGGGCGAGGGTGGGAATGAGGGTTGGAGAATGTGTTCGGAGGGAAGGGGGGTTATGGGGGAGGGTAGAGTGCTGGGGAGGGTCAAAGTATTGATGGTTGTCACGTCAGTGTGAAAAGAGAGAGAGAGAGAGAGAGAGAGAGAGAGAGAGAGACAGACAGACAGACAGACAGACAGACAGACAGACAGGCAGGCAGGCAGGCAGGCAGGCAGACAAACAGACGGTATCAGTGAAATGGTGAATGGAGAATGGAAGCTATGAGAGGGGGGAGAGAGAGAGAGAGAGAGAGAGAGAGAGAGAGAGGAGAGAGAGAGAGAGAGAGAGAGGAGAGGGAGAGGGAGGGAGAGGAGGGTCGAGGTACTTATTGTTGACAATGACAAGAGACTGGTTGGAGAGTAAGGAGAGGCAATCAAGTGTGAGAGGGAGGGGAGGTTGGCGAGTGCAGTGAGTGTTGAGGCATTCATTGCTGGAAACCCAGAGAGATGTGTGGCAAAACATGAAGTGGAAGGAGGAGTCATGGGAAGCGGAAGGAGGAAGGAGTGTGAGGCATAAGTAGAGGTGGTTGGAGTGTGTGCAGAGAGGTGTGTTGCAGAGAGGTGTGTTGCAGAGTGTGGAAGGGGAAACTGTGAAACAGGAGCCACGAGAATGGAAAGAGAAAGACGAAGAGCGAGGACGATCCATTCACTGTCGCAGTGTGATGAGCGTGTGGAAAGTATTGGCAATGATAATAATAATAATAATAATAACGATAATAATGATAATGATGATGATGATGATGATGATGATGATGATAACAACAACAACAACAACAACAATAATAATAATAATAACAACAACAACAACAACAGCAACAAGAACAATGATAATGACAATAATGCTTCCTCGTTCTAGCTTGAGGAAGGTTTTAAATAAACCGAAAATTTTCAATATCACAGTGTTGGTTGTTTTTACTATCCGGTCATAATAACAATGAGCGTAAATAATAAATGAATGAATAACAATAATAATAATGATAGCGATAATAATAACAATGATAATAATAATGATAGTTATGATATCATAGCATTTATATAGCGCGTAGTCAAAGGTTCTAGGCGCTGACAACCCACACTCTCGAGTACGCAACGGGCTGCCTACCTGGGTAGTGTGAACTGAAAAGCTGCCTGCCGGTGCTTCATGCAGTCGTTTCCGGTGTCATCCAGTCAATATCGTTCACCCAATTTCCTGACTTCCTTCATTCTTTCAGTTTCTGACGCAGGATGCATGCTTGTGTAACGTGTCATCTATGCCAATGGCCAAACGGGCCTTCTCTCGTCAAAGTCGGTGATGGGACTTTCCGTGGAATTTTAATGGGAGAGAAGGTCTGGATTGAGGAATGGGGAGGTGCCCGGTGAAGGAAGGGTGGCAAGCATAATTATAAGGGCAGGGAGGAGGGTTTAGGGCTGGAGCTAAGTGGAGAATAATGAATGGAGGTGTGGGTTGTGGTGGTGGCAGATGGTACACTGATCAGACAGTGGCGGGGTGGAGTTTGGTTTATTTGTACGCTATCAGTCACGGTGCTATACCTTGGGTTTTTTGTTTGTTTGTTTGTTTGTTTTTTTGTGTGTGTGTTTTTTTTTTGGGGGGTGGATTTTACGAGTGTTTGTTTTCTTGTGTCGAGTTAAGGAGA
>CM065720.1:49015672-49025672 GCA_033310375.1 Conus canariensis
AAAGGTTATCATACACAAATGGCACTTCTATATAGTGTTTCAAAATTTGACCGTTAAAAACCGTTGTTCTTGACATATTGTCCGATTTGGATGAAATTTTGTATGCATACAGGCTTTAGCCCAGTGAGGACTAAAATACCAGTTTAAAAAGTGTACCTCGGTAAAATAACTGTTAAAACCGTTATTTTGCCGTAATTTCTTTTATATTGGTGGGTTTAAACATTCCAGCTACCGGTATATATATATATATATATATATATATATATATATATATATATATATCAATAACGAAAGCTGTATATTGTTATTTGACAAATGTCTATGAAAGTACTGTATTTGACGGATTTTGAAATAGCTTTAGATCTAATAACTGACCGGTAGATCATGGGTATTTTCATAGTAAACATGCTCTTGACATGTACACGCGCATTCAAGATAAACTGGGAGTACGTGTATATGCTTTGCATCTTGTTTCTTTATAGAAAGCAGTACTATATCATACTCCCGGCACATTGTGAGCACTGTGGCGTCTATAACTGCTCCAACAACAAGAAACCCAGGAGCCAGAGAAGATTAATCCACGTTTTCCTGAGGATACATAATAATAATAATAATAATGAATACTTATATAGCGCCTATTCTCGGCTAGAGACCAAGCTCTAAGCGCTTTACAATCCACACTCGTTTACACAACGGGCTGCCTACCTGGGTAGTGCCGACTGAAGAGCTGCCAGCTGACGCTTCATTCAGTCGTTTCCGTGTCATACAGTCAATATCGTCCAATATCGTTCACTCAATATCCTTACTTCCTCCATTCTTTCAATTTCTCACGCAGGGTGCATGCTATGTGAACCGTGTCATCCATACCAACGGCCAAACTGGCCTTCTCTTCCGAAAGTTGGTGATGGGATTTTACGTGTGTGCAAGATGTTATGCCTGCGTTCACACACGGAACCTCGGTTTATAGTCTCATTCGAAGGACATCTCCTGCTGGTACTTCCATATCTGTTTTGATGAAGCATACGCTGATCATGAAACAATGATGTGTTGTCTATTCTTTTCTGGTTCAGGTTTACCATTAACATGTAACTCCAGTCATCTTCCCATTAGGAAACAAAAAACTGTGGCAAGAGCTGGGTATCTGGATTGTATTCAACTCATACTCTCATGCCACCAGAAATCAATACGTGGAGATGGTCAGTACTTTTTTTGTACCCGCAGTTCTTATAGGACAGAGAGTACTTTACAATGGAAACGAAGAAATGCTGTCCGTGTGTCTGTGTGTCTGTCTGTGTGTCTGTCCGTGGTCAAAATGTGTTCCGCTCGCTCCAGACAAAACGTCTGTGTCGATCTTTCTGAAAATTTGTTTGTATGTTCATTATGGGTAACGGATAATGCCCAACGCTTTATTTTACCAGAATAACTGTTACTAACGGCTATAACGCGCCCAAAACGGTTTTTCTTCTTTATGGAATATCTCAGAAAGTACTTGTATTCAAGATGAACTGGAAGTACGTTTATATGCTTTGCACTTTTTTCATCTTCTAACGGCTAACGTTATGCTCTTCCAGCTGACTTAACCACAGGCAGACGCCTTAAGGATCTCGGCAAATGTGATGTAAATAAGGGAGAAGGGAGGAAAGCCTTCAAAAACCTAGTAAAAATCTCATGATGGCTTGCACCCACAACGCACAGATCTTCACAAGTTGAGTGTTTGATCGATGTCACGGGGACCGGGGACAGAAGTCGACATGATCTGCTCGGATAGTCAAAGAGAGGTTGTCTGGGGAAGACAATAGGTCTATTGGCGATGAAGCTAATGAAGGGGAAATAACAATGATTGGTTTGAGCCTGCCAATAACAGTTCCCCTCAATATATTTTGAGGAAATGGGGCCCGCCCACTTCCATAGCACGTCGTTCGTTTGATCCCAGATTAATGGTCGTGTATGTTTCTTCATGGACTCGTTAGAGACTTCCAAGGGATCTGGGCCAGGTTCTCTTATGGCTTTATGTCTCTCGTTCGTTTTAGTTCATGCGTTTCTTTCTGCCTTTCTTTTTTTTCTTTCTTTCTTTTGTTTTCTTTCTTCCTTCCTTCCTTCCTTCCGTCCGTACTGTCTCTCTTGCACTGCTTTTTCTCCATTTCCCTCTCTTCTTTGTTTTTCTTTTTTCGTTTTTTATTATCTCTTCTTTCTTTCTCTGATATTCTCTGTCTGTATCTGCCCCTATCTCTGTCTCCGTCGTCTGTCTGTCTGTCTGTCTGTCTGTCTGTCTGTCTGTCTCTCTCTCTCTCTCTCTCTCTCTCTCTCTCTCTCTCTCTCTCGTAATATCAAGAATGCATGCGTGTGTGTCTATGAGCGTGCTTGCAAGTGTATGTGTGTGTGTGTGTGTGTGTGTGTGTGTGTGTGTGCGTGCGTGCGTGCGTGTGTGTGTGTGTGTGTGTGTGTGTGTGTGTGTGTGTGTGTGTGTGTGTGTGCAATCGGGCGCGCGAGCGAGCGTATGTGTGCATGTACGTGGGTGCATGCAGAGAGAGAGAGAGAGAGAGAGAGAGAGAGAGAGAGAGGAGGGAGAGAGAGAGAATGATAACAGTCATATACACCCATTGATTTCTGCAAGACAGTTTGTAGATGTGAAATGTTAGTATATATGAATCAGACCAAACTTCTGAGCGGCTGAAGCAAATTTTGTGGCAGAAAAAAGCAACGATTGTGTTGTGTCATTTGTTTTCCTGTCCAGATGAACACACTGGGTGTATCAGAAGCATGCTTTGGGAAAATTTTAATCATTCACCCTCATGTGATATTGTGAACTGTCACATCCTGATGAAGTACACATTTAGGAAAACAAAACTCTTATATGAAGATGCTGATGACTTTACCTGAGGCGGTTAAAGGTGAGAGTGACTATGAGACTGATATTGAGGAAACTCAAAAGTGCTTGCGAACATTATTTCCTTTTGTGTTCTGATGCATGTCATTCAGACTCTGGTGGATGATGACACTACGGCGTTAATAGTCTGTTAATTGGCACGTAAGTGTCCTAAGTATGAGGCAAAGAGACGCGGGTGAACCTGACAAGGGTTTATCACTGTCTGCTCCTGCTTTTGTTTCTAGAGTCTCCATTCCCTTTCTTTCACACCCCTTACCTAACCATCATCACCCATCTGAACTCGCTCCCTCTCTGAATCATTTTCATCCCAGCAGCTTTCCTTCAATTTTTAACCCATCTCCTGAAAAGACGGAAACACGGTTCAGCTGCCATTTATAAATCCCACTGTGCAAGAAGCTTTTGACCCACGAGTGGCTAATGGGGCTCAGAGGGCAGCTCTTTGTTCCCTTCTCTGAACTTCTCGTTGTCATAATTTGCTTCATAACCCCCCAGGCCGAACAGAGCAGGGCTTTAGACGTTGGGCATGGAGACTGGAATCAATCAGTCATTCGTCATGTGGCTGCCCGCTTCACTTGGCACGTGTCGGTGCAGTCAGGCCTTGCAACATTTCTTTCATTTCGTTTTTTGGGTTTTTTTTTTTCATTTTTGTGAGAGTTAAAGTGCTCAGTATATGTCATGATCCTAGCTTTGAAAGACATTGTTTCGGGCGAAAAAAAATTTATCCATGAAGATACCTAAGTATCTGTAAAAAGAAAATGTTATTAGCCTTGAAACAAATACATTAATAGCAGTATAATTAGCTATCAACTGTTTTCAAGTCATGTTTGTTATTTTCGTCACGAGTCTCTCTTTCCCTCCCTCGCCCCTCTCTCTCTCTCTCTCTCTCTCTCTCTCTCTCTCTCTCTGTCTCTCTCTCTCTCTCTCTCTCTCTCTCACACACACACACACACACACACACACACACACACACACACACACACACACACACACACAGTTTAAAAAATGTGCTGTCTCTCTGTTCCTTTTCCCACCTCAGCACAGTTTTCGCAATGTCCTTTCAAATGACTAAAGACTTGGAACGGGCGATCCTTGCACTGTGGGTGTAAGCTATCTCCCCTCTCTTTGGATGTCCTTCCTACAAAAACAGACCCAGCAAAACAATAGGCGGACGGAGAGGACAAGTGGCATTCAAACACATCGCCGTGTATGGGTATCGAGTATGAGGAAAGGGAGGGAAGCGTGGGGAGGGGGGGGGGGGATCTGGTAACATGCTCCCAGTGGGTACCGTAATTGGAAAGAAGATGACAGAGATTCAAGGGAATGTTGGCAAGCAGGGTGGTGAGCACCAGATAACTTTCCGAGCAGGATATGAAGCATGGAAGAAATGTTATGTTCGGATAAATCCCAGAATACACCTGTAAATTGTTGCTATATTGTTATCATTGTCCAGTGGATGTAGGTCACAGAGGAGCGGCGATGGACATTGACACAGTCTACTGCGCTCCCTAGTCTGGCGTAGCGAGGTAGAGGCATTGCAGACTGTCCGGTCCATCCATGACTTCAGCAGTCTTGTTTCTAGGACCACGTCCCTCCACATCAGAATGGTCCCGAACAGGAAGCCATTACACATGCCCGTACCGAGTAAAATGTTCATCTTCACTAGGAAAGCGATATACATTTTTTGTCCTTGTAATTTCGAGTCACGTCGTATTCCATGGAAAAGAACATAAGTATCCCTCACAGAGGAACTAACCTGTGACAACCCTCAAATGTCTAACGCACGTAGGGAAAGGCAAAATGAGTCTTTCTGTCTGTTTTATTGGGTGTATTTTTGTAGTTAGTTCATTCTAGAGTAAAATATATGTATCTTCGAAAACTGTTTCCAGGTTGATTGTCCTTTCAGTGTGTGTTCAGAAGCCAAAGGAAGAATCACTGGGTCAACATCTTTTCAAGTTTGAAAACTGTTTTCAGATGATTGTCATTTCAGTGTATTTTAAGACGCCAACGGAAGAATTGCTGGCGTGTATGTTGTTGTACGCCTCGCTCTCACACACTGTTAATGAATAGAGAGAGAGAGAGAGAGAGAGAGAGAGAGAGAGAGAGAGAGAGAGAGACAGAGACAGAGACAGAGAGAGACAGACAGACAGACAGACAGAGAGGCATTGTGCACGTTTCGAGTTGTGTCCATCTTCTTGAGATTGTTGTGCAGCACTGAAATTGCCTGAGGCTTTCTGTTGAATGGGATGCAAACGATTTGTGTCGTCCTCTCTGCTTGTCCCCACTCACCACGCACTCCACGCCACCCATTCTCCTGTCTCTCGGCACATGAATTGCACGAAGAACTGAACACGTTTTACTGACAAATGACGCACGCGGCGTTGAGATTTACGTCCGATCATCGAGAATATGTTTTCTTTCTTTTTTTTTTTTCTTTCTTTCTTTCTTTCTTATTGCTGTTGTTCGTCCTGTTCGTGTTGTTGTAGTGGTGGTGGTGATGGTGGTGGTGTTCGTCGTCGTTGTTGTTCTGGAGATGGCGGTGGTGGTGGTGGTGGATGTGGTGGTTGTAGTGGTGGTGGTTATTGTTGTGGTGGCTGTCATTGTTGTTGTTGTTCTTTTTTTTTAGCGCACTGTAGATACCGGTGTTTTTCCTAAGTGATAAGAAGGAGAAACAGGACCCCAAAACGATACAGATGACAACTCTATCTTTTCGATTTTTCTGCAGCCTGGCTTTCCCTTCAACCCTGGCGCCCATAAAGCACATAGTGGCAACAGCGATTTAAACTGACGAACAAAGAGCTGTCCTCTGTCCGCACGTTAAAGCGTGATGGCCCTGATCGTTCTAGACACAATTGGAATCAATGGGCTCTTGCACAGTCTTTGATTTATATATATATATATATATATATATATATATATATATGTAGAGAGAGAGAGAGAGAGGGAGAGAGAGAGAGAAGGGTTAACAGGTCATTTGAAAGTTAAAGAAATGAGCGGGATTAAGGCGAGGCTGGGTTGGACGAAAGATGGTGGTTGTGGTGGTGGTGGTGGTGGTGCTAATGGCGGTGGTATGCATGTGTGTGTTTGTTGGGGCGGGAAGAGGGAGGAGAGCTTTGGTGGAGGTATATTCGTTGTTAAGGATGGAGAGATGCGTTGATTGGGAAGAATGTGATCAATGGGGCGCCACTTACTAATCCATTAGTGGACGACAATTATTCGCTTACCTCCTTCCGCCCGCAAGAGGGTGTTGCCACGTGAATCCGGCAACAGTCATGCACTTACCAGTACGAACGACGTCGATGTGATGTCAGTACGGACGTGGGTGTGGAGTGTGAACTAAAATTGAGTCCATCACAAATGCATTGCAAAACAGACACCACGCGTTTGGGCGTATCCTATCTTCTATAGGTGGGACTAACAACACTTTTACGTCTTTTTTTTGTTTCCGCTGTTTGAATGCTGTTTGTCCTGCCTGAAGAAGGCCGAACAGGTCGAAACGCACAGCATTTGTATAATTTATTTGTTGCTTCGTTTGACGGCTCAGTAATTCTAGTTTTGCTTTATACCCAATCATCGGACCTCTAGCTTTCAGATTTATTTGTGCCCAACCTACGTTTAAGCTTAAGTTGGTATTAAAATCGTCCTTATATAGTTATACAAATCATCCCTGAAAGTGTAACAATATTTTTTCTATAAAACATAACTTATTTTGCCATCAGACACAATAGTTGGTTTACAAATAAGGTTGCAATTTCTAAAAGAAGCAGACAGGCGTAACATGACTGTGAATATGAATAACATCAGTAATATGGTGCTTAGACAAGGGGATACCAATCAAAGAGGGAGCAATGGCAATACAGACATTCGAAAGTAAAGGTGACAATTTTTTATAACTATATAAGGACGATTTCGATACCAAATTAAGCTTAAACGCGCGCGCGCGCGCGCGCGCGCGCGCGCGGTGTGTGTGTGTGTGTGTGTGTGTGTGTGTGTGTGTGTGTGTGTGTGTGTGTCAATAGGCCGGTATAGATCTGCCATGGGGAAAAAAGTTAATGCGAAGAATCCCAGGTAGCCGTAGTTTTCCTTGTAAACTCGAATTACGTGACTCTCGTCCTTGGTCGGTGATCAACGGTGATCTCTGCTGCTTGGTTTTCTGCAATTATTTACGATCCGACCTGAACCAAGGCATTGTGCGTCTCCGTCCATTTAGTCCATATTCTTCATTCAACTGGATCCCTTGTCTTTTCCGAACCACTTGCGTGTGATAGTAAAAGAAAAATCAATGAAGTTCAGTCTCGAGCGTGCGTGTGTAGGATCAGAATGGCATCAATCTCTAGCCACAAACAGAGGATGGGGTGTGGATAGGGGAAGTGATTTGTCACGAGGATATATTCTTTTGGAATCAAATATATCAGAAAAAAAAACCTGTGAAACAGTGGTTAAACTTTCTCTCTGCATTAAAAAAAAGTGTTGGGAATCTTGAAATGTAAAAAGACGTAGGAATATGGGGGGGGGGGGGGGGGGGGGGAGTTGGGGGGGGGGGGGGGGGATCGCAGTAAAATATACAACAAAAAATCAATAAACGACAGTCACACAGACCAGTCAATTCCTAAAGGACGATGTATCTGTTGAAGTCAACAAGCCAAAGATTCTGGCATGACCAAAACGCACGTGATATGTTCGTTTCTATGTCAATTGGAACATAATATATGGACATAATCCGGGGTATTTTGCCCTTTACACTTTTGACTTAGTAAGGTGTTCCATTTAACAGCTGTCACATCTCAATGAAGTAAAACCACTACTGGAAAAAAACAAAGTTTGTATGTGAAAATCCTGTCCCGCATATCTCAGGATGTAACACTGTAGATGGATCTTTGGTAGCCTGATGGGAAAAACAAGAACAAAAACCAACTAAATTGCTTCCAGCATCTTTGCCTGTGTTGAGTTTGACATGCGTCTGTCAGATCGAGGTGGATGATCACTCCTCATCTCCACAACTCTGTTTACAGGTGCCCAAGTGTCTTGACCATGAGACAAAGAAAACGTGGACGAACTCGTATACTTTCTCAGTCTAGCCATAAGCTGCTATTGCTGCTGTTTCTAGCCTCCCCATTCTCTGTCTTTCACATCAATATTTTTTTGTACATCACTCAAAGACCTAAACAAAAGGCTCCCTCAATCATTTTCATCCCTGCAGGTTTAATCCATATTCTGAAGAGGCCAATACAAAGTTTAGCCATCACGTATAACTCCTATTGTGAAAAAAGCGGCACAGCCGTCAATGGCTAAAGAGAAACAGAGAAAAACTCTTTGCTCCCGTCTCTGAACTCCTTGTACAAATTTGCTTCACAGACCTCCAGGCCAAACAGGGCAGGGTTTTAAACAGTTGGAAGGAAAACATAAAATCGATTAGCCATTAATCATGTGGCTGCCTGTTTCACTCGCCCCTGTCAGTGCAGCCATTTCTGATGTGCTGGCGCGTTTACTTTTTTTTCAATAGACGTGCAAGTTAAAGTATACAAAAGAAGTTATCCCAGACGAAAAGCCAATTACCCTCAAAACAGGTAATTATCTATAGGAGGGGATATCATTTTGCCTTGGAAACGTCTTTCATACCAGTCTGTTTACTTCGCTGAGTCAACCTCACTTTCCTGTGTATCGCTTATATCCCAGCGATTTCAATGTTGTTTTTAACTCATCATTTGAAATTAACTAAACTCACTTTCGCTGTCTTACACAAATCCTATTGTTCGTCTTTTGCTTATGCGCAACAAAGGTAATCTTTTGTTGCGGTCTCTGAACTGTTGTTATGACGCTCTTCATGGACCCCAAGACAGCAGAAAGCAGGGCTTTAAACGTTGGGAAGAGAAACGGGAAATCAGGTGGTCATTTATCCACGTGGCTGTATTTTTCACTTGCACGTGTCTGTGCAGTCGAGCCTTTTTTGTGTGATAGGCAGCTGCAAATTTTCTTCTCTTCTATATTTGGAGAAGAAGTTGACTTACCCTACTTGTTTATTGCTTATATTTTTAGAGTTGAAGTGCACTAGGCATGGCAAGATACTCGCTTTGAAAGGTGTGTGTCCTGCTGGAGTGAGGGTAGGGTTTCGGACAATATATGAAAGTGTCTCAAGAAAATTAAAGTTCCCTTAATGCTCATTTTTCTGGAACACACCCTCCACCTCAATGAAAGGTAAGTAGCTAGTAGAAAATGATTTTTTGCTTGAATATTTTCCCATGTTTTTCAGAAAAAAATTATCACTTTTCAGAGAAAATTTTTTTTCCAGGAATAATGGGCTGTTTGAATGTGGAAACATTTTTGCTTGTGTATGTGTGGGTGAGAGAGAGAGAGAGAGAGAGAGAGAGAGAGAGAGAGAGAGAGAGAGAGAGAGAGTCTGTGTTTATGTGTTTTATAAGCGTGCAAGAGTGTGACAGTGAATGAGAGACAGAGAGAGAGAGAGAGAGAGAGAGAGAGAGAGAGAGAGATCAGTAGCAGTGTAGCAGCACAGACTAGTAGTAGCAGCAGCAGTAGTGGTAGTATTAATTGTAGCAGCAGCAGCAGCAGTAAAGTAGTAGTAGTGGTGGTAGTAGTAGTAGTAGTAGTAGTAGTAGTAGTAGTAGCAGCAGCAGCAGCAGTAAAAGTAGTAGTAGTGGTGGTAGTAGTAGTAGTAGTAGTAGTAGTAGCAGCAGCAGCAGCAGCAGCAGCAGCACAAACAAACAGAGAGACAAAAACTCAATTTTTTTTTAAATCAGCATCAATCCATATCAAGACGACACATGACAAAATCGTCTCTGGCCAGTCTGCAGCGGTGCCTGAACGGACAAACCTCGCCCGCTCAACCTCACACTTCAGAAAACACGTGGTCTCAGTAAGGGTTAAGGGTCACGAACAAAGAGCTGTCTTCTGTTGCCACGTTAGCGCTTGATGGACCCTGATCGATCGGGATCAGCGAGACAGTTGCACCGTCTTTTGTCAATACCAGGTAAAACTTGGCACTTTTGGAAAGCTGGAGGCAAAACATTATGAGAATATGGATAACAGGTGAGATGTTTCTGCGCGCGCGCGCGCGCGTGTGTGTGGGTGTGTAAAAGTGTGTGTGTGTGTGTGTGTGTG
>CM065720.1:49030672-49038172 GCA_033310375.1 Conus canariensis
GACGAAGAGACCTTGCAGATCAGCGACCTACAGATGATGAAATGTCTATTTTGAAAGAGCAAAACCCTGCTGACATCAAGCAATCCAGACCAAAATTACTTCTGAACGATTAGAGTGAGTATTGCATGTATCTTTCCAGACACAAGGCATTTAGGGACTGTCTGGCCGTGCAGAACACGGCACTATGATTTGCGACACAATCCGAGGAGCTACGAAGGAAAAACAAAACCTGTACATGACTGGGTCAGGTTAAGACGGAACTAAAGTGAACTTTCAAAGCCTGTCTTTGCTTTGTTTATAAGTTGATTTTTGTTTAGCTTAGAAGATAACAATGTAGGACACCCATCAAAGAAGACACGCCTTCAGACAACCAACCATTGATAAGGGTAATTTGTATATCGGCAGTGCCAAAAATAGTTTTGACAGCAGAAGGGCATTTAGACGTAATAATCAAGACGCAGCGTGGCCCCCTAAGAGAGTAGGGAGTTCGGAGCCAAATCATTTGTCGGAGAGGGACTTCTCTAAGTCTTTCTACGTCAAGCTGTCCCTGAGTTTCTTCCTATTTCATTGCGCCTCTGGTTTTTCGCCTTTTTCCCCTGTAAATCTTTTTTTCTTTCTTTCTTTTTTCGTCTTTTTTCTTCTTCTTCGTCACATCTCTGACTTGTTTCCTCTGTCCGTTTTAATTAATGTCTTTACGCTTCTTTAAGCTTTCTCTTTTTATCTTACAATGCTTGTCTGTTTGCTGGTGCTTTTTATATTTCTTGCTCTCTTTTGTTCCGTCTTTTTTCTTTTTCTTTTTTCCTTCTACTTTTCTCAGGCAGTTTCTTTCCTTTTTCCCCTATATTTTTCTTTCTGTCCTGCCCTCTTTTGCTATTCCTGTTATTTGTTCGTTCTCGTTTTCTTTCTCTGTTTGCCTGTAAAGTTCCTTATTGCTTTCTCTGTCTCTTTCTTCTCCTCTTTCTGTCCTTTTTTTTCTCTTCCTCGATTTTTCTCTCTGCCTTTTCCCCATTCTCCCCTTGTTTCTTTTTCTCTTCATTTGTTTACACTACGACAGAGAAGAGCGCCTGTACATCTTTTCTTTTTAATGTCACTTATTCAAGCGAATTAAGTGGCGTTACTGGAAAACATACATGACTGTGAATCTAAGAGAAAAAGATAATCTGGTGAAATAGTGTCAGTGTGCATTCATGTGATCGGAGTTAGACCTGTCAATCTAAAAGAAAGACAGGGAGAAGGGGGTTGTGGAGGGGATGACAAGTCAGTATGGATATTTTCTTCTGTAAGAAACCTATTTTAGATGTGCATACATAAAACAAAGCTGTTACAATGTTGTTTCACTTTATCATTTCACTGATGCGTTTGCAGACATGGTGTGTTTTTTAGATGTGCATACATAAAACAAAGCTGTTACAATGCTGTTTCACTTTATCATTTCACTGATGCGTTTGCAGACATGGTGTGTTTAAAAGTAGCAAATTAAAGGCAATCACAAAATATAAACAGTTCAATAAACATCAATAGCAGTTGCACTGACCTGTCAATTTCTACAGGTGGTTTACCACATCGAAAACGCAGATAAATATGACACAAGTGTCTGTTGAATTCATTGAACCACACTTTTATAATTACCTAGATAATGTGTGCAGTGTGTCATTTTATGTGGTCAGTAAGTCACACTATCGTAACAGACCTAGGGATACAGATATGGAATCTTTCGATCATGCATACATTTGGTCTTTGTAACATGTTTCATTTTACAGTTGTCATAGAGTGATGAAATATACCATTCAGGAGCATTTATCCCTTGTGAAGAAGCAGACATACCTGCAATTTAGGTGTAAGTGAATACTTTGCCTAGAATGGTTGGAGGCTAAGCTGCTTGTCGGCACCTCTTCCTCTGTCAGTTGGATGCATGCCAGTCAGACCGTGGTGGGTTATAAAACTTCATCTCAACCTTTTTTTTTCCATAACAGGTGCTTTAATGTCCTGATTGGAAGGGGAAGACGGCAACAGCCTTTCCCTGCTTAACCATTACCGGCTCCCACAGTTGTCCCTAGCTCCTTCATTGCCAATCTTCCACGCCAGTGCTTACTTCACCATCAATCAATCGACCTCAACCCCCGTCTGTCGCCCTGTAACTTTCCTGCACTTTTTTTTTAACGCACCTGCTGGAAAGACCAAAACGCAGTTCAGCTGCCATCTATAAATCTCATTGTGCAAGAAGCAGGCGAGCCGTCCGTCACTAATGTGAAACACTGGAAAGCTCTTTGTTCCCTTCTCTGAACTCCTTGTTGTCATAATTTGCTTCGTGGGCCCCCAGGCCGAAAACGGTAGGCGTTTAATCGTTGGGAAAGGAAACGGGAGATCGATTGGCCATTCATCACACGGTTCGACTGTTTCACTTGCACGTGTCTGTACAGTCGGTCCTTTTCTTTTGCTTTATGTGCAGGTGCAAATGCCCTCACACACACACACACACACACACACACACACACACACACACACACACACACACACACACATATATATATATATAGAGAGAGAGAGAGAGAGAGAGAGAGAGAGAGAGAGAGAGAATATACATATGTATATATAGAGAGGGAAATACAGAGAGAGATATTAATGTATAGGTAGATAAGGATACATAGATATATACAGAGAGAGAGAGAGAGAGATGAGCACACCCAGATAGATAGATAGATAGGAAGACAAATAAAGATAAGTGGATAGATAGACAGATAAATATACTGGTAGATAGGTAGATAGGTAAATCAATCGACAGATCGATAGATAGAGAATTAGGTAAATAGGTGTTTGTTTTCGAGAGAGATGTGTGTGTGTGTGTGTGTGTGTGTGTGTGTGTGTGTGTGTGTGTGTGTGTGTGTGTGTGTTGTTGTTGTTTTTGTTGTTGTTGTTGTTCGTGTGTGTGTGTGTGTGTGTGTGTGTGTGTGTGTGTGTGTGTGTGTCCTGTAAATTGTTCGATTTAAGTTCAAAACACCCTCTGTAAACTGAAAACTGGGAGCCAGGCTTCCCTTTAAGCACTATTAAGATAGGGAGCAATGCAGCGCATGCGTCTACAATTTCTGTTCAGTGTTTGTGCTAGTGAGAAAACCTGCGTCACATAGACTGTCAGGAATGAAGTTATACCCCACCTTGCTATTACGCCCATTCCCCATTTTACCCAGTCATTCGTTTCGTGTTTTTTGTTCTCAAAGAAAACCAGGAAACATGCAATTAATTGGCGGTACAAATACAGCTATCAACTGATGTTGGTTTTACTTTCAGTTCATTTTATACAAAAGGGGAAAATATCACTGTTATGAAAAACATAATCAATTATGAGAGTGAAATCACCAGCAAAGGTACGATAGGTTTTTGATGTGTATATAACAGTAGCCGAAATGTAGGAACGGTGTATCTTGTGGTATTAGGCCATGCCCAGTTCTTTTCGAGAGTGCACAGTAAAGAAGTATAGTCTGTAAGCTAAATGCGTATCTTCTATGACTTAATATTGCTGTCTATCGTTTGAAAGGTTTGCTTTCGAAGATGTTAGCGTTATCATTTTTCATGATTGTTTTCACGTTGCTGGTGGTTTTTGTTGACCTTCAAGAATGTGCATATCATGAACATTCCTAAAATTGTCTTTTGATTTAATCCGTTTGTTTAAACTTAATTTCATATACAAGCATGTACATTAACATACGTTTGCATTCAATGAATTGTATATGTCTAATTAGTAGGCTCTATTAACAAAAGAAACAGTTTGGACTGTGCTCTGGACTCGGTTTTCTGCTCAAAAGGTCATCCCTTGTTTCCCCATCTCAGTTCACACTCTCATTTCACTCCCTGACCCTAAGGCCGTCAGTGGAAGCTTAGAACGGAGACTCCTGCAGGGCACAATCGAGTTAGGTTATGGGTTTAACCTCCAGCTGTTTTCTCAACCTTCTCTTCCGAGCCGGATTAATTTGCGCAGGGTGTTGTGCAAACAGGTTTTTTTTTTTAACCAGGTACACGGGGATGTTCTCTCTCTCTCTCTCTCTCCTCTCTCTCTCTCTGTGTGTTGTGTGTGTGTGTGTGTGTGTGTGTGTGTGTGGGTGGGTGTGTGTGTGCGTGTCATGAAAGCAATGCGTTGTTGGTTTAAACTGCAAAAGTTACCAATTGAAAGAATACCAAAACAAGCACACGAAATGGAAAACTCAAAAATGTTGCAATCCACAAGACATTCTAATATACATTCAAACTGGGCAAAGTCTATAAAAAAAATTGTCTTGATTCACATGGGGTTTTTTTTGTGTTTTTTTTGTCTGGCTTAACGGTGGAGTTGGTCACGAAGAGCTGTTTCTACAGGAACTAAAACAACGAATGATTGATTGCTATCAGCAAGAGTGGAACACCAAACTGTCAAATAGTGACAGGTATTCTACTTATCGTTTGTTTAAATCATTACTACAACCTGAAAAGTATCTTGCAGATATCACAATCCCAAAGTTTCGAAAAGTTCTTGTAAGGTTTCGACTAGGAATCGGTGATATAAAAGTCCACGACTGATACAAAAATAACTCAAAAAGCTGCCCTTTTTGTGACAAAACTGAAGATGAAATACACTTTTTGTTGGAATGTCCATCATATCAAGATTTAAGAAATAAGTATATCATGAAATATGTAACAAATGTACACGGACCATTATTGAAGTTTTTGCTGCAAAACGAGAAAAGGGACGTAATTCGCTCTGTTGCGATGTATATCTTCTATGCCTTGAAGAAAAGAGAATTGTTACTGGGTAGAGAACATTAGGAGTACCATATGTTTTCATAAATTTATCTGTTTTACCTTGTTTCGTGCTCGATACGTCTTGTATATACTTAGGGATCATGATGAAAAATGTGTGTATGTGTGTGTGTGTGTGTGTGTGTGTGTGTGTGTGTGTGTGTGTGTGTGTGTGTGTGTGTGTGTATGCTTGTGTACGTGTGTGTGTGTGTGTGTGTGTGTGTGTGTGTGTGTGTGTGTGTGTGTGTGTGTGTGGTTTGCGCGCGCGCAATTGTAAGTGCGAGCGAAATTGTATGTGCGAGCTGTGCGAGTCTGGGAGAGTGCTACATACGGGTGTGATTTTGTAAGTATCTTTCGGTATTCTCAATTTACGATTATACAGTTGGTGTGAGCAAGTTTTGTAAATGAGCGTGATCAGTAGAAATGTTACAGCGTCAGTGTGTGTGATTTCATTTTTGTTTCTTGACCTCATTGCAGATAGGTCGGTGGCCTTTGCAATTAAAATTTTCCGAGTTCCCAGTTCTCTCTCTCTCTCTCTCTCTCTCTCTCTCTCTCTCTCTCTCTCTCTCTCTCTGTGTGTGTGTGTGTGTGTGTGTGTGTGTGTGTGTGTGTGTGTGTGTGTGTGTGTGAGGCACAGACAGACAGGCAGACAGACAGAGACAGAGAACGAAACAGACAGGTGGAGAGGGAGGCGGATGACGAAGAAGGGGAAGGGGGATGAGGTGGCTGAAATTATATTGTGGTTTGAAATACAGATAGAAACAAATAGAATTGACACTTTCTCTCTATCCAGACTAAAGACGCCTACAACTACTGGGGGAGTCCACCAATGACTATACACTTCGATTATAAATAAATGAGCACGAAAACACGCTAGCAAAACCCTAACATTTTCCGTCTAAACACCAGATGATCCTACCCTCTACTTCACCTTTCATCCCCCTTCATCATCTCTCCTTGCAGTTCTTCCTTTACCATCTCTCAGTCAATGTTATATTCCTAGTAATTCTCTTCTTTTCAACTATTTAGGTAGTAAGTGGCGTAACGCTTGTAAAAGCATTGATTTATATCCCATGAACGTGCATTGAGAGCAAGTGCTGTTCCTTTTCTTAGAGCGCATAGCACTTAATGGTTGTACCTGTCATTTTCGAACTCCAGGGTTAATTGCATCAATACCAAATTCTGTTGACACATATTTTTGTTGTTCTTATTTTAGAAATATTTACCGCCCACGATGGCATGATAATACATAGAGGCCTGGTGTCAGCGTGTTCTGGCAGATGCTTGTGGAACAGCGCGATATTCTCAAGAGCTATCTCATTTGGATCAGTCTTTCTGTGGAGATATCAAAACTGCTCGATACACAGGTCCAGAGAGAACAGCAGAAGGGATCACGCCCATTTCTAAGAGGTGACACCACCTTAAAGTCGTCAATACTTAGTTCAACCCAGTCTACAAATGATCGTTGTGAAAGCGTAGATTTATGCTCTATTTTGACCATATGTTGACAGTCTGAAAACAATTTAGTTCGCTCTTGTGTTAAAATGCGTAGATATTGCTGGTGAAGTTTACAATGATCAAAATGAAATAAGATCCTGTGGTAAATCACACACACACACATACACACACGCACGCACGCACACACGCACAACACACACACACACACACACACACACACACACACACACACACACACACACACACACACACTTGCATGCACTTTAACTGGCTGAACTGCCACACTCTCCCATCCTTCCCTCCCCTACTACAGCGCAACCTCGGTAAAACCGGTTTTCGTGATTGAGGACATTGGGCAGACGGCCGTGCACACTCGTTTGAACCTTACTCACCACTCTTCATATGTCGAAGCTGGAAACATACACCAAGCAACACAATAAAGAAGTAGATAGGACAAGTGACAATTTAAACACACTACTCTACCTGATTATCGCTAGGAGGCAATCTGCATCCACACCCTCAGCGGGTACCGCTAGTGGATACAACGTTAAGAAAGTAAACAGAACATAGGTCATGAGGTTGAGAAGTTTGGAATCACTTTTGGAGTGGGAACGAAGTGTGGAAAGAATGACCAAAGGTGTTCCAACATTATCTTTAACACTTTCCGGTCATCATCATCATTGTCCTATCATATAAAAAGGTCATAGGGAAGTGGCCATGAACTCCTTAGTGGAAGGGACAATTCGCAGCCCACTATTAACTGCAGGGTTGAGGCGTTGCTGTCAGCCCAGTCGATTTCACCAGGACGTCATCTGTTTGTCTTTGAGGCGTTCATCACCAACGTGATGGTCTTGCAGAGAATGTTGCGATATATACCAGGAAGTGTGTATAGTTTTAAAGGTGACATACATGTTGCTACTTTTAGTTTCTGTTTCTCTTTGATGTTGAGCCATGTCTTGTTGGTGTGGGAGAGACAACCTGGATAAATCACATGGAGATACTCAGTTGCAGTCCTCAGATCTCTCTCTCTCTCTCTCTCTCTCTCTCTCTCTCTCTCTCTCACCACCCACCCCCCACACACACACACACACACACACACACACACACACACACACACACACACACCACATTACACACATCACACTGTGCAGGTGGCTGCCACACACCGTTGTTTAAGGTAACATTCTACGGTTTGGATGTTGAGCCTGGAAAAATATGCCACGAAGTGAAATGAACCGGTAGAGAAGACAAGTGACAATTCAAACAGGTAACACG
>CM065720.1:49083172-49088172 GCA_033310375.1 Conus canariensis
ATCCCTATCCTACCCTGAGTGGACTAAAGCAGCATCACGGGTGGCGCCTATTTCATTCTTCTCAGCAGGACGAGTACAGTTCTTCCCCTGTCCCCCACCCCTCCCCATTTCCCAGTGCAACTGCCTATCCTGAAGCTGCTGGTGTGGGGGAACGAGCCATGGACCCTGCGTCTCCGCTGCCTGGGTAACGCGTGTATTTTAAAAGAGAGCAGCATGGAGACAGCATCGGTGACCAGTGTGAAGAAATTCTGCCACAGCCGTCTCCAGCTTGGGAGCAAGCTAAACGTGTGGTTAAGCTGGACTTTGAGAAAAGAGACTTGAACGCTAGACAGGACCTGAACGTTTCGCTTTGTGTGGAAGAAAATGGTTGGCCTTTATGACATAGTTAACTGAGGCCATTCTTTTCATTATTGTTTGACTTTAATGTCCGAGACACTGGGAGCTGGACACGAACTGAAAGAGTTCAGTATATATTTTGATGGAATCCTGCCCCTGGATTTCAGTTAAGCCCCCTTTGGAAACTTGACTCATAGTAACTCCTCTATGAAGGTGAGTAACGGAAATTAAAAAAAAGACCCGATGACATACAGTGTTTTTTTCCCTCCAGGAAACTGTCTCCTGCCTCCATAGAGAGCACTTTTGATTAAGGTGATGTTTGACTACTTTTAGTAACAATTCGTTTATGGTGAAAGGGCTTGTTTATTGCTGTGCGAGTATTCTAATTACAGACGTGCAGCAGAGAACTCCACAGCATATCGGACGTGGTTTTCTGTTGCATGGCCTGGTCAGATGCAATTTAGAGTGTAAATCTATTAGTGTAGCATTTTCTTGTGACATCCTTCAGGATATCTAGGCTTTCCCAGTCCTCCCGATGATAACTATTGTTCCGACATCATGCTCCTAAATGCTGTGATTTGATGAATTCAAGGAATGACAACGTGTATTGGCTTAAATGATACCTGGAGTTTGTGCTGACAAAAACTGTGTTTCTTTACTGCTAATTGCGTGGGTAGTAACTGGTGATGTTTCTGCCTGTGTTCTCTTGTTTTCTTGATTGCTTTATTCATCACACACACACACACACACACACACACACACACAAAGCGGCGCGCGCGCGCGCGCGCGCGCGCGCGCGCGCCGCGTGCACGCTGAGCCAGACAGGCAGCCTGTCTCATTTACACACACACGCGCGCGCGCGCGTAGAGGAAAATCAAAAGACCTGTTCAATGGCTGAGAGGCGAAAGGTACCGGATCACTGAAACTTTTTTTTTTCCATGGGAAGAATGAGAACAGAGAAACCGTGGCAGACAGCAGATGTGAATTTCCCCCAGGGCTTCCTCCTCATCCACTCCACGTTACCTCTCCAGCTCCACAATCCGCCTGGGGGCAGACAGTTTCTACAGAGACTCCTCCCCCAACAGGATTAATCCCATAGTTGCATCGGAATGAGGACGCCATGGATTGGTTCAAACGGCTCAAGAAATTAAACCAGTGTCATTCGCATCTCTCTACTCCCCCCTCCCACCCCCCACCCCCCGTAACACACACACACACACACACACACACACACACACACACACACACACACAGGTGCTGTTGAGGACATATATATAAATATTATATATATAACTTGGTGATTATATAAACTTGTTTTACTTAAAAATGAGAGCAGAACATTTAATGAAAAGAAAAGTAGAACGAAGAACTGAAGGGAGAGGAGAGGATTTGAAAGAAAACAAAGAAAGAAAAGGTGAAGCGCAGAAATAACTAAAAACTGAAAATGAAAGGAA
The DNA here is from genome assembly GCA_033310375.1 of Conus canariensis. Lineage (NCBI taxonomy): Eukaryota > Metazoa > Mollusca > Gastropoda > Neogastropoda > Conidae > Conus > Conus canariensis. Next base: position 49,084,963 of record CM065720.1, read on the forward strand.
AACAAATAATGAGGTGAGGGGAAAAAACCCACCAGAAGAAAGTAAAAAACGAGAGAGTAGCTGCACTAATTAAAAGGGAAAGTTTTGACACAGTGTAGGTTGAGAGACAAAGATAGATGCGGAGCGAGGGAGGGAGGGGGCAGGCAAGTTAAGGGGGAGAGAGAGAGAGAGAGAGAGAGAGAGAGAGAGAGAGAGAGAGAGAAACAAAACAGACAGACAGACAGACAGACAGACTGACAGACGCAAGCAAACAGACAGATATAATGTGTGGCACACAAACACAAGCTTGTGTTCCGTTCACACATTTGAACGAATATATATGATTGTATATACCACAAGCAGTAAGACTGTAAACGCATTCGCAAGCGCGCGCACGTACAGAGAGAGAGAGAGAGAGAGAGAGAGAGAGAGAGAGAGAGAGAGAGAGAGAGACGCTGGACAGTTCATACCTTAGAAGCCCAGAGGGGCCAATGGGTTCTAAAAGCATTTTCAGAGAGAGTTCACGTGAACTCAGAGAATGAATTCCATAGTAATCAGAACAGTTTCACAAAGGGCGTGTATATATAATATATATATATAATATATATATATATATATATATATATACTTTACTCCCCCCCCCCTCCGTTTTTTGCCTTGAAATCTTTGCCAAGTCATAACTATAATGATGGAGGAAGTGTTAGCCTGCACTTGTCTTCTGCCACTACTAAATTGTTCAACATGCTATTGGTTGGTCAATCAGTGGGAGATCGCAGCTCTTGCCAGATCCAAGCAGAGGCTGTCCTCCATAATTTTTGCAGCTGACAATGCTGAGGTTATTTAACAGTTGAGCTGACCACTTTGATTGTCGACACTTTTTTTTTCTCCCTTGCATCCCGAAATAGATCCTCAAGCAAAAGGCTCAATGATTTACCCTTATATTTTATACATGATTTTTGCTTTTCAGCAACTTCTTTTTTTATCACATTTTCTTTTCTACCCTTCACTGGCTGCGTTATGGTGCCATTGGATTCCGTTTTGTGAACCCTTGGTGGTGATAATACCATGTAATTATACGCTGTGGATTGTCTCCGCTTGATGCCAACGATGGCAATTTAAGAGTAGGGAAAAAACAGTTTTGATTTTACTAGAGCTAGGAAAATAAACAGAGGAAGAGTGAGGTGAAGATCGTGAGCTTGTAGTGAGGAAGAATGAGGTAGGGATGGGGGAGAGAAAGAGGGAACGAAGATTGCCTGGCCAGGAAGGGGGGGGGATGAAGGAGGGATTGGAGACGAGAGGAGAGGAGAGGAATTGAAAACTGGACACGAGGGTACACAAATGTAACAAAGGGTATTCGTTTCGGATCACACCTTGCCTCATAATTTGTTCTAACCACTTTAATCGGGCAAATAAACGAATCATCCAACAGGATGTGAACAAAAGGCCACTATAACTATTTGCTCATAGCCAGAGGAGGTTTTGGTGCGAACACACTATTTTGGTCCATGAAAATTTGAATTTTGCCAAGAGCTAATTTCCAGTTTGATTGACAAATCGCGTCTGCTTCACAACAGAACAGAGTGAAGGCATTCAACCAGCACATGCACGTGTGGATAAGAAGATAAAACGGGATTACATAATTATGTATACACTCACGTAAACCCACCCAGGCACATGCTCTTTTATACACGATCATGCGCTTGCACGCACATTAGTGCACAACATGCACGTATGAGGAATTACTAAACCGTCCCGCCCCTGAAGCACCACCCGACATCCCACCAGCGGAAACAGAACTGCCCATCAGCTGTGAGAAGCCATCGAAAGCAGAGATCAGAAAGGCCATCCTGACACTGAGGAATGGGAAGGCAGCAGGACCTGATGAGATCCCAGCAGAAGCCATTAAAGCTGATGTTGGTATAGCTGTCAACTGTACAGCCTCTTCGGCAAGATATGGGAAAAAGATAACATTCCAGCAGAGTGGAGGGAAGGCATTGTCATCAAACTGCCAAAGAAAGGAGACCTTACCAACTGTAGTAACGTAACTATAGAGGGATCATGCTCCTGTCAGTGCCAGGCAAGGTTCTAAACAAAGTGTTATTGGAGAGGATGAAGGAAGCAATTGACCCAAAGCTCCGAGACCAGCAGGCGGGCTTCCGGCGAAACAGATCCTGTGCCGACCAGATCGCCAGCCTCAGGATCATCATCGAACAGTCCTTGGAGTAGAACTCGCCCCTTTACATCAACTTCATTGACTATGAAAAGGCCTTCGACAGTGTAGATAGAGAGACACCATGGAAGCTACTGAGACACTATGGAATACCAGAGAAGATCATCTCTCTCATCCGGTGCACCTATCAGGACATGAACTGCAGGGTGGCTCATGCAGGCCAGTTGTCAGACGGTTTTGAGGTGAAGACAGGAGTGCGCCAGGGATGTCTGTTGTTACCTTTCCTCTTCCTCCTGGTCATCGACTGGATCATGAAGACCACAACAACAGGCAGGGACAATGGGATACAGTGGACACTCTGGACGCAGCTAGATGACCTTGACTTTGCTGACGACCTGGCACTCCTCTCCCACACACATGCAGGACAAGACCACCCGCCTTGAGACAACATCAGCAGGAACAGGGCTCAAGATAAACAAGAAGAAGACCGAGCTGATGAAGATCAACACCACAGACAGCAGCCCAGTCACAGTCGGAGGCGAGCCTATCAGGGAAGTAGACTCCTTTGTCTACTTGGGAAGCGTAGTTTACAAGCAGGGGGGCACCGATCGAGCCATCTTGGCCAGGATAGGCAAGGCGCGAGCAGCATTCATCATGCTAAAGAACATCTGGGCCTCAGGAGCGATCAGAAGGACAACAAAATTGCGTATCTTCAATTCAAACGTGAAGTCGGTTCTGCTCTACGGCTGCGAGACTTGGAGAATGACCAAGGCAATACAGCAAAAAAATTCAGACCTTCATCAACACCTGTCTGAGGCGCATCTTCAAAATCAGATGGCCAGAAAAAATCAACAATGAAGATCTATGGAAGCAAACAGGACAGGAACCAGTGGTCAAGCAGATCCTGCGGAGGAAGTGGGGCTGGATTGGACACACTTTCAGGAAGCCAGCATCAAGAACCACACGCCAAGCCCTGACATGGAGCCTGCAGGGGAAAAGGAAGAGAGGCCGAGCTCGCAGCAGCTGGAGGCGAGACACTGAGGCAGAGATAAAGAGGCAGG
>CM065720.1:49108172-49110672 GCA_033310375.1 Conus canariensis
GGTGTTTTTTTTTTTCTCTCTCAAAATCTTAAAAAATAAAAAAAATAAAAAAAAAAAAAACCGGTTTCGTTTTTGAAGGAGTGAATGAAAGAAAAAATACGAAACGAAAATGACTACAGCAAAAGCAACAATACGCAAAGCACATAAACGTACTCCCCGTTTATCCTGACTACGCATGAGATATTCCATAAAGAGGAAAAACCGTCTTGGGCTGGTGTAGCCGTTAGTAATGGCTATTCTGGTAAACATCGGCCATCATCTGTAACATATAATGAACATACCTACAAGTTTTCAGAAAGATCGGCCAAGTACTTTCTGAGATTTTCCATACGGAAGAAAACCATTATGGGCCGTTAGTAACGGCTATAACGGTAAACTAAAACATTGGGCATCATCCGTGACCCATAATGAACATACCTACAAATTTTCAGAGAGATCGGCCACATACTTTCTGAGACATTCCATAAAAAAGAAAAACCGTTATGGGCCGTTATAGCCGTTAGTAACGGCTATAACGGTAAAATAAAACATCGGGCATCATCCGTGTCCCATAATGAAGATACCTACAAATTTTCAGAAAGATCGGCCAAGTCCTTTTTGAGATATTCCGTAAAGAAGAAAAACTGTTATGGGCAGTTATTACCGTTAGTAACGGCTATAACGGTAAACTAAAACATCTGGCATCATCCGTGATCCATAATGAACATACCTGCAAATTTTCAGAAAGATCGACAATATGCTTTCTGACAGATTCCACAAAGAAGAGAAACTGTTATGGGCTGTTATAGCCGTTAGTAACGGCTATAACGGTAAACTAAAACATCGGCCATCATTTGTAACCCATAGTGAACATACCTGCTAATTTTCACAAAGATCGGCCAAGTACTTTCTGAGCTATTCCATAAAGAAGAAAAACCGTTACAGGCCGTTACAGCCGTTAGTAATAGATATAACGGTAAAAACAAAGCATTGGGCATCATCCGTGACCCATAATGAACATACCTACACATTTTCAGAAAGATCGGCCCAGTAGTTTTGTCTGGAGCGAGTGGAACACATTTTGACCACGGACGGACGGACACACACACACACACACACACACACACACACACACACACACACACACACACACACACACATAGCATTTCTTCGTTCCCATTCTAAAGTACTCCCTATTCTACAAGAACTGGGAGTACAAAAAGCTAAGAATTTAACAAAAATGCGAGCAACAAAGAAGCAAACAGACAAAAGCAAGGAAGAAAATAACCAAACAACAAACAAAATATTGAAATGAAAGAATGACGGGAAAGAAGGAATGTTTGAAGGGATCTATAAAAGAAATAAAGAAGAAAAAAAAAAAAAACAACGGCACAAAGAGTGGAAAGATCTGCTCTCTGCTGAATTTCTCTGGAGCATGTGAAACAGAGAGAGAGAGAGAGAGAGAGAGAGAGAGAGAGAGAGAGACAGACAGACAGACAGACAGACAGACAGACAGACAGACAGACAGACAGACAGACATCAGAGAGATAGAGAGACAAAGAGACAAAGAGAAAGAGGGCAAAATCGATATTTCTAGCATTGCAATGCATAGCTCCCGTTGGTGAAATTGTTTTTGTTTTTTTTTCGAAAAACAAAAACACAACAAACAAGATGCAAAGCATAAAAACGTATTCTCAGTATATCCTGAATACACGTGATATATTCCATAAAGAGGAAAAACCGTCTTGGGCTGGTCTAACTGTTAGTAATGGCTATTCTGGTAAACATCGGCCATCATCTGTGACCTATAATGAACATACCTACAAATTTTCAGAAAGATCCGCCAAGAACTTTCTGAGATTTTCCATACGGAAGAAAACCATTATGGGCCGTTAGTAACGGCTATAACGGTACACTTGAACATCGGGCATCATCCGTGACCCATAATGAACATACCTACAAATTTTCAGAAATATCGGCCACGTACTTTCTGAGATATTCCATGAAGAAGGAAAACCGTTAGAGGCCGTTATAGCCGTTAGTAACGGCTATAACGGTAAACTAAAACATCGGGCATCATCCGTGACCCATAATACCTACAAATTTTCAGAAAGATCGGCCAAGTCCTTTCTGAGATATTCCATAAAAAAAGAAAAACTGTTATGGGTTGTTATAGCCGTTAGTAACGGCCATAACGGTAAACTAAAACGTCGGGCATGATCCGTGACCCATAATGAACATACCTGCTAATTTTCAGAAAGATCGGCCAAGTACTTTCTGAAACACTTCATAAAAAAAACCGTTATGGACCATTACAGCCGTTAGTAACAGATTTGACGGTAAACTAAAGCGTTGGGCATCATCCGTCGCCTCCAATGAACATACCTACAAATTTTCAGAAAGATCAGCCACATACTTTCTGAAATATTCTATAAAGAAGAAAAACCGTTATGGGCCGTTATAGCCGTTAGTAACGGTTCTAACGGTAAACTAAAACATCGGGTATCATCCGTGACACATA
>CM065720.1:49115672-49120672 GCA_033310375.1 Conus canariensis
GGACAGTCTCAGACAGAGTGGCGTCAGAGTAGCCTATGACCTCACCACTCGACAGAGACAAAAACTGGTGGACTTTCACCGTAGTCAGGGAAAGATCGCCTACATCTACAATGGCAAACTTCAGGTGAGGGACCGTCAAGATTCGCAACATCGGTCACCTCGTTACGCTATTCAGGATCGTGGGAATGGTGCCAGGGATATGCTCGACACTGAGATTTCGCCACACCTCCGTCAGAGGAAAGACAACTGGATTTCCAGAGGCCAATTCAGCAGACAGCCACCCTCTGGTTATTTTCGCAGAAGTGTGGCGTCTAAGAAGTCGTTTCCCCACCAGGGAAAAGTCCTTGAAGCTCCATCGTCGTGTGTCAAAAGTCGTGTCCATCCACGAGACGAGGTGGACCAGGAAAACGTGACTATGGATCATTGCCCAGCCCTAGATAGTCTCAAAGACTGTGACCGTCCAAACAGCCGCCCAAACATCCCGAGTAATTCTGGCTTCCAAGACTACAGTCAGAGACCAGTGGTGACGGGACATCTCTCCTACAGCAAGGCAGCAAGAGGCGGAGATCCAGTGACATCTTACCACAGGAGACTGGTCCTAGTCAAAAAGGACATCCAGAACCGCAGATCTACCACCAGCAGTTCAGTGAGGTCTGTTGTCCACGGTGGCTTCAGAAAGGATGACAACGTTTGCCCTGCAAACACTGACATTAAGAACAACATGTCAGGTTCGGCTCGGGCCCAAAATGCCGGTCTTTGTATGAATGTTACGGTAAATAATCAGGAAGGCAGAATAACCGGCCAAGAAGGAGGATGTGGGGTTGACCAGGTGGACAAAACTGAACTAACAGAACAGAAAAACGAATGTGTCGGTGAGGAAGAAGGTGAAGGCTGTGCGGGTGATAAAGAGTTAACAAATGCTGTTGATGATGATTTTCAGGGTGAACTGGGATCAACAGTGACGGATCCGACAACGACAAGAGAGACAAGAGAATTTAACTCAAAAGTTGACTGACACTGACCTCGACATTCAGACTTGAACAGTGAGCAAGGACACTGATGCATGCATGCATAAATCATTAAGTGTCACGAATGTACCACAAGGCAGTGATGTTCAAGGCGGTAATTCGATCCTCAGACAGGCAGTTGGGCAGTCTGTTTGCTCAGAGAATTCCCAAGAAAAGGTTGTTGACTCAGAGGCCAATCATGGTAAGACAGAAGTGGAGGGCACTTTTATCTCTCCTCCATCTATGCCTGTAGAGTAGGTAGGGCATCCCAGAAGTTCCGCTCTTCGGAAACAGTCAGGGAACAAGATCTCCCACACACTGGCTCGCAGATTGGTCAGCCAGAGTAGCATAGTGGACGCTCTTAGACAAACTCCTGTGCGAGGCCAGTCTAAAGAGAGGGAGGGTCCTTCATCTGACGTGCGGAAAGTCAGTAAAAGCTGTGCTCCCGCAGCAAAAATAGATAGGAAATAGGCCGGGCCACAATGTCAGACAATGATACAATTAATTCCAGTGAGCCAGAAACAAAGCAGACCAAGTGCTCTGTGGGATCTGTTGTACATAATGTAATTACATCTCAACTGAAATTTTTGAATTATAATGTTAACGGGCTACTTCCAAAATTAGAAAATGAAGAGTGTGTTGATTTTTTGTTGTTGCATGATTTTATCTTTTTAACAGAAACGTTTTTGTCAAATGATTTGCATTCCTCCTGGTTTGATGATTATGTGGTATTCACCTTAAAAGCTATTACATTATCACGTCAGGGTAGACATTCTGGTGGAATTGTTGTTATGATTAGGAAAAGGTATGCGAGTTTCATTGAACATGTACAAGTGCAAAGCAAAAATGCAATAATTGTAAAACTTCACAAAGATTTGTTTTCAACAACAAAACACATAATGATGGTATGTACATATATACCACCACATGACTGTATTTATTGGAACCATCAACAAGATGGATATGGGATGAAATTACTGGAACAATGTTTATTAGACCTACAGGATTTGTATGGTGACTTCTACATTTTACTAACTGGTGACTTGATTGCACGAACAGCAGACGAAAACTATTACCTCTTCGATAGCGATGTTGAGGATGAAATTATAAATGCTTTGGGCACCATGGAATTTCGTAGAAAATTTCAAGACGGGCATAAAAATGTATTTGGCAACCAATTATTGGAAATTTGTCAAACATTTGATTGTTGTATATTGAATGGTTTATGTGAAAGACATTTTGATGACATCTACACTTATGTTTCATCAGCGGGGTCAAGTACGGTAGATTATTTTATTATGTCATGTGAACTGTTTTACGAGGTTAATGTATCTTCCGTAATCATTGATAATGTGGTAGAATCAGATCACCTTCCAGTTAATATGACATCCGTTTGGAAAACAGTGGATACTGGAGAAAATAAGCGTAAAGAAAATTCAGGTGGAAATAAAATGACAGAAAAATTAGTTTGGGAAGAAGATAAAAAAGATAATTGCATTAACGCTCTGAAGAGCAATGCAATACAAAGAAAAATTTATGAGGCTATGATTTTAATACAGTGACGTTGATTGTGCTTTATTGACATTTAACCAATGTTTACACGATGCTAGTAAATGCATGTACAACAGGTGTCATCCGGGTCCGAAAAAGAAGTCTGAATGGTTTGATGAGGAATGTTCCATGATTAAAAAGGAAACTAGAATGAAGTTGAACCAGTTCAGGAGATCTAGAGATGAAGAAGATAGATTATGTATGTTGCAGCACGGAAGAATTACAAAAAGTTACTAAAATTGAAGAACAAAGCATATCGCAAACAAAAAGCTGATTCTCTTGCAGATTACTTTTCTAACTCGACACTTTTTTGGAAGGAACTTAATAAATTGGGCTGTGGAAATAGAGAAAGAGTTGTAAATAGTATAGATACCACTGACTGGGTAGTCACTTTTAAAATGTTTTCCGGAGCAATGAGGTTAGCAATGAAGAGCATTCCCGAATGGAAGTAGACTTATCAGAGCAAGTTGACCATGAATTAAACAGCCCAATTTCCGAAGAGGAAATCATTTTTGCAATAGGCAAATTAAAATCTAATAAAGCTTGCAGTATAGATGGAATTTATGCCAAAATACTCAGAAACGGTGGTAAGGAGACAACGAAATTTCTTCATAAACTATTCTACACACTTTTCGAAGAAGGTATCTACCCAGAATGTTGGTCTAAGGCAATTATAATTCCAATTTACAAGAAAGGGAATCCCGAAAATGTGGACAATTAATGAGGTGTTTCATTGTTAAGTATTGTATCAAAATGTTATACATTGATATTAAACAGGAGATTACATTCCTGGATTAACAACCAGCTGATTTCTGAAAACCAAGCAGGATTCAGAAAAAAACTACTCTACTACTGATCAGATATTTACACTGTATGCAACCGTTCAGAAATGTATGTCTACGAAGGGAAGGAAATTATACGCTGCCTTCGTGGACTTTAAAAAGGCCTTTGATTCTGTTCATCATGACAAACTTTTAGAATGCATTATAAACCAGGGTGTCAAAGGGAAATTTTTTGCTTCTTTGTCTGCCATGTATAATTCATTATTATCATGTATACGGGTAAACAATGAACTGTCTGAATTTTTTGCGTGTCCTGTTGGTGTTCGACAGAGGTGTGTTTTGAGCCCTGTTTTATTTTCAATGTTCATTAACTAGTTAGCCAATAGTGTGAATGAAAGAGGTAATCATGGTGTTCAAATTTTGCCTGACATAGTAGAACTTTTTATTCTCCTTTTTGCTGATGATGTTGTTCTACTTTCAATGACACCAATTGGTTTACAACAGCAATTAAATATTTCGAAAGATTTTTGCGAGAATATGCAGTTGACAGTTAATACCGATAAAACTAAAGTAATGGTCTTTAGGAAAGGGGGTTTTCTTGGAAAACGTGAGCGGTGGTTTTATAATGGCTCCAAGTTAGAAGTGGTAAATAGTTATTGTTATCTGTGTTTCAATTTTACAACAATGATTAGTGCAAAAAAGGAACTGATCACTTGGTTACAAAAGGAAAGAGAGCAGTGGTTTAATTAAATAGGACTTTCAGTAAATTTAAAGAAATGAACAATAAAACATTTTTCAAAATATTTGACGTGAAGATCCAACCCATTTTATTATATTCATCCGAAATATGGGGTTTAAATAGATTAGAACATATCGAAAAAGTTCATATGTTCGCGTGTAAAAGATTTTTAGGCGTTCCAGTCAAGACTCCAAATAAGATGGTATATGGTGACCTGGGTAGATATCCGCTTTATGTTAACTCGTGCACGAATTTCATTAGATATTGGTTAAAGCTGTTACATATGGACCCTGATCGGTTGCCTTATAAGGCGTATCTAATGTTAATGGAATTGGACAGGAATGGGAAGGACTGCTGGGCGTCAAAAATAACATTCTATGCACAACTGGTTTCTACATAGTCTGGTTTCAACAAGGTATAGGGATAGAATGGCTTTTATGAGTATGTTTAAACAGAGACTAGTAGATATGTTTATACAAGAATGGTATGGCGCTATTAGATATAGAGACAGATATGAGAGTTATCGAACTTTCAAAGTCATTTTTGAAAAAAGATAAGTACATATGTCATATGGATGTGTATTGTTTTCGTGTTGCTATTGCTCAAATAAGGTTTAATGTTCTCCTACTCAACAACAATGTTTATAGATATAGTGATCGAGTTCAAGATAAAATGTGTCATTTTTGTAAATCAAAAACTGAAAATGAGGCCCATTTTTTGAAGGAGTGCATTATGTATAATGACTTAAGAGAGAAGTTTCTAAGTGGTCATGTTAAAACTCCAGTGCATAAGCTTCTTGAATCAGAAAACAGTGATCTAAGACACAATCTTTCTAGGTATGTTTTTCATGCAGGTAATAGAAGGCAGAAAATGATAGGATAATTATATAATCACTTTACTTGTATACATTTCAAACTTCAA
>CM065720.1:49130672-49140672 GCA_033310375.1 Conus canariensis
TCGGATAAACCAGCCGCCGTGGCGAAGTGGTTAGCGTCGCGGACTCCAGGCTGGGAGGTCGTGGGTTCGAATCCCATCAGAAGTCATGTGGGTTTTTCTGCCCCGACCGGCTCCTACTCAGAGTTGAGTTTGCTGCGGACTCAGTTGGGAAGACCGGGACCACACAGTCGAGTTTCATCCACTTAATGGATGCGTTTCTGAGAGTGTTGCTCAAATTTCATGACCATCACTGCAGGTGCCTGTATCTCTCGGGCCTGGTTGACGCCGGGATATATTATGAAAGGAAGCGTAGAGTACAGCCCTGTCATGTAGTCTCAGACCGAAATGGAAATCCGTAGCATCATCTTAATCATCTTCATTCTCATTGATCAGCATTAAAAAAAAAATTAAAAAAAAAAGAAAAGTCGGATAAAATTCAAAGATCCTCTTTTTGTATCTCAAGACGGGGATATGAAAATTTGCATGAAAATAAAACGACATAACACAATCACGGGTTATTAAAGGAACATTAGCAGTTACTTGTCAGCAGACAATGTGAAATAGCATGCACAGAAACGAAAGTCAAACTCAAAATGAATATTTGATAAAAGGTTTCAACATTATAGGCAGACAGATAGATAAACACTGTCTATTTGAATACTTTGCTATTTGTTATTTCCTTTCGTAAGGGGCTTAGGCCTATAAGAAGTAACACGTTCTCTTCTCTCTCTCTCTCTCTCTCTCTCTCTCTCTCTCTCTCTCTCTCTCTCTCTCTTCTCTCTCGTGACAGTCGTGAGTTGGAACCATTCATTGAGATGGATTATAACGGTTCAAAATTATTCTTCGCACACCAGTATGAAGTTGGGACCTGTCTGAAATAAGGGAAGGTTGAGGCGGCAAACAGAGGAATGGTCTCCATCTCCTTCATCTCCATCACCTAGACATAGTGGATCTCTGACAGTTCACCGCCCCTACGTACCTTAGATTTCAGCTTTTAAGCCTGGAACCTTTTGACTTAAACTTCACACCATGTGGTTTGCTGCAAAGTTTTAGAAAATCCTTGGTTTCGTTTTAACAGCAGAGTTGCTTGTAGTTTGAATTTATTCACAGACTTATCGCTGTGACCAGAAGGAGGAGGAATCGCGCTGAAAATGAAGAAGAAAAAAAAGTCTTGCTGAAGACCAGTTTGCATCTTGGTTTTCGAGTTCTCAGACGGCGAGCCCAATTCAGTGTGTGCTTTGTAAAACGTCAAGGGGAAAACAGAAAACGAAACTGGATGAACTAATGTTGGCTTGAGCGGTAATCGTCTGGTGCCAGTGCAATGAGAAGGCGAGATACAGCACAAAGAACTTGAATTGGAGACTTGTTTCTCTTCAGCTTGACTACTACGTAAATGGGGTATGTTTGAACATATCGTGCGTTCACAGATGCTGTTGGAGTAAAACAAAAGGTCATGGAACAATATCAACTCGGACTATTATTCGAAAGTTTCCGAACAAAAGTCCTAAACGCTCATTTGATGTTTTTTTCACACCATTTGTTTTTCTTTTGTCTAATAGCTGCTTTTTTTAAAGGGACCTGTGAAAGTCAAATTAGTGATCTCCAATAGCAATGTTACTATGGATACCAGGAAACATGCTGGCAATCAGGAACTAAACGAGGACGCAATGCCCTCGATGAAAGAAAGACCAAAGGAAACGATGCAGATGGAATCTCATAGAGGAACTTTCCAGAAGAACCAATTCTCCTACTAGTGCGCTTTCTACGACGGCGGGATGGCCTGAGTTTAGGGTTTATTGACGTTTTCACAGTGGGTATATAGCGACGGAGCGTGCGGCACCTGCCATAAACTGAGAGGGAAGCAGTTAGACCCCCTCGCTGAATTGCCGCCGTTCCCGCCTTCTGAAGTTCCGATTCAGGACTATCGACAGGCCGAAAGGACACGCTCGTCCAGAGATAATACAGCATACCTTTAGAATGCTTTTAGAACAGCTTTCAAAACAAAAATATTGACAAAAGTACTGATGCTTCTCTCTCTCTCTCTCTCTCTCTCTCTCTCTCTCTCTCTCTCTCTCTCTCTCTCTCTGTATATATATATATATATATATATATATATATTTGTGTGTGTGTGTGTGTGTGTGTGTGTGTGTGTGTGTGTGTGTGTGTGTACTCACAATGCTTGGGTTATTGAACAGCAGAGCTGACCACTCAGACTGTTCCATATCTTTTGATCTCCCTTGCATCCTTGAATGGATCCTCAAGCATAGGCTCAAAGATTGTCCCCTACATTTTATACTGTTTGCATAATGCTTTTAGTTTTTCAGCAACTTTTTTCCTCTCCACACTTTCGTTTTGTTCCATTTACTACCCTTCGCTGGCTTTGGGGGTGCTGTTGCATTCTTTTTTGAACCCTTGGTGGTGAGAACACCACAGAATTATGGACTGTGGTGTGTCTCTATTTGACACCAAGAGCACAGACACAATCAGCCGTGTCTCCCTGATGAGTCCGATCCAGCGGACGAAAGGCCTAGGAGCAGGCAATACAAATAGATCTGCCTTCGAAGGGGGGTACGATGGTTCCCTCCGGCAGCTAGTGAAGGGTTTCTCATATTATAATATATTCCCCTCATCTTCAATTTTTTTTAATTCAAATCTTTGCCAAGTCATTACTCTAATGACTGAAGAATTGTTAGCATGCACTTGTTTTCTCCCACTACTTAATTGTTCAAAGAGAGAGAGAGAGAGAGAGATTATATATATATATATATAGAGAGAGAGAGAGAGAGAGAGAGAGTATGTAATTATACATGTATATTTATCTATATATCTATCTACACACACACATATATATATGTTACATTATTGTCTGCCTATCTGTTTGCCTGTCTGCCCACCTGTATGTTTGGGCAGAATCTAACTAGCTCAGCGGTCAATAGTCAGAGCGTTTGATCACGGAGCTGACTACCATGAATTGGCAGCCGTCCTGGCATCGGATTTTTGTATGGTTTGAAAACCCTCTTTTTTCTATAAAAGCCGTACGTGGGAAGCATATGGTGAGGAAGGTAGATAAGGTGGTCGTGATGTGTGCCATACCCTGGACACGATGAATTGCTAACAAATCAGTGCCCTTCACGGACTTTAAAATTTCTATCTGTCCGTCTCTCTCTCTCTCTCTTAAAGTGTGTGACGTTTTAAAGTGCAAGTAGAATGTCTCAATACGAGCAACTCAAACTAATAAATTCCAATTCAAAGCATAACCCGAGCGTGAATTGACAATCAGAATGTCAAACTGGACACGCCACAGCCCCAAGGCTTCAACACCCTACAGTAACACTTATATATATATATATATATATATATATATATATATATATATTATGAACAATATAAAAAAGTCCTTAAAAAATCTGAAGGACTTTTTTATATTGTTCATAATAATCGCTCCTCACGTTGAGCACTGTGGTCTGACAAAATCTGAAATGGAGAAAATCAACTTTAGGCAATCTACTAAAAACATACCATTTTCAAACCCACAAACTTACATTAAAAAACTGATAGAACAAACCGAGAAATTTGTGCGCAACATGAGATGGAAGGCGTTCTTCTTCCTAAACCCAAATGCAAAGAATGAAGGCAAAAATACATATGGATTCAAATCATGGCGATCACCTCCGACAATAGATGAAATGAAACCTTTTGAAGACAAAATGAAGGGACTGATAGCCAATATTAAATTCAAAAAATCAAATAACAACTTTCAAACATCACTAGCAAATGATATAAAACAAATCCAAAATGATAAAAAGATATTCGTAAAGGCTGACAAAACGAGCAATTTTTACAAAATGGAACCAAACGAATACTCTCAACTCTTAAACAAAAACATCCAGAAAAACTACAAGAAAGCTGATAAAACTACACATAGCAACATCCGCAAAAAAGAAAAAGAGCTTGCACATCGCATGGAGTTAAGTGATAGGGTAGAGGCAACAGCAACAAAGGAGGCCTTCATAACACTTAAAGACCACAAGCCTAACTTCCAAAACAACCCAACATGTAGACTAATAAACCCATCTAAATCCGAACTGGGCAAAATAAGCAAGAGAATTTTGGAAAAGGCTATAGAAGATATAAAATCAAACACCGAATACAACCTTTGGAAAAACAGCTATGAAGTCATACAATGGTTTAAGAAACTCAACAAACAGAGAAATACAATGTTCATTACATTTGACATAGTAGACTTCTATCCATCCATAGATGAAGAACTACTCAACAAAGCTTTGAAATTTGCCAAAAAATACACAAATATAACAGAGTCAGAAATGGAGATTATTTTCCACACCAAAAAAACCTTACTCCATAGCAGAAATGAAACTTGGATTAAAAAAACGAGCAAAAACTCCACATTTGATGTAACCATGGGATCGTATGATGGTGCCGAAACATGTGAACTAGTCGGACTATTCATGCTATCCAACATCCAAAAACAACTTGGAAAACAGGCCGGTTTATACAGAGATGACGGCCTCGCTGCATTAAACAATAATCCAAGAACCATTGAAAACAAGAAAAAAGAATTATGTAAAATCTTTAAAAACCACAACTTAAAAATCACAATAGAAGCAAACAAAAAAGTAGTGAATTACCTAGACATAACATTAGACCTCAATGACCATGTGTACAAACCATACAAAAAACCCAATGACATACCAGTCTACGTAAACATCAAAAGCAACCACCCACCATCTATACTAAAAACAATACCCAATGGTATAAACAAGAGACTATCCAACCTGTCATGCAATGAAAACGCATTCAATGATGCAGCAACAGAATATCAAGAAGCATTACAAAAAAGTGGTTACAATTACAAACTACAATACAGTCCAGACAACAACACGAACAGAATTAAGAAAAATAGGAAAAGAAAGATCATATGGTACAACCCACCATACGATGGACAAGTAAAAACAAATGTAGGAAAAGAATTCTTTAAAATCTTGGCAACATCATTCCCAAAAGAACACAAACTGTCCAAAATATTCAACAAAAACACCATTAAACTGTCATACTCATGTATGCCCAACCTCAAAAACATGATTGATTCATCTAACAAAATGAAAAGCAACATAAAAGAGAAGGGTGCCGAAAGGACATCTTGCAACTGCACTAAAAAAGAACAGTGCCCCCTGAGCAATAAATGTCTTCACAGCAACATCGTATACCAAGCTACGGTAACATCAGAAAATGAAGAAGAAACATATGTAGGGATTACTGAAAACACTTTCAAAACCAGATACGCAAACCACAAACAGTCATTCAAAAATGAAAAATACAAAAATCAAACAGAGCTGAGCAAATACATCTGGAGACTCAAAGATAAAAAAAATAGACTACAACATATCATGGAAAATCATAAAAAGAGCAGCACCATACAACAATATTTCAAAAAGATGCAATCTATGCTCCACAGAAAAATGGTTAATATTATGCAAACCACACTTAGCAACTCTGAACACAAAAGTAGAAATTGTAAACAATTGCAGGCACAAGTGGAAATCTTTGCTAGCACATTCCACCTGAACAGGCCCCAATAAGAACCACAGGCCGCACGTGCAGCAAATGAGATCCGCCTGCACACACAGAGTTGAAATCAAGTCCCGCACGCCATAAAAGACCGTTGGCGTGCTCCAAAAGACATCCTGAAGATAGCAAAGCTAGAAACAAGCTTGTAGATTTTACCACTTCATTTTTAAAATATTTTTTAACATATATTATATATATATATATCCACCACTTCCACACCAGTCTGCATAATCTTCCACCACACACACACACCACCACCACCATAGCCCCCACTACCTACTGCATACAGAAGCTGTAGCCATCCTCCATTTATTCTATGTCATTTTATTTCATTTTCAATTTTGGTTATCTTATTCATTTATTTATTTGTATTTATTTATGTACTATTTATTACTATAATCTATTTATTCATTTTATTTTATTTATTTACTTATTATTTTTGTTTATTTATATCTTATCTACTTATGTATTATATCTTTTATATCTTGTTACTTAATTTTATTTAGTTATTAAGTTATTTATTTTATTTTTCTTAATTAAAAAAAATCAATTATCATTATTATTTTCCCTCTTTTTTTTACTTTTTTTACTTTATTTTATTTAACACCGTTTCATACACCCTCCCCTTCTTTTTTCTTTTTTCTGAAGAAGACCCAAGAGGTCAAAATGCATTGTGTCTAGTCCAGTACTCTGTTTGTCTGTGTCCTTGGCGGTAACTAACTCCCTCTCTTTCCAAATCAGAATGTGTGTTCTTGTCTGAGTCTGGTTACATGTTTCCTTTTAATATACTTTGGTTCTGTGCTCAGAAGTTTTCTTTCTATACAAACACTTGTTAATGAATCTAATAATGACCACAACAACAACAATAATAATAGTAATAATAATAACATTATTAATAATAGCAGGAATAATAACAGCAACACTATTACTACTACTACTACTACTACTACTACTAATGAGGATAATAATAATCATAATATTAATAATAATCATAGTAGTAGTAGTAGTACTACTACTACTACTACTACTGCTACTACTTCTACTACTACTACTAATGAGGATAATAATAATCATAATATTGATAATAATCATAGTAGTAGTAGTAGTAGTATAATACTACTACTACTATTGATAATGGTAATAATAACAATGATAATGATAAAGATGATAGTAATAAATATTATAATGATAATACTTGTTATTGTTATCATCATCATCGTCATTACACACACACACACACACACACACACACACACACACAGATGCCCGAGTGCGTGCACTCACTCACGTGCACACACACACACACACACACACACACACATACACGCACACATGCACGCACGCACGCACACACACACACACACACACACACACACACACTTACGCACGCACTCACGCACGCACGCACGCGCGCCCACACCACACACACACACACACACACACACACACACACACACACACACACACGCACACACACACACACACACACAATGCATTTCTCTTAGCGAAGAAACTGGTAACTAAAGCCAACAACATACCTCCTACCCCTTTTTGGATGTCTGCTCGTGTGGCATTCATTCCCCAGACCTCATCATATCTGGCCTGTCAATAGGAAAAAAAGAAAATAACCAGTTTACAAAGAACGCAGGGTACCTTCTTTTGCAGGCATGCTGACGTCAGTGCCTTGTTCTGTCCACTTCTGAGAAACATGAGATGATGAGATGAGGATCCCCTAGTGTAGAGAGTGTCTACCATTTCTGATGGAGCCATTTCCATAGAAGTGGGTGCTAAAAATGTAGCCTACAGTAGACCTAAGAAGAAGAAGGATGTTATAAGGATTTAATCACTTTCCCTAGCATCCTTTTCTTGTGTTTAGCTACCAGGCTTTATTTAACGTAAGGGATAGTATTTGAAACTCTTGTTGCTAAAATGTCTGGGCAGACAAAAGACAAGAGCGAGGAGAGAGGAGAGAGAGAGAGAGAGAGAGAGAGAGAGAGAGAGTGTGTGTGTGTGTGTGTTCGTTCTAAACATCTCTTGCCAAAACCACGAGTCTTTCTCTCTCTCTCTCTCTCTCTCTCTCTCTCTCTCTCTCTCTCTCTCTCTCTCTCTCTCTCTCTCTCATTTTGTTATTCTGTTCAGTTCTGTACACCTTTGAAAATGATGAATGTTCTCCAACAAATAGGTACTTACACTGAAAAGAGATAGGTGGCCACCCAGAGAGAGAGAGAGAGAGAGAGAGAGAGAGAGAGAGAGAGAGAGAGAGAGAGAGAGAGAGAGAGAGAGAGAGAGAGAGAGAGAGAGAACATTCACCATCATGACTACAATTAAACATTTTGTACAGACTGACAACGATATTGGCAAACGTAACTTACCCTTTTAGGCGTCCATCAAAACAGTGTTTTTTTGTTTGTTTGTTTGTTTTTATGCCCGAACATCCCCATCGTTGATGATGTCCTCTTATTGAAACAAACATCTATTTAGAAATCGTTTGTAAGATTCCAGCATATCTGGCACGCGCCCTCTCTGTGCATGTTTGTCTGAGAATGGTTCAGCAAATACGACATGTTTTCACTGTCCATTCCGATGTGCGGGTGGTGCTTTGCGGGAGATGGGCATTCCAGATACACACATGGAAAGTGAAGGAAAATGACAGCCACTGTCACTTGAAATTGATGTATGTTCTCCCTGTCTGCATTTTATTTCTGTTCTCTCCCTTTTTGTAGGGGGCGGGGGGGGGGGGGGGTGGAAGTGCAGGAGGGGGCAAGGTAGGGAGTCGAAAGTGATACACTTCCCCGTTTTAATTTTCTATTCTCTTATCTTCTTTTCAATCGTAGCGGCTGTAGTCTCTCCATAATCCCAGGTCCTTCAAATACAACAACACCCTGTATGCTACTGTTATCCGCTGTCTCTTCTACTCTTTACTGCCGTGGACACACACATACGCACAGACAGACGAACACACACACACACACACACACACACACACACACACACACACACACACACACACACACACACATGTGCGCTTCCAGTTCGTATCACTGTATTCGGGTGACTGGAGACGACAATGCACACCCTTATCGCTTCCGCACGTCTTTTCTAAGTAGTCACCGTCAGGGGAATTTAAGAAAGAAAAGAAAAAGCATATCCGTGCAGATGATACCTAAGCCTTAGGTCTTAGATGCCCCGGTTTGAACAGTGTATCTGGTCACAAGGGTCACAAAACAGTCTCCTGTCAAGATGTGGACGATGAGATGATGATTTCACCCCCAAATGATAATAATAATCATTATAATAAGAATCATAATCATATCATAATAATACTTGTAATAATAATAATAATAAATAATAATAACAATACTTGTAAAAATAGGATGATGGTGATGATGATTATAATTTTTACCATTATTATTATTATTATTGTTTTTATTTTTATTATTATTATTATTATTATTGTTGTTGTTGTTGTTATTGTTTTTGACATCGTCATCATCATCATTTTTTTTTTTTTTTTTGCTGTCCCAACCTCTGCGCGACTTCAGAGGCGGTGCACCCACGCCGCTCATTCCGACACCCCGTCCACAGCCACAGCCCGGTCGGCCCCACCGCAGCCCCGGCACCGGCAATCCGCAGGGAGCAGTCACTGTCAAGTCGTCAAGAGGCAACCCACCGTAGGAGACACTGCACTGCTGCCGAGTCACCTCGGCGGTGTTCAGTGGCGCCTGTTCTGATCTAACATACGCAGGACACCACCTACTAAGCCCCCTACTGACGACAATAATTGCTTAGTCGCGGAGCCGGCGTGAGTGAGCTCTCCCTCCGGAGGGCGCCACCACGTCCGTCCAACGACAGCCCCCATGGACTCGCCGATACCGGTGACCCCGACGGAACCAAACCAAGACCACAGACGTGGAGAGGACATCGAAATTGAGGTCACCGTGAGAGCAGGGCATGAAGGGCCACAGAACTTGAGACATTTTTTTTTTAATGCTGATCGATGAGAATGAGGATGATTAAGATGATGCTACGGATTTCCATTTCGGTCTGAGACTACATGACAGGGCTGTACTCTACGCTTCCTTTCATAATATATCCCGGCGTCAACCAGGCCCGAGAGATACAGGCACCTGCAGTGTTGGTCAGGAAATTTGAGCAACACTCTCAGAAATGCATCCATTAAGTGGATGAAACTCGACTGTGTGGTCCCAGTCTTCCCAACTGAGTCCGCAGCAAACTCAACTCTGGGTAGGAGCCGGTCGGGGCAGAAAAACCCACATGACTCTGATGGGATTCGAACCCACGACCTCCCAGCCGGGAGTCCGTGACGCTAACCACTTCGCCACGGCGGCTGGTGTCATCATCATCATCATCATTTTATTCCTTTCATTGTTATCGTTGTAATCATCATTTTTGTTACAATTACTACTGTTGT
>CM065720.1:49150672-49153172 GCA_033310375.1 Conus canariensis
TTTTGTTGAATATTTTGAACAGTTTGTGTTCTTTTGGGAATGATGTTGCCAAGATTTTAAAGAATTCTTTTCCTACGTTTGTTTTTACTTGTCCATCGTAGGGGGGGGGGGGGGGGGGGGGGGTTGTACCACATGATCTTCCTTTTCCTGTTTTTCTTATTTCTGTTCGTGTTATTGTCTGGGCTGTATTGTAGTTTGTAATTGTAACCACTTTTTTGTAATGCTTCTTGGTATTCTGTTGCTGCATTATCGAATACATTTTCATTGCAATGACAGACCCCAACAAGAACCACAGACCACATGTGCAGCGAATGAGACTCACACACGTAGAAATGGAATCAGGTCCCGCACGCAAAAAAGACCGATAGCGTGCCCTAAAAGGATATCCTGACGAGAGCAAGAGGCTCGAAACAAGCTTGTTGATTTTAACACTTCATTTTAAAAATATTTTTAATAATATATATATATATATATATATATATATATATATATAATATATAAATGGCAAATTCTCTGTGTGTGTGTGTGTGTGTGTGTGTGTGTGTGTGTGTGTGTGTGTGTGTGTGTGTGTGTGTGTGTACGCTATAGACTCAAAAACGGCTCAACCGATTGTCATGAAATTTGGCAGGTACGTCTGTTGTGACCCGAGGATGGTTTTGGGCTAATCTCTAAAAAAAATAAAACCGTTAAAAACCGTTAAAAAGCTGTTATAACGGTTTCAAAGACATCCTTTTTCCTCTGCTTTTCTTCAAATAGCCGTTGTGACATTGCACAGGTACAGGACTACTTCTCTAAAATTAGAACCGTTGTTTGGCAGTTAAAAAACGTTATTTATAACAGTTAAAAACCGTTAAAAACACCAAACCCTATAAAAGAAACTGTTTAAAACCCGATCTTCTTGAAATTTAGCAGGCACGTCTGTTGTGAACCGAGGATGGTTTTGGGCTAATCTCTCAAAAAATAAAACCGTTAAAAACCGTTAAAAAAAACTGTTATAACGGTTTCAAAGATATATTTTTCCTCTGCTTTTCTTCAAATGGCCGTTGTGACATTGCAGGGCTACTTCTCTAAAATTAGAACCGTTATTTGGCAGTTAAGAAACGTTATTTGTAACAGCTTAAAACCGTTAAAAACACCAAACCCTATAAAAACTGTTTTAAAACCCGATTTTCTGAGGTTGGCGGCCACGAGAGTCATCGGATCACCACCAAAATTGACATAAGCCTACAGGAACATCCAGCGGGTAACATTGGGTCATTAGATAGTCATTATGACCATTAAATTTGAACGTTAAAAACCGTTATTTTCAAAATTTAGGCTGTTCTTGATGAAATTCGGTATACATGTGCAGTTTTAAATGCCGAAAAATGATATACAACTTTTACGAACCAAAATTTAAAATTGACCGTTAAAAAACGTTATTTTATAAATATAGAGTATTCTTGAAGAAATTCAATATACATGTGCAGCTTTGAACGCTATACAATGATATACAATTTTCAAGATCCGAAACTTAACATTGACCGTTAAAAACCGTTATTTTCTGAATTTCGAAATGTTCACCCTTCTTGATAACATTCCGTATGCACGTACAGTTTTAAGCGCTGAACAATGTTATGCAAATTTTACGAACCAAAACTTAACATTGACCGTTAAAAAACCGTTATTTTCTAAATTTACACCGTTATTGATAAAATTCGGTATGCGTATGTCCAGTAACGGTAAGTAATTTTGCAACATGGATGGGACAGGGTAGGGGGATGAAAAGGGAGGAATGAGAGGGGCCAGAAAAATGATTGTACAGTGCAAAGCCTGATACACTATTTTTACATTAGACACAGACCCGTTGAAATAAACTACTTCTGCACAAAGTCTATTCCTACAAAATTAAGGGCAATCAGAAGAATGGGAATGGGAACAGTGAGTGCAGGCGGAAAATCGAGCGAGAAAAGCATCTCGACGTGCTAGGGAAGATCCAGAGGAAAGGGGCCAGAGGCAGGCGGAAAACAATAGAATGTATAAGAGAGAGAGAGAGAGAGAGAGAGAGAGAGAGAGAGAGACAGAGACAGAGAGAGAGAGAGAGACAGACAGACAGACAGACAGACAGACAGAATGTGTACTTGTGTGGGGGGAGGGGGTGGGAAGATGTTGGGGGGGGATTGATTGTAAATCAAAACAATTAATACATGTTTGCCGTCACGTGAGTATCGCAAAGAATGTTCATATCCCGGACAACGCCGGGTGCCCCTGCTAGTATATATATATATATATATATATATATATATATATATATATATATATATATATATAGTCTGTCTGTCTGTCTGTCTGTCTGTCTGTCTGTCTCTCTCTCTCTCTCTCTCTCTCTCTCTCTCTCTCTCTCTCTCTCTCCTTCACGTAACTTTCCT
The DNA here is from genome assembly GCA_033310375.1 of Conus canariensis. Classification (NCBI taxonomy): domain Eukaryota; kingdom Metazoa; phylum Mollusca; class Gastropoda; order Neogastropoda; family Conidae; genus Conus; species Conus canariensis. Next base: position 49,153,081 of record CM065720.1, read on the forward strand.
CTCTCATCTCTTCAGCTGTCATGTTTTGGTGGCCACGTTTCATATGTCAGTAAACGTGAACTGGCTGTGGGTAACAGTAGCATACAAGGTGT
>CM065720.1:49155672-49160672 GCA_033310375.1 Conus canariensis
TTTCGAGAGTGGCCATCGAGAAAATTTTTTATCCGAGACAACTGAAATATTTTTTTTGAAAGGCGTTTTGCTAAGAATGTTATATGTTCAGTCCAAGATAAATCTTTGTCAATAATGACACCTAGTGTTTTGTGTGAACTGACTTCCTCAACTTTGTTGTTGCATATGAGTAAAGGCTGAAAATTTGATTTCATTTTTTGTCGTTTTTGTCTTGTAGACACGTACATGCACTTTGTTTTAATAGCATTTAAGGACATATGGTTTAGTTGTGTCCATTCAGTAAGTTTATCGATATCTGCTTGAAGCTTAATTGTTAATTCATAGACATCAGAGTCGTTTTCATGAAGAGATGTATCATCTGCAAACATTTCGCATTTACATTTAACAAAACAAGGCAAATCATTAACGTAAATAGTAAACAAAAGAGGTCCTAACACAGAGCCTTGTGGAACACCATATTTGACAGGCATAAATGTTGACAATTTGTCAGCTACAGCTACTAATTGTTTTCGGTCACATAAAAAAGATGAAATAAGACTTATGAATTCTGGAGTCAGTTTGTAAAGTTCAAGTTTACGGCACAACAAAGAATGGTTAATGACATCAAATGCTTTTTCAAAGTCTATGAAGAGAATACCTGCAAATTTATTTTCGTTTATGCTGCAAAGAAGACTGTCCATAAGCTGTATGAGGGCTGTGTGGCAAGAATGGTGTTTTCGAAAGCCCGACTGACTTTCATGGAGAAGTTTGTTATCAGCAAAATAAGAATACAGAGACCTATGCATGTGTTTTTCGATCGGTTTTGCTATGGCTGATAAAATGGATATCGGTCTGTAATTTGATGGGTTTGAAGAATCCCCGGTTTTATACAGAGGAATAACTTTAGCTTCCTTAAATTTTAGAGGAAAAGTTTGTTTATCTATGCATAAATTGTATAAGTATGTCAAAGTATCTGTGATAACAGGACATGACAACTTAAGTATTTTTGTCTCGATACCATCTAAATCACGAGTATTTGATTGGGTTGAAGTAGGCAAGGCTTTACTAACATCTAAAACGGTCATGGGTTTCAGACTAAATGGAACACGAATATCTTTAGAATGGATGTATTGTTCTAAATAACTGAGATCATTTTCACTAGATTTATCATTTAATATGATTCTATCTGCTATGGTTGCAAAATGATTATTTAGTTGATCTGCAGATATGTCTGAGCTCATTTGTTGACTTTTTGACATATGTTTATTAGTTAATATGTTAATTGCTTTCCAAATTTGCCTGGTATCTTTGGTAGAAGTTAACAGTTTTCTGAAGTAAGTACGTTTCGATTTTCGTTTTAATGACGTCACTTTATTTCTTTGTTTTCTGAATTCTTCATTCGTTCCGAAATTACTCAAATGATTTCTTTTATTAATTTCTCTGTCAATTTCTTTAGTTATCCATGGAGGTTTTGTTTCCTGTTTAATCCTTTTCTTTATAAAAGGGGCGTGTTTATCATACACAGAGGTAAACGTATCAATCCAAAATTCAGCTGCTTTATTTGGATCTCTGATTTGATAGATGAGGTCAAATTGGGCTTCAGAAAGGTCAGTAAGGAAATCTTCTTCTTTAAAGTTTCTAAAGCTCCTGTAGTAAATAACTTTATGACCTACTTTTGGAATTTTTACACGGTTTTTGAACCAAGTAAGGCAAATTGGGTTGTGATCACTACAGCCATAGGGAGGGGAACAAAGTTCGATAATGGACTGTTTTGCATTTGTAAATATGATCTATTAGAGTAGCGGAATTTTCAGTTATGCGTGTTGGTCTATCGATTAGTTGTTCTAAATTATGTGATATATAGTTTTGATACCACTTCGATTTTGTTTTTAACAGATCAATGTTAAAATCTCCTAAAATAATTGTCTCATAACTTAGAATGGTTACTTCATCCATTATTGCATTAAATCTGTCCTGCCAATCAGTGGTTTCTGATGGGTTTCTATAGACAAAGCCTATTGCAAGTGGTTGACTATTTTTCATACTTTATTTCAATCCAAACAGATTCAACACCATAATTTTCAAAATTAACTAGCCTTTTACATTTTAATGAGGAAGCATGATATATAAGTAAGCCAGTGGATTTTGGTTTATAGGGGTCGAGTCGCATTATTTGGTATCCTGGCATGTCCATTTCTGCATCTGATATATGAGAAGATAACCGGGATTCAGAAAAACAAAATACATGAAAACTGTTTCCATCACTGCAAAGTATAGTTGCAATGTCATCTTTTTTGTTTGTTGCGTTATTGATGTTAAGGTACCCTACACGAAGTCCATGTTTGGATGGCCATGTGTCTAAAGTCATAGGCATGTTGCAGTGTATAGCACTAGGTATGGCTTAAATAAAATGGTGAGAGGGAACACTAGATAAATCACTGCTTAAACTGTGGCAGGTTCAGACGGCACCTGGGCAAAAGCGATGTCAAATGAACCAAAGAGTATAGAAGGCACCTGAGCAAAAGCGATGTCAAATGAACCAAAGAGTATAGAAGTACAACAGCAAGAAGCTCCAAAAACGAATCAAGGCAATGGACCAAAGAACAACAACAATCACTTAATAATACAGAAAAGAACAGCCAATCAAAGGTGCAAGTAATAACAAGAAAAATAACAAAGTATACAATTTAAGGAAACCGCAATTACTAACAAGAAAAATGCCCAATATATACAAATCAGGGAGCAAACAGCTATCAATCAAAACGTTTCCATCAATCCAATCCAGAAAAAGCAGTCAGCTAATGACAATAAAGAAGTTCACACCAATGGAGGGGCAACCGCAGGATTATTTCGTGCAGCCTGATACAGTCGATCTGCAATGGTTCATTTTGCACGAATTAGGCCACCGCAGCACAGAAACACTTCACCTCTCTCTCTCTCTCTCTCTCTCTCTCTCTCTCTCTCTCTCTCTCTCACACACACACACACACACACACACACACACACACACACACACACACACATTTGCAAGACTATTGAATCACACACAAAAGCATGTCAGGTAGTTGATTGTATATAGCATATTATTCAAAACAAACCGATTTTGGAATAACAGGCGCCCAATACTATATACTTGGTATATATTACTCGCTTCGATTGTGTTGAATATTTAACATGAGTGAAGTTAATCTGTTAAGCATTTGTAAATAACTGATCATGTCATTTGACTGTGTAATCGACAGAGCGTTACACGGTGGGTTCATGTCATGGTCTGACAGGATGAGGTCCGGGTTCTGACCCAAGTTCTGGGACCGTAACCCTGAGCCACAGTCAGCACTGGAGTCCTCCAGTCTGCTGTGTTGGGGTGGCTGAGGCTGCACTAGAGAGCTTGGCTGAGAGGGGCGGTACTCACTGCCTGCTGGCGGCCGTAAAGGAGGGAAGTGGTGCATGGACTGGAGAGTGGGCAGGGCCTGACTGCTGGGCCTACCATGACCGTTATAGCGGCCAAAGACCTGATGGTGATGGGGGTAGGGGTCAAACTGAGGACCAGCGCTGTAAGCCTGCTGCAGGTTCTCAGGCTGAATGACAGTGTTATGATTGTGGCTGTGAGATGGCTGGGTGAAAGGATTCTGTGCATAGGCTGCACGAGATTGACGGCTATGACGGGTGAGATCATTTGACATGATAGGGGGCTGAACACCCTGAGGGATGTAGTTCAAGCTCTGCCTATCACTGAGCTGAGCTTGTCCTGACTGGGAGTTTCTACGCCGTGGAGTTGTATCCTCCAACCAGTTTAGGATAGTGGTTTTGAACGTGGATGCTAAATGGGCTGTACCTTTATAACTAGGATGAATTAGATCATGGTACATGATGAGTTTGGGAGCACCGGAACTCGTAACAAAAGCATCCGTATTGTCAATAAAACTGATTTTGGAATCAAAACATGCTTGTCGGAGGTTACGGTTTGTAGGGTTGATAGAATTGTTAAAACTGTGCCTGCCCTTTGCTGGAATTAATGCACTAAATGCTATTCTAGTCGATGGGAAAACCTGACAACATAGCCTGATTAAATGGTTCCACTGCTGGATGGACACAGGGCCTGAAGGGCAGTCACTGATTCCAATGTGAATTATAAGAGCCTTGATTTGGTCATTGCATGGTTGATGGGATAGCCATTGTATTAAATCTAGAGTAGTCATACCAGAAACACAGATTTTAAACAAATTATATGAACGGAGCGCCAGTCTCTTGGGGTTCAGATTTCTTAATACAGAGTCGCCAATGAACAGAGCAGATGCCCGGTCACTGACTGTGATGAATTTCAAAATGTCACATGGGAGGCGTTTTGGAATCCGTTTCTCGGGAGGTGAGGAAGGTTTCTTGTAAGGGTCATTACGATGACGAAGTTGACCATCACTGTCATTGTTTACCATGTCCGATAAAGGGGCAAACATGTTACTGACAGGGATGGCATAGTCTGAAGAGAGGTGAGTGGACAGGAGTCTCTCCTCACCATCCTCAGTGTCACCAGGAACGCCTGCTGGACCTGAGGGCAGGCTGCTGGGGGCGAAGGACTCGCTGTGCGTGCTGCCTGGGTCAGCAAGGCGAGAATCAGATGTCAGAGACCTCATGGCAGGCGGGGGTGGAGGGGGTGGAGGGAGTGGCAGGTGGCTATCCACACAACTGGTGGTACTCCTGCGAAGAACCCTCGATGTCGATGACCTCTCTCTCATGGCAAGAGGGGGTAGAGACAGTGGAGGTGGTGGAGGTGGTGATGGTGGTGGAGGGGGTGATGATGGGGGAGGGGGTGGTGGGTAGCTGTCCACACAGCTGGTAGTATTGCACCTTTGAATTGAGGGCTGATCTGAAGCAGAGCTGTCAGCTTTGACCAGAGGGAGATGCGGATTTCCAGGGCCGTTGTACATGGACTGTGGCTGAGGGAAGGAGAGCTCCACATGCTGTGATGTACCATCTCCGCTCACTGGGACAGGCCGGTCACTGCTGACTTGTGTGCTGACTTC
>CM065720.1:49165672-49175672 GCA_033310375.1 Conus canariensis
TTTATTCCAGGCATGCATTATAACAAGGCTCATTTTTTCTCCTATTTCCGTCACTTGAAAGCAGGAATATCAAATGAAGATCTGACAACCCTTTACGTATGCAGAATCAAAGCACAATCTGGCATCAAGAACTTCACCCAAGCAAAGAGATTATTTATCTTTAAATCGTTTACCTCCCTGTGATCCTTTTCTTCTCCACGTTCATTCACTCTGTCATTCATGTCCCCCATCCTCTGTGGAGCCCTTCATTTCCCTGTGCGTTCTTTCGTTCTGTGTTCCACAGACCCTTGTCAAATAATTCACTTCGTATCTGCCACACGGAGTTATATTTAAACTCCATCTGAACTGTACGTGCAGGTCGTAAAATCCTTGTCATAAGATCTGTTTAACCCGGTCGTAAAGCACACGAGAGAGAGAGAGAGAGAGAGAGAGAGAGAGAGAGAGAGAGAGAGGGAGGAGAGAGAAAGAGAGAAAGAGAAGGAGTGAGACGGAGGAAAGAAAGAAGACATGCGGACGGAAAGGACCAACAGAAAAGAAAGAGAGGAACTAACAGAAGAATACATGAATCGAAGATGTTAATTAGAGATATTGATGTAGGTTTTGTTGAAAAGAGGGGACAATCGAAACACAAAGAAAAATAATCAAAAACAAGAGAGAGAGAGAGAGAGAGAGAGAGAGAGAGAGAGAGAGAGAGAGAGAGAGAGAGAGAGAAGAGAAGAGAAGAGAAAAGAAAAAAAAAAAAAAAGAAAGAAAAAAAAAGAAAGAGAAAAGAAAAAAAATATCTTTAAAAAATAATACATATTAGAGAGAGAGAGAGAGAGAGAGAGAGAGAGAGAGAGAGAGAGAGAGAGAGAGAGAGAGAGATGTTGCGAAAACCCAAACTGTGTGTATAAAGAAAGAAAGAACGCTGGATAACCAGCATGTCTCACGACCCAGGGGAGTTAATTACCGCATTCTGAAATACCTTAAGAGACCATCAAAGTGGCATCAAGCCATGTACAACCCTAGTTCCATTGAAAGCGGATGCTTTGAAAAACTCCTCCAAACTTATGTTCCAGGCCTCCTTTCCTTTTTTTTAGATTGTTTTTCTTTATTCTGGTCCCACCCCCATCTCCTCTCCCACTACGCTCCCCCCTTCCATTCCCTTTCTCTTCGTCGCCTTCGCTTCTATTGCCATTGATGTTGATGAGATGGTTGTTGTCATTGATGCTGCTGTTGATGTTTCTTCTTCTTCGTCTTCTTCTTCTTCTTCTTCTTTCTTTCTTTTTTTCTTCTTCTTCTTCTTTCTTTCTTTCTTTCTTTAGTTCTTTCTTTCTTTCTTTCTTAGTTCTTTCTTTTCTTTCTTTCTTTCTTTCTTTAGTTCTTTCTTTCTTTCTTTCTTTCTTTCTTTAGTTCTTTCTTTAGTTTCTTTTTTCTTTCTTTCTTTCTTTCTTTCGTTTTTTCTTTCTTTCTTTCTTTCTTTCTTTCTTTTCTTTAGTTCTTTCTTTCTTTCTTTCTTTCTTTCTTCTTTAGTTCTTTCTTTCTTTAGTTCTTTCTTTCTTTTCTTTCTTTTTCTTTCTTTTTCTCCTTTCTTTCTTTCTTTCTTTCTTTCTTTAGTTCTTTCTTTCTTTAGTTCTTTCTTTCTTTAGTTCTCTCTTTCTTCCTTTTTTCTTTCTTTCTTTCTTTAGTTCTTTCTTTCTTTCTTTCTTTCTTGTTTGCTTGCTTGCTTGCTTTCATCCTTTTCTAAAGTTTCTTTTCAACTTTGTCGTTTTTGTTCAAACATGGAGCTGAAGTAACAGAGGCCGATCACTTTCATAAATTAACACTCATATGCTAACAGAATCACTCCAAAAGAAGACAAAATCCCTTCTTTTCCAAGACCTGAGCTTTGGTCCTTCAAACTCGAAGTAAATTTCAACGATGGAGAAGAGCTAAAAGAACCAAGAAAAGGGAGATAAGGATAGCAAGAGAATGGTGACACACAAACCACACATCCACTACATCCCCCACCTACGGAAAAAGTGAAAAGGAGGGAAAATGTTAGAACACCTCCATAGAGTTGCCACATAGCCCAGAATGTTAATTCAAAACATGCATCCCTCTTCCACACCAATATGATTAATGCAACTATGCTTTCGCAGGTATGCATGTAAACTTACGTACAACCGTATTTCATATTTTCTGCTTAAATCACATTTCCCGGTCTTTAGGATCCTTCCTTTCTAGTTGTTTTGTTTTACTATAAACTTTCGAAAAGATACCAAAAGTCTAGTTTTGTGGGGAAAGGACGGGACGAAAAAAAAATTAATGTATTTACAATACTCGAATTCACGAAACTGCCCAACAAGTTGCAGGTCCACAAGTTATCTCATCTAGCGGTGAAAAAGACAAAAAATGGTTCTTATAGACCCGTCCAGCACACCTCCAGGGCAGCCCGGTAGCGGCCCAGCACAGCCTCAGCACATCTAGGTGAGAATGGGTCCTGAGGGTTGCCCGCAGCCTACCTCTCACACTTTAGGGGCAGATGTCCTGCAAACGGGGAACCTTCTATGGTCTCCACATACCCCATCCCCCGCGCCCACACTGTAGCGAAGGGATGTCAGTGTAAATCAGTCATCGAAGGCCTCATAGAACAATGAAGACACCATGAGTTGATGTACAGGAGCGCCGAACTCCTCGGACAAGCTGCTTTTTAAGAATCATGGGCATTAAAGGTTTTTTTTTTCTGTTTTTAACCCCCTTTCATTTCACCCCTTAAAATGGAAACGGCCTGGACAGAGAGTCCGGTATAAACCACAGGTAAAGGTCAGGTAGAAGGGTTGTGATTGGTCAAAGAAAGAAACTCATGTGGGCTGGGTTCAAGTTCCACGTGGAAGGCGTAAAAGAACAAATTATACGTACGTCGTACGTCTTTTGTATGGAGCGTGGGATCTCTGAGCCATGCTTCCCCTAAACAAGGAAAAGAAAAATTGAATCAACCGGCCCATATTAAGATACGCCCTCTTATCCAACAACTTTAATTTGAACTTTTATTTGATTCTCTTCTCTGAACCCCAGAATCCTCCTTATGACCGTGTTTTGACCAGAAGTTCCTTACGAAATTTGAAGACAAATCCAGTTCCATTCCGCCTGTGGGAGTTCGCATTCTTCCACATTTGATGAGTGCAGACATAGACCTTGGAGTCTTGTATACATTGTCCAGATTTCCCGACATCCCCATCAGTTTTCCTCACCTCTGAGATCGGCTTTGATCTGGTCTCATCAGGAAAGCTATATCAGCTCTCTGGTGTCCAAAACATCTTTTTTTTGCCGAGCGTTGTTCTAAATTTCTACCCTCTAAATAAACGTTTACTAATGGCTCCAAACCTGATGAGGGAGCAGGTTCGGGTAAGGTCTGCGCTACAGCTCCCTCCCAAAATGCTCTGAGCACATTCCAACAGACAGATCCATCTACGCTGCTGAGCTCACGACGTTGGTCCTGTCACCTCAGCTGGTCTCCAAATCACCATGAGATTTCTTCATTCCCTCCGACTCTGCTTCCCCTCAGTTCACCTGGTTTTTTGTTTGTCATTTGTCATTCACAATACTAGCACGCCACCACTCAAAGCAACAATTTGATGGAGAAATCGACCAAGGCAAGCCCAAGTTTCCTCGCACATAAAAGGGGTTTGGATAAAGATAACGTGGTCAGCAACACTAGGTTGAGTTCAAACTTTTTTTTTTTACCTTGCATAATGGCTGACATTTGTAATACCTGAAACTCCGTAACGCACAGTGTTCACTTTTACATCTGGACCTTTACCTTTTGTCAAAGACATCCAGTTTTGTGTTTCCACATTTGCACACACAAAAAGAGTATTTTAGTGCCTATTCACATTACGTCTTGAGAAAGGGTAGGAAATCACCGTTCTTTTTTGTGACTTGGTAAAAAAAAACAACAAAAGACTGCACTTATGAAGAAGAAAAAAAAATGACCGTATTTTGTCGTATAGCAGAGGGAAGCAGGTGAAGTTCGCATGAAAGTTACTGCCCCTTTCGGTGTTTTGATGACTGGTTACGGAAGACCGGTCGGCAAGCAGTTCGTTTAGTGTAATACCTTCACACACACACACACACACACACACACACACACACACACACACACACACACACACACCCCCGCGCCGCACACACACACACACACACACACACACACACAACACATGAGGGCGCACGCGCGTGCACGTGCAAGCACACGCAAAGGAGTAGGGGAGGGGGGGGGGGGAGAAGGGCAGGGAGTGAGAAAGGAGAATGTGGAAAATAGCAAAAGAAATACAAAACTTAGAAACGAGGAAACGCTTTCGCGAACATGCTTTTGACCTTTCAGTCTTCGACGTTTCGTTCTCAGCGTTAAAGTTAATGTCTATAGAAAATTCTGTGTTCTTGTGGCTTCTTTCGTCATCCCTTTCACATTTTCTTTGCTTCTGTTTGTGCACGTTTGTGTCTGTCAGCTCACATCGTACAGTTCTCTTTTCTTTCCTTTCTTCCTGGTCTTTCTGTAGTTCGTTCTAGTGTCCCTTTCTCACTTTCAATATTCCTTTCTTTTTCCTTCTTTTATCACCTCCCTCCCTCCACTTTATTTCCCGGTGATTTGCATGTCCGCATGTACTAGCTATTGCCAAAGAGAAGTCCGGTCGGTCGGTCGGTCAGTCAACACACACACACACACACCACAACACACACACGCGCGCGCGCGCGCACACAACACAACACACACACACACACACACACGCGCCGCTGACCAAACGACGCAGCGCACACCACCCACACAAAACACACTATTCAACTACTGTCTTCTCCTTCTCTCCTCTTCTCTCTCTCTCTCTCTCCTCTCCTCTCTCTCTCTCGTCCCACTCGTGACAATCTTCATGGACGTCCTACATTCATAACAAACTAGCATGCTCCCTACTGTGCCAGTCTTCATCTTCGTTCCTCTCCATAACCATCTTTCTAAAATAGCAAGTGTTCCATTCCTGGATGTGTGTACCACACAAGAAACCACTGTTCAACTGACTGTATACCCTTGATCGAACAATTTTAGCGGAAAAAAAATCGTTCACAAACGTCCACATTTCACACCATTAACCTGCCAGTACGAAAGTATGTAACTCTCTCCTCTCTCTCTCTCTCTCTCTCTCTCTCTCTCTCTCTCTCTCTCTCTCTCTCTTCTCTCTCTCTCTCTCTCTCTCTCCGCTGTTAACACGCTTACCCGCTTGTATGCACGGTGTCATGCTTCCACGCCACACACACACACACACACACACACACACACACACACACACACATACACCACACACACACACACACACACACACACACACACACACACACTAACACACACACACACCACACACGCGCGCGCGCGCGCGCGCGTGCACACACACACACAATGAGAGAGACAGACAGACAGACAGACAGACAGACGGACAGAGAGAAGAGAGAGAGAGAGAGAGAGAGAGAGAGAGAGAGAGAGAGAGAGAGGGGGGGAAGAGGTTATCATTTTGTCTCTCTCGATCTGTCTTTCTCTATCTCCGTCTATGTCTCTGTCTATGTCTCTGTCTCTGACTTCGTCTCTCTCTCTCTCTCTCTCTCTCTCTCTCTCTCTCTCTCTCTCTCTCTCCCTCTCTCTCTCTCTGTCTCTGTCACACACCACACACACACACACACACACACACACACACACACACACAACACAACACACACACAACAGAATGAGAGAGAGAGAGAGAGAGATGTGGAGTGAAAAAAAAACTGTGAACAAAGTTGCAAAGTACAAACCAGCTGCTTAAAAGGAGAACAGACGGAATGCTAAGTTCTTTTTTATGAGAAAACAGTGTGTGTGTGTGTGTGTGTGTGTGTGTGTGTGTGTGTGTGTGTGTGTGTGTGTGTGTGTGTGTGTGTGTGTGTGTGTGATGTGTTTTCAATAATAACAATAGCAATGAAAATAATACTACTAATAATAACAATAACAATAATCATAAAAATATCATAATAATAATAATATGATAATAATAATAATAATAATAATAATAATAATAAACGATGATGATGATGATAATAATAATGATAATGATAATGATAACAGTGATAACAATGAGAAGAAGAAGAAGAATGATAACACTCTCATCATCATCATCATCACATCATCATCATCATTAACATTATGATGATAATAATGATAATAATAATGATGATGATGATGATGGTGCAGGTGATGGTGATGATGATGATGAAGATGATGATGATAGATGATGATGATGATGATGATGATGATGATGAGATGATGAGATTAACAATAATAATAATGACTTTAATAACAACAACAATAATAATAGGAAAAATAATAATGATATTACTACTACTACTACTACTACTACTACTACTACTACTACTATAACAACAACAACAACAACAATTATAAAATAATAACAAGAATAATAATGATAACAGTAATAATGATAATAATAATGATAATAATAATAATAATAATAATAACTGTAACTTAGCATTTTTGAAGCGCCGTGCCAAAGTTTCTAGGCGCTCAAAATCCACACTCTCATGTACAAAACGGGCTGCATACCTGGGTAGTCCCGACTGCAGAGCTTGTGTGTGTGTGTTTATCTATCTATCCATCTATTTATCCATTTATCTATGTATCTATCTGTCAATACCGTTCGCTCTCTATTTCTCTCTCGTCTCTCTCTCTCTCTCTATCTATATACTATATATATATATATATATATATATATATATATATATATATATATATATATATATATATACACACACACACTGATTATTACAAATCTCGTTTTGTCGACTGGAGGAAGTTCTCTCACAGAGCAAGGCTGAAGACTTAAAGGTCAAAAAGTTTCATGAGAAATAAAGATAGCTCTCCTCTATAGAACTTTTACTGCTCTTACATCAACGTGGACTGCGATCAGAAGAGGACCGTTTTGCTGCAGTGTCTATAGTTTTGTTGTTGGTGGTGGTGGTGGTGGTGGTGACAATTGAAAAAGTCATTCTTGTCACAGAGTCCCTTTGATGACTTGCAATGTGTATCAACTCACCCATACTTCTGTCCTTTTCGTGTTTATTTTTATTTAGGGATTCTTATGATGGCTGCCATTTGATGAGCCTTGTTTTGTGTTTTTATCGTTGTGGTCTTTGTGACTTCTGAAGAAGAGGAAGATTTGTCGACGATGCTTTTGTCTGTTTTGCATTCCGTATAACGAAACTGTACATTATGTGTTTATTTGTAGTTTTGCTTCTTTCAGTCGCGTGAATAGTGTCTGCTTTCTCTTCTTCTTCTTCTTCTTCTTCTTCTTCTTCTTCTTCTTCTTCTTCTTCTTCTTCTTCTTCTTCTTCTCCAAACTTTGGGTAATTCAACATTAGATCAGACCGCTCAGACTGTTGGCATCTTTTGAACTCTCCTGCCAGAACTTTGTTCCTGGTTTACTTTTCTACCCTTCATTGGCTGCATACGGTGCCACTGGATTCTGCATTTGAATTATTGGCGGTAAGAACTCCACGGAAATGTATACTGTGGTTTATCTCCATTTGAAGCTAAGGGAGCACCGACACCATCAGCCATGTCTCACTGACGACTGCGAATCAGCGGACCAAAGGCCTCTGAACGGGCAGTATGAAAGTTTCTGTTTTCAGACGAACTACGATGGTCCCCATGTGCTAATAGTGATGGGTTATACATTTCGATCTAACGCATAGACTTTTGATTCCCGTGTTCATTCTCTGACAAACCTTCCGCACCCCCCCTCCCCCCTTCCTTTTTTATTTTGTTTTGTATCTTTGCCAAGGCATAGAGACTGAAGAATATATCAATAAGAAAGGGAGGCAGCGCAATAGGGAGAGGCAGGCAGCAATATAGGAAGAGGCAGACAGCAATATAGGAAGAGGCAGGAACAATTGGAAGAGGCGGCAGCAATATAGGAAGAGCGGCACAATATAGGAAGGGCAGGCAGCAATTAGAAAGAGGCAGGAAGCATATAGGAATGAGGCAGGCAGCAATATAGGAAGAGGCAGGCAGCAATATAGGAAGTAGGCAGGCAGCAATATAGGAAGAGGCAGGCAGCAATATAGAAAGAGGCGCACAATATAGAAGACGGCAGGCACGCAATATAGGAAGAGGCAGGCAGCAATATAGGAAGAGGCAGGCAGCAATATAGGAAGAGGCAGGCAGCAATATAGGAAGAGGCAGGCAGCAGCAATATAGGAAGAGGCAGGCAGCAATATAGGAAGAGGCAGGCAGCAATATAGGAAGAGGCAGGCAGCAATATAGGAAGAGGCAGGCAGCAATATAGGAAGGGAGGCACAATATAGGAAGGGCGCAGCAATATAGGAAGAGGCAGGCAGCAATATAGGAAGAGGCAGGCAGCAATAGTAGGAAGAGGCAGGCAGCAATTAAGAAAGGAGAGGCAGGCAGCAATAGGAATAGGCAGGCAATATAGAAGAAGGCAGGCAGCAATATAGGAAAGAGGCAGGCAGCAATATAGAAGAGCAGGCAGCAGCAATATAGGAAGAGGCAGGCAGCAATATAGAAGAGGCAGGCAGCAATATAGGAAGAGGCAGGCAGCAATATAGATAGTGAGGCAGGCAGCAATATAGGAAGAGGCAGGCAGCAATATAGATAGTGAGGCAGGCAGCAATATAGGAAGAGGCTGGCAGCAATATAGGAAGTGTGGCAGGCAGCAATATAGGATGAAAGACTGGCAGCAATGCAGGAAGAGAGGCAGGCAGAATATAGAAAGAGAGGCACGCAGCATTATAGGAAGAGGTAGGTTGCAATATAGAAAGATAGGCAGGCAGCAATATAGGAAAAGGCAGGCAGCAATATAGCACGAGGCAGGCAGCAATATAGAAAAATAGGCAGGCAGCAATATAGAAAGAGGCAGGCAGCAATATAGAACGAGAGGCAGCCAGCAATATAGGAAGAGGCAGGCAGCAATATAGGAAGAGGCAGGCAGCAATATAGCACGAGGCAGGCAGCAATATAGGAAGATGCAGGCAGCAATATAGCACGAGGCAGGCAGCAATATAGGAAGATGCAGGCAGCAATATAGAGAAGACAGGCAGACAGCAGAATATAGAAGAGACAGGCAGCAATATAGGAAGAGGCAGACAGCAATATAGAAAGACAGGCAGACAGCAATATAGGAAGAGGCAGGCAGCAATTGTAGCACGAGGCAGGCAGCAATAAAGAAAGAGGCAGGCAGCAATATAGCACAGGAGGCAGGCGAATATAGGAAGAGGCAGGCAGCAATATAGGAAGAGGCAGGCAGTAATATAGGAAGAGACAGGCTGCAATATAGGAAGAGGCAGACAGCAATATAGGAAGAGGCAGGCAGCAATATAGGAAGAAGCAGTCTGCAATATAGGAAGAGGCAGGCTGCAATATAGGAAGTGAGGCAGGCAGCATTATAGGATGAGAGACTGGCAGCAATGCAGGAAGAGAGGCAGGCAGAAATTTAGGAAAAGTTACAGGTAGCAATACGGAAAGAGAGGCAGGCAGCAATATAGGAAGACGCAGGCTGCAATATAGGAAGAGGCAGGCTGCAATATAGGAAGACGCAGGCTGCAATATAGGAAGAGGCAGGCTGCAATATAGGAAGAGAGGCAGGCTGCAATATAGGAAGAGAGGCAGGCAGCATTGTAGGATGAGAGACTAGCAGCAATGCAGGAAGAGAGGCAGGTAGCAATATAGAAAGAGAGGCAGGCAACAATCTAGGAAGAGAGACAGGCAGCAATATAGGAAGAGAGGCAGACAGCAATATAGGAAGACATGCGGGCAGCAACATAGAGAGGCAGGTAACGAGGGACGAAGAGAGGCAGGTATCAATAAAGGAAGAACGGCAGGCTGCAACAGAGGAAAAGAGACAAGCAGCGTTACAGGAAGAAATGCAGGCAGCAACAGAGGAAAAGAGACAGGCAGCGTTACAGGAAGAAATGCGGCAGCAACAGGAAA
>CM065720.1:49183172-49188172 GCA_033310375.1 Conus canariensis
ACGATCGAAAGATAAATAAAATAAAAGACTAAGCAGACCAGAAAACAAAAACTATAAAAAAAAAAAAGAAAAACAAACAAATAAACACGCACAGAAAATCCCAGAAAAAAAAGAAAACGAACGAAAGGCATAAGGAAACCGTAATAAAGGAAATCAGACCGAACTTCAAGAAGAAATTCAAATTGAATGTGGAGAACAAAACAAACGAACAAACAAACAAACAAAAATGGCACACTCCGGATAGAAAGAAAGCAAAGAAATCTTGAAATTAAGAGAAAGGAAGAGCGAAAGAAAACGAACAACTAGAGTATAAAGAAGCCTCATAAGTGAGATTTGATAGGATTCTGGAAAGAAATACTCGTAAATGTGGAGAAAAAAACAACAAAAACGACGGCAACATCATTCGGTTTATTGAATTCGAGATTCATTCGTTCTTTGAATGGGGGACATGGAGAGGAAAATGTACGGCGACTGAACAATCGAAGTGGATGTCTTCAATACTTTCGTTTCTATGGTATTACTTCTGTTTTGTTTGTTTGTTTGTTTGTTTGTTTGTTTGTTGATGTTAAAGTTTGGTCCTTTTGTTGGCATTGTGAAGTCTCTTTGTCTGCGTTTATCTGTTTTTACCTCCATCTCACTCCCTCTTGTACTCACTCTGTGTCTCTACAACGAAAGGCTCTCTCTCTCTCTCTCTCTCTCTCTCTCTCTCTCTCTCTCCTCTCTCTCTCCTTTCAAGTACCATTTCCATTTTTTTGAACTGACACCACACATGTGTATAACAGCCTAATTCATCCTAATGCGAGAAGTACCACTAGTCTGGTGGGTTAGCCATATTATAGTGGACCTCTTACAAAACTGAAATTCAATCTTTACCATTTTTCTGTTGTTACTTTTTTTTAATCAACTAAGATCAGAAAGAAATATTTCTAACTACTTCATCTAAATCTACTAACTCTCTTTCTTTCTCTCTCTCTCTCTCTCTCTCTCTCTCTCTCTCTCTCTCTCTCTCTCTCTCTCTACTTCTCACTCCCTCTCTCTCTCTCTTCTCTCTCTCTCTCTCTCTATGTTCAAACGCACCAGAACATAGGATTATTCTTTCACTCCCTCTTTTCCTCATCAAAGCACTATCTTGTATTGGCACTTTACTTGATTAAAAGGTAGATACGGCTGTCCTAGAACCTTTTAAAATGTATGCCCTATCATTCGACATCAGTTTCCCTTAAAAACAAAAACAAAACAAAAACAAAAAAAGAAAAAAAGTTGTCCTGAAATTTACAACGCTGCTGATAATCGTGACTGCTTCACTAGCCAAAGCAACAATGCATTTCCATTGCCTCACTACCCCTACTCCCCCCCCACCCCCCACCACCACCACCATCACCACCTCCTCCCTCCTGTTTTTCCATTGATAAACTCATGTAATTGACAATTAAAAGGGCTTACTGATAACTTGTACCTTATCCGGCCATATCGAGATTAAACCTGAATGTATCCATATATTGATCATTTGTTGAGGACAGCTTCACATTTCAGGAATAGTCAGATTAGTTTGTTTTTATATTCAACCATACCATTGTCACTTATTTCGGCTGAAACGTTTACCTCACTTTCCTCCCTGCCCGCTGTCTTACTAGTGTGTGTGTGTGCGTGTGTGTGTGTGTGTGTGTGTGTGTGTGTGTGTGTGTGTGTGTGTGTGTGTGTGTGTGTGTGTGTGTGTGTGTGTGTGTGTGTGTGTGTGTGTGCGTGAGTGAGTGTAGATGCGTGCGTGCGTAAGTGCGTGCGTCAGTGCGTGCGTGCGTGTGTGCGTGTGTGTGGGGGTGGTGGTGGTGGTGATGGTGGTAGTGTGTGTGTGTGTGTGTGTGTGGGGGGGGGGGGGGTATGCGTGCGCGCGTGTGCACGAGCGTGCTCATGCCGTGATCTCCTATTTCGACGTTTGTTTTGTTGTGTAATTCGTAGTTCAGTTTCATAAAATCAGTTAGCCTTGTATTATTCTTTTTCACTACTACTTGGGAGTATGGCATTCATGTTTCTTGGGTAGCTACGTGTGACAGACTCTTCTAATTTTCAAATTTCCTCTTTATTGCTAGCCATCGGAAATGTGAACGCAAAAGAACAAAGTTCATTTAATAGAAGCCAGCGCAATTTCTACATTGTAGATAAGAGTATTGTTCCGTCATGTTATCGCTTTACGGTTTTCACAGTTGAGAGAGAGAGAGAGAGAGAGAGAGAGAGAGAGAGAGAGAGAGAGAGAAGACAGACAGACAGACAGACAGACAGACAGACAGACAGACAGACAGACGAGAGAGAGAGAGAGAGAGAGAGAGAGAGAGAGATTCGTGGCTCTAGCGAAGCAGACAGAGGACAAAACTATGTGCTTGTTTTCTCTACATATGTCAAAAAGAAGAAGAAGCAGAAGAAGTAAGACAAAGTCTTTTTCGTTAAATCTAATTTCGTGGCTATAAAGAAAAGGACATGGTGCGAGCGAAAATGATCACAGCTGAATAATACCCTCCAATTTTTCTGTGCTTTCCTTGACATTTTTTTTTTGTTGCTTCAAAACGAGCTCTACCAGAAATGTCAATGATGATCTTTAGGCGTTAGAATCATTATCTCGTCAAATCTAAACTCGTCGGTGGAACAAGGCTCCAAGCGCATTACATTTTGATAGAATACTGTGCAGTGTTTCTTTGTGACCATATCATACAAATTTTGTTCTTATCAGGGGCATCTATTGCCTGTGGCTACGTGTCATCTTAATGGTCAGACTTTTTTTCCTTCAGGTTTGGAGAAGAATGCTATTTATGCAGACGTTCCAAAGTGGTATGCTCAGTTCTACGTCTTTCCGACTACAGTAATAAGAGTTAGACGTACACGTGTGTGTGTGTGTGTGTGTGTGTGTGTGTGTGTGTGTGTGTGTGTGTGTGTGTGTGTGTGTGTGTGTGCGTCTGCGCGCGCGCGCGCGCGCGCGTGTGTGTGTGTGTGTGTGTGTGTGTGTGTGTGTGTGTGTGTGTGTGTGTGTGTGTGTGTTCGGGAGCCTGTCTATGTATGTACGGGGTTATTGGGTGAGTGTGTATGTTTTAAAATAGCACGTCTCGTGTATTATATATATATATACATATATATATATATATATATAATATGTGTGTGTGTGTGTGTGTGTGTGTGTGTGTGTGTGTGTGTGTGTGTGTGGTGTGTGTGTGTGTGTGTGTGTGTGTGTGTGTGTGTGTGTGCGTGTATGTGTGTGTGTGTGTGTGTGTGTGTGTGTATGTGTGTGTGTGTACACGCGCACGCGTGCGCGCCCGTGTGTGTGTGTGTGTGTGTGTGTGTGTGTGTGTGTGTGTGCGTGCGTGTGTGTGTGTGTGTGTGTGTGTGTGTGTGTGTGTGTGTGTGTGTGTGTGTGTGTGTGTGTGTGTGTGTGTGTGTTGTGTGTGTGTGTGTGTGTGTGTGTGTGTGTGTGTGTGTGTGTGTGTGTGTGTGTGTGTGTGTTTTTAAAATAACGTGTCCCATGGTGTATCAGCCTTTACATTGGCAGGTCTTATAAAATATGATTGTTTCTACTCAGGAGAGGTACGACATTGTGATGAAACACTAATGAAGATCGGGACAAAGAATAGTAAAAAAGAGCCTTTTTCGACTTAAATCAAGTAAAATGAATAACAGAGAGAGACAGACAGACAGACAGACAGACAGACAGACAGACAGACAGAAACAGAGACACAGAGACAGACAGACCGACTGACAGACAGACAGACAGGCAGACAGACAGACAGATAGGCAGACAGACAGACAGACAGACAGACAGACGTAAAACTCTTACCATCCCCTCTTTCCTAAGTTTTCTTTGGAATAACAATCTTATTGACAACGAGCTGTTTACCAGTCCCATCGCCACTAGTAGGGGAATAAGAAAAAAAAGTTTGATAAAAAGAACATTATGATTAGAACATTTTCACGACAGCAGCATTCAATAAAACTTGAACCAATGTACATATGCACATCCCAAAGCTTTTTAAAGATCCTATGAAATAGATGAAAAGCAGAAACGGAATGGAGGGAGGTTTCACAGAAACCTGTTTAACAGCTAAAGATGGATGGACGTGGATGTGCGGCGGGATGCACAAGTCGTGGCTGAGAAAAGACAGAAATTCCTGGCTGATGAAGGGCTAAAAAAAAGGGAGGAGATGACAGAAAGGGTGAAAAAAAAGGAGTGGGTGGGGGTTAAGGAGAACATGGGGATATGAAATGGACATGACGTCAGACGAAGGGGCTAAGACACGGGGCGCAATCTTTTTTTTCCCTTTTTTTCGTATTTGATATTTACATGCATCTACGTGCGTCTCTCTCTCTCTCTCTCTCTCTCTCTCTCTCTCTCTCTCTCTCTCTCTCTCTCTCTCTCTCTCTCTCTCTCTCTGACACAAATGCTCAAGAGACAGATGCAAAATGAGCTTTAATATTACTCCCCAGACAGCAAAATATATGCGCCCTGGAGAACACACACACACACACACACACAACACACACACACACACACCACACACACACACACAACACACACACACACACACACACACACACACACACACACACACACACACACAACACACACACACACACAAAATCCAATACACATTGTTACAAAACAGTTCAAGCAGCGGTGACAGTGAAAACCACAAAGAACACAAAATAAAGATGAAAACACACCGAACACACCAGTGGAGAGGAAGAAATGCCTTCCACTTCAACAAGCGACTGAATCAGACCCTCAGATCTGTCATTATCCGAAAAAGGTGATATGCCTGAGTGGTCTTCAACAGAACGCCTGCTGAGCGATAAGGGTTCGCATCCCAGCTTTCTCAGATGTTGGATGAACACTTTTCTCGGCTGAAGGCTTCTAGAATGCTGATGCCATGTTGTGCTGAGAGGTCAGGGGAGAAATCGATTCTCTCTCTCTCTCTCTCTCTCTCTCTCTCTCTCTCTCTCTCTCTCTCTCTCTCTCTCTC
>CM065720.1:49195672-49198172 GCA_033310375.1 Conus canariensis
TCTCTCTGTCTCTCTCTGTCTCTCTCTCTCTCTCCCTCTCTCTCTCTCTCTCTCTCTCTCTCTTCCCCCCCCTCCCTCTCTGTTCAAAACGTTGTCGTTCCTAATGGATAAACGGAATATTCTTTCAATCTGAACAGCAAATCTGCGTAGGGAAACTAGTGGCATTTTTTTTTAATTTATTATTTTTCAATTTCGGGGGGGGTTGTTTGGTAATGACGTGTCTGAGTCACTAGTAGAGCGTGGTTGAGAAACTGGTTGAACAAATTTGAAATTATTGTGAATAAAAC
The DNA here is from genome assembly GCA_033310375.1 of Conus canariensis. Classification (NCBI taxonomy): domain Eukaryota; kingdom Metazoa; phylum Mollusca; class Gastropoda; order Neogastropoda; family Conidae; genus Conus; species Conus canariensis. Next base: position 49,195,960 of record CM065720.1, read on the forward strand.
ATTATTACTTTTGCATCAGTAGGCCTATGATTGCAAGACGAAGCTGTTGTTGTCATATTAGTGTGTGTGTGTGTGTGTGTGTGTGTGTGTGTGTGTGTGTGTGTGTGTGTGTGTGTGTGTGTGTGTGTGTGTGTGTGTGTGTGTGTAAATGGGAAACTTACGTTATTAAACGTCAAATGTTATATTCAGCAGTCGTGCAAGATCTCCTATCTGTGGTCCTACAATGACCAGAAAATGATAGCTGAGCTACGGACTGCTTAAGGGTGAGCAACTGAACATGAATGTGCAAATATTTTACGAACATTACTGTGTGTGTTTGAATTATTTGTTTGCTTTTTCGTAGCTCTTTTTACTTTTTGTTTCCTTTTCTTTGTTTGCAGAATCCCATAAATCAGCGAATGCACTTTGAATTAAAGATTAATTCTGCAGGTTGAGCAGGGCTGTTGCTGTGATAGATGCACGTTAGCAAAGTAAACGTACTGACGATATAAAGCAGGGACTGCCACAACGCCACATAGAGTTCCAGACTCGGGCCATGCTCTCTTCTTTGCCTACACATGGCCATATCTTTAGTTGTGCTCTCTGTCTTGTCCACCTTGTTGACTGAACGGGGGAAACTACCCAGCCATTTAATGCCGCAAAGACACCACGCGATTTCCTCACGAACGTAAACATGCCAGGCCCATGCCAACATCCCTACAGAGAGTGTCCTGGTCTTGAATGGCAATTATCAGATGCATCATTCAGTATAATTCCAATTTTCTCCGTTTATAAAGAAATTATCCAAGCGTCTCATTCGTCCGCCTTGCCTCCCAGTCTCTCACTTATTCTTATGTTTACTCGTCATGTCTTCACTTTTCAAGCTGATAGGTCTGAAGGGGAAAGGGCAGAAGTAGTTACTAATTCAGAGCTGAAAACAGTAAAAACTGGATAGTTTTTGCAGTTTGCCGGTCAGTCCCTGTGTTTTTGTTTTTCCTTTAGTTTCTGGTTGGAAATTGATTTTTCATGATCATTCTTCAAAGTCTCTGCTTACATTTGAATGTGCTATTGCAATGCTTCAGGGTAATATAGATTCATGCCTTTGTCCGTTATTAATGTCAGATTATGTCATTTTACTATGACTACCCCATCTTATCGCCGGGCATTTCCCCCATTCCTGTGCATTATGTTTTTGCTGGTATGTTTTGTGTAATTGACTGTTTAAAAGCCTTGTATGGAATTAAAATATGGAATTCAAAATGAAGAGTAATATACTTCTGATCGCTGAAACGTGGACCGGTATCTTGCAAACTCGTTTTGAAATTTGGTGAAATGTGTTACGTCTTGCTTCGACCACATACATTGATGATCCACAAATAATACTTGATACATATGTAGACGTGTCTACTGGTCAATGTAAACCGTTACCCTATTGACAACTGGCATGTGGTTTCCTGGACATAAAATTATTTGAAATTCAAATTCTTAATAATTTACTCTGTAGCAGACGTACAATTGGAACACCTATGTCAACAAAATCCGTTTCAAAAGCTCTAATCATTTTTTCATATCCATGCCATGCCCTACTCGGACCAAAAGAAAAATTGTGGGATGATCATTAAGCAATAAAATTATTTTTCGACAAAAAGAAGGACGGGAGCTGTTGAAAATGCCAACGCTAATCGATTGAGATATATCACGCTACACCACACTATTGAGCATTGCACAAAAATGACAGGAGGTGTTTTCCCTAAAACCATATGAGAGAGAGAGAGAGAGAGAGAGAGAGAGAGAGAGAGAGAGGAGAGAGAGAGAGAGGGTGGGTTGGGGTAGAGGGGACAGATAGAGAAAGGGATGGAGAATTAGCACGAGCTCTCTCGATCTCTAAACCCATGCCACTGTTTTGTTTGTTTTTGTCATGCAGCTTTGGGTATGGATGAGTGGCATCTGAAATTCTGTCTGCGTGACGATATAGGGAACAGAACACACAATCAGAAGAATGCCTACAGTCTGGAGGTTGAGATAGAATTGGTGTACACTAGGACGGGGGAGGAGGGGTGGGTGAGATTGAGGTAGTGGAGATGGAGATAGCTGGAGAGAGGTGTTGTTTTGAATTCGTTTGATGAGTAATGGGCCATGTGATGTAGACTTGGTTTAAACGCATCGAACTGCTCTATGTCAAATGACAGATTACCCAAGAAGGCTTACGCTATGCTCTGTGATCTTCATAATCG
>CM065720.1:49215672-49218172 GCA_033310375.1 Conus canariensis
ACTTTTCTTCATTTTGTAGCTCCACGCTTAATTAAACAGTCGAACTTACCTCCATTTCTCGTTTTTTTTTTGCCCCCAGTAACCCACTTAACACAGAACCATGTCAAAGCAGCCACTTTCTCTGTGTCAGATTGTGTCAAATCACTGGTCGCCAGTTTGCAAAGTACGCATGGCAGATCTAATCACATGGCCTTTGAACCGTCCAGTGAGAGAGTAAACAACCTCATTACAAGTGCCAGTATGAAACCTATCATACGATGTAGCTACAACACGCAATCTAGTTCTCCTATACTCCAGTGCCCAGATGCCCTTTCCTCTCTGTCTGTGGGTTTATTTGAACGCATTCATTTTCCAGCGAAAATGTTTTATTCAGTTCCTCTTCCCTTCAACTGCTTTGCGTCTTAATATGTCCTTGGGTGCTGGGAGATGGGTGAGAGTGTCACTTCCTGATTGAGAAGAAAGAGAGCTCACTCAAGAGTCCTGTACCATGTCTGTCAGCATAGATTTCATGAAGCCGTGGCGGACAAGTTTGGACGAGGAAGGAACTAGAACGACGTTTACATTATGTCAAGAAGTCCATGTTACTTTTTAACAAGTCAGTTTGGAAGCTGAAATGTGAGTGGGTTGTGAAAGGTGTTCCCAAAGAAGTGGTGGCAATTTTGATGCCTTTCAAAGTGCTTAGGTCTCGAGTATTGATATTATGAAAAGTAGCGAAAAACGAAGGCAATAAATTCTCCCTCCACAGTGGTTCTTCTTCTGTTTGCCTGTCACTCTCCGTTTGGATCTCTCTGCCTGCCTGCCTGTCCCTCCAACGGTGTGTCTGTGTGACTGTTGTCTGTTTGTCTGTCTCTGCCTCTGTCTCTGCCCATCTGTCTGGTTGTCTATATGTCTCTCTCTTCTCCTCTCTCTCTCTCTCTCTCTCTGTCTCTCTCTCTCTTTTTCTCTCTCACTCTCCTCTCTCTCTCTCTCTCTCTCTCTCTCTCTCTCTCTCTCTCTCTCTCTCTCTCGTACACAGGAGTGCATTGTTAGAATATCACGTGTTTCACAGCAACCTAATAAATGACAAGTCTGATAACTGGTAAGATAAAGGGTGTCTGAAGTTGTGCTCCTTTTGGTGACTACAATACTAATGCTTGCAAAAAGAGAGACAGAGACAGACAGAGAGAGACAACAAGACAAGCTGGGGGGAGGGGGGGGGGGGGAGGGCGGCTGGTCTGGGAAGGAGGAGAATGAAAGTGAGAGAGGCTGGCAAACATGCTCTGCTAGGCTCTGACCACTTTCCTGTGGCTGTTAAGTACAGCCCTCTTCACCCAGACAGTTACTTGCCACCAGTTATGCTGTGGCTCTAAACTAAAAAAAAATTGTCAGAACTTAGTCATGTGTGTAAATGATAGCCCATGATTATCAACTGTTGGAACTTCTGAATCGGAGAAAACTATAGCAGCACAAACTGTAAGTGTCACAGCTCCTCGTCACTCTACCCAAGACCTTCTAATTAAGCCTAGCAGCTATTTCATGCGTCAATGCTGAGCCCCTCCACCCATTCTTGAGATCCCCTCCTGTGTCACTGGGCTTACGAGTGATGAGGCCATGTTCGTCCTCCCCCGTCCCTTTACTTTAAACTTGTCCCAGTTCTTTGTGACGTTCCTCCCTCTCAGCTCTGTATTCCCATTTCACTTCAAGTGCATCCATTCGAAGCTGACGTGACAAATGGAAGAGGAAGAGTTTCCGCCATCTGAAGAGACAAGTTCTGAAAGCTCTACATTCCTGTCTGCACGGGCGATTGTCATGAAATTGTTATCAATCGTTTGAGTGAAGAGGGCGGAAAGGAGGGTGAAGGTGGTCTGGTAAGAACATTCAAAGGAAGGGTGATTTTGTGTTTCAAAGTACCTATCTCCTTTTTCAACCAGATGGGAGGTGCCTTGTTCTCTCTCTCTCTCTGTCTCTCTGTCTCTCTGTCTCTCTCTCTCTCTCTTTCTTTCTCTCTCTCCTTCTTCTCTCTCTCTCTCTCTCTCTCTCTCTCAGTTATACATCTCACAGGTTATGACATGTTCAGAGAGATGACCGAAATGTGAGAGAAAACTACAAACTGTGAATCAAATATCAGACCTCAACTAGTCTGTAATTCAGTTGGAATCATAAACAAGACCTACTGCACCAACTGATAGTTATGGATTGTACTGTTATCCCCCAGCAGACCTCATGGGGCGTTCTAAGGGCTGACAACACGCAAAAAGAAAAGTAATAAATGAAGGGACCATTTACGAGCAGTAAATGACATGGTTAATAGTGTACTGTACTGACATTTTTTTTTACGGACAACGTTATTCCACGCTCAGAATGCCGACTGTTGTGCTTTTGTTTTCATTCACAGTTCACTGAAAAAAGGAACAGTTAATAGAAAGCCTTTAGATATGACACGAAACACATTTGTTTAAAGGCCAAATGGACAAAACGTTATCGCAGAGAGGGCGTCCTGTCTGGACAGGTATGATTTTCA
>CM065720.1:49228172-49230672 GCA_033310375.1 Conus canariensis
AAAACTTCACAAGCAACTATCATTTCAGCTACAAGGTGGTTTTGTTTGAAAGGACCACGACACTCTCAGAATGACGTAGACCACGTGTCAGTTCTTCCTCCTCCAGACTAGTTTCCAACCGTGTCTTGACATCTGTGCTGTCAGGCAAATAACGAAGCTCTCGGATCAGTCCCTCTGCCTCTCGTTTAGGCGATAACAACTTTTCTTCACTTCCAATGGCCGATGTCAAATTAAACTGCAATGCAACTGAAGGAAATGGGAGACAGATTAGAAGATGCTTGCTGGAAAGTGAGAGTGTTTGAGAGTAACAAACGGACAGAGAACGAGGAGCGGGTTTCAGATGTTTGCAAGACACAGAAGTGGAATCCACGTTTGTGCTACATCATGTGACAGGATTTCATATTTACACTTGTATTGAGATCGCTGGCTCCCAATGGACCCTTCACACACCTTTCGATGACAACTGCCAGGCGAGGCTAACAGAGTGCTGACAAGAGACATGTGGTTGAGAATGCAGTTGCTTTTAAACCTATGTATGGGGCCAGTTGTAGCAATGACTGGAAAAAACCTGGAAGCAGAGACATTACTGTCGGCATGAGAGACCATCTGGTTTGCTACTACGAGTTCTTAGTTACCAACTGGATGGAAGCACATCTGCAAAAGCAGACAATCTCCCCAAAAATGGTGTAGGTCCTATTGTTCAAAAGGAAAAGAATGAACTGCGAATAAAATAATAAACTGAAATTAGTCTCAAAATACAGGATAAGCATAAAGCCCACAGCATATATCACCAGCTTGTAGTTCATGGATTGCATTGGTATTACCCAGCTGACCTCATAAGGACGATTTAAAAGCTCACAACACGTAGGAATAGAAATGAATATTTCACATAATGTAAAAGCAAGACAAACATGTGGTCATCTATTGTAAAAAAAAAAAAAAAAAAAGACAAGCTCTAGTAAATTACTGATAGTTAAAATTTCTCATGGAGAAGTATCTAGTCACCTGGTAACTAGTCATCACTTCACAAAGTTTGCTGACTTTCCCGTTGGAAAGTAATGGACTCAAAGACCACGATAGATTTCTATCGCTTGCTTCACGTTTCTCACTGGTATGTTTTTAGCTTATTCTTTCGTTAGAAATGCAGTTTCTCCTCTCCTTCTCGCCAGGTTTATTCATTGGCATATCATCCATGGAAAAGCAGGTTTAGAGGTGAGATGCTTTTTTTTCTTTATTTCCTTTTTTATTAGCTCTTGTAGAGATGCTTCTCTCCAGTTGATATCTCAGAGCTCACAGCAGTAAGCCTGATGAGCTTTTTTCAGGAACTGCCCCCCCCCCCCTCCCATGTTCCAGTCGTTGTACAAACAGCCCTGTTAACCCGGACACAGGCTCAAAAGCAGCTGCACACTGGTCCGCAAGTCACTTGTCAGCATTTTGTCATGTGCACATGCCAGTTCTGTCAAACAGTGCCTGCACAGTCCAGTGAGAGTAAACAGTCTCATTACAAGTGTAGATTTGAAACGTCTACAAAGACTTAGCCACAAGTTCCTATCTATTTATATTCCAAACTCCTGATGCCCGTTTCTTCCTCCCTACTAGTCTGTTTCTCTCAAACGCTGCTGCTGCTTTCCAAAAAGAATCGGCTGACCCATTTTCCTTTTCCTTCAAGGAATTTTAGTTTGAATATGTAACAGACTGCCAGGAGAAGCAGAAGAGCTGCCATGGCTTAAATAGAGGAAAGAGACCTCATACAGCAGACTCATACTCCGTCTGCAAGCACGGATTTCACTAGTGTATGGGTGGCAACTTTGAAGGAGATGGAACTAGACCGGGGTTTATTTCATTTAGAGAGAGCCGTGTTACTTCATAAAGAATCAGTCTGAGAACAGAAATCCGAGTGGCTGGTGAACGGATTTTGAATAGAGAAGACGTGGTACTTTTGATTCGTTTCAGGTTGCTAAGGTCTTAAGTCACAATATAATAAGAACTGTAAAAGAAACTATGTTTATGTTATCTTATTAACCAGTGCCACTTCTTCTGTTTGTCTGCCACATTTGACTCAAAACTCTCAGTCTCTATGTGTATGTATGTATGTATGTATGTATGTATGTATGTATGTATGTATGTGTGTGTGTGTGTGTATGTGTGTATGTGTGTGAGAGAGAGAGAGAGAGAGAGAGAGAAAGAAAGAGAGAGAGAGTTTAAGAAGAAAGAGTTATAATCAATGGTTTTTAATTCAAAGAGTCTGTATTTTTTTCTCTTTCTTTGATAAAATGCTGGGAAATCTATAGTAACAACTCCCTCTCTCTCTCTCTCCTCTCTTCTTCTTCTTCTTCTTCTTCTTCTTCTTCTTCTTCTTCTTCTTCTTCTTCTGTGTGTATGTCTGTATGTCTGTGTGTCTGTCTGTATGTTTGTGTGTGTGTGTGTGTGTGTGTGTGTGTGTGTGTGTGTGTGTGTGTGGTGTGTGTGTGTGTATGACTGGAGAGAGAGAGAGAAAGAA
>CM065720.1:49235672-49248172 GCA_033310375.1 Conus canariensis
ATCAGTTAAAAGATATTGTTGACACCCTTCTTCATTTCGACTTTCATTACTAATGTCATCCAGAAATGAAACTACTGTAAAACGTTTTGCCGTTTTCTTGTACAAGACATTTAAGATTTGACGTCTAGCATGAAGTAAGGTATCAATTGTTGTATGTTGTTTAATATCGAGTTTGCTTTTACTTGCGGATGCCTAGATATTTCATGATTTGTTTATTTCTGTCTGAAAGGATATGTTCACAACACCCCCTTCATAAGGGGCCATGGCCTGTGTGAATTAAACATCCGTATCCGTCTCTCTCTCTCTCTCTCTCTCTCTCTCTCTCTCTCTCTCTCTCTCTCTCTCACACACACACACACACACACACACACTTTTTTTCCAGACTTAAAGATGTCTATCAAATATTTGTCTTGCGAATCGATCATCGTCCACTCTTTTTTTTTTTTTTTTTTTTTTTTGCAAGCATCAACAGCAACGAATAACCGACTTTCGGGAAGGTCGTCAACGCTCCAATTCTCTTTCGTCGTGAAGTCTATCCCTGGATACGCGAACACATTTGTCGACGTTGTTTCGCGCGCATAACTTGTGTGTGTGTGTGTGTGGGTGTGGTGTGTGTGTGTGTGTGTGTGTGTGTGTGGTGCGTGCGCGCGCGTGTGTGTGTGTGTGTGTGTGTGTGTGTGTGTGTGTTGTGTGTGTGTGTGTGTGTGTGTGTGTGTGTGTGTGTGTGTGTGTGTGTGTGTGTGTGTGTGAAGTCAAGTCAAAATTTTATTTCCAGATGGAACATTGAATAAGCAGAGAAACTGCTTTTTTACATCAAGCCATCATAACAAAACAAAGAAACTTGAATAATAAAATAATGAAACGAAGAAATACAAAGAGTGAAAATCAGCGGAAAAGGGCGAGGGAGGTGGTGGGGATAAAATCTGAGGGGGATGAGGAGGGGGGAGGAAATAGGAGGATGGAGGGGGTAGGGTGGAGGCGTGGGGTGGAGGGAGAGGGAGTACAAAAAATAATTCAAGCCTATTATAGTTATCATATTAAGGAAGTAACGAGAGAGAGAGAGAGAGAGAGAGAGAGAGAGACAGACAACAGACAGACAGACAGACAGACAGACAGACAGACAGATAGACAGACAAACTAACTGTCTAAGATCACTGTTAGGTGGATAGACGTCAAATTAAAGAACGAACGAACAGACAGACAGACAGACAGAGAGTTAAGTTATGTACAATATCAATACATTGTCTACAAAGCATACACATGCATAAACAGACATGTACATAGGCATAAACATATACACAGGGATCCATCATGTAAAATCACTGAAGAGTTATTTCAAGGGAATTTGAGAAAATATTAATTGCTAACCATCCATGAGATGCTTTTTCAGATTTTTCTTAAGCTGATTTGTGTTTTTCAAAGTGATTGGTAGCTTGTTCCATACATTTCCACCGGGGTACAAAAGACTAGATTTATAAAGATTATTTCTTGGTCAAGGAAAGGATAATAAATGACTATATCTATAAGTGTTAGTTGTAAATGAATCTCTTATCCTTTTAGGAGCATATCCGTGTGTAACATTATGCATGCATACTGCCTTATTGAACAAAAGTCTGTTGTAGAAGGTTAACATATTAAGTTGTTTATAGTCTTCTTTTGTTAGGGTTTTTGATTTTAGTAATACTAATTTTAATGCTCTTTTATACATTCGATGAATAATTTTCAAGTTGGTTTCACTGCAGTTATCCCATAGGGTTGATGCATAATCAATGATTGATAGAATATGAGCACAGAAAAAGAGCTTTCGAGAATGGGTGTCAAGGAAGTTCTTAATCTTGGCTAACTGAAGTAATTTTTTTGAGAGACGTTTCCCTATTGACGTTATGTGGTCGGTCCATGTTAAATCTTTATCAATTATTACTCCTAGTATTTTATGTGAGTCGACTTCTTCTATTTTTAGGTCAGATATAAACAATGGTGGAAATTTTGACTTTACCTTTTGCCTTTTTTGTCGGGCACATACAAACATGCACTTGGTTTTGCTTGCATTTAAGGACATAGATTATGGTTCAACTGAGTCCATTCGATAAGTTTTTTAACATCATTTTGGAGTTTACTAGCTAATCTATATGGATCTGAATCACTGGAATCACTGGAATGAAGAGATGTATCATCGTGTAGCAGACATGACAGCACAGAGCACACAGAACAAACAAGAAAACATCCCCCAAAAAAGGATGTTCGGGATGTTTCCTTGTTTGTTCTGTGTGCTCTGTGCTGTCGTGTCTGCTAGGCGATTCGGTGTCGTAACCAGCATTCCTTTGGAGTTGTTTTCTTGTGGGAGCAAGAGTTACTCTACTTATTTGTTGTTTATTGTTTACTGTTCCCTGCCTCATTTTGTATTTACTTTCGTTTCAATTAAATCGAGGTTATTTGTATTTGTTTCTGTACGTCCTGGTACTTGTCTGACAATTTTCAAGTTTTCAAAGGCTTTGCCAGTCTCGGATATAAGTTAATTCATATTTCTTCATTTCTCCAGTTCTTCTTGCTGAGTAGATGTGTTCGGTACAAGGTATATGGGCAAGCTTGGAACATCCTTTTTGGGGGGATTTTCCTTGTTTGTTCTTGTGGTCTGTGCTGTCATGTCTGCTAGCCGATTCGCTGTCGTAAGCAGCATTCCTCTGGAGTTATGTTTTCTTGTGGGAGCAAGAGTTACTCTACTTATCTGTTGTTTGATGTTTTACAGATAAACACATTTTCTAAAATTAATTTGATAAACTGATTTATTTGTTTTCCGTTTCTTTTCAGGATATATTCCGCCAAAAAGAGTGGGGACCTGTATTGTTTTTTTTTTATTGAGAGGGGTACTGGGACAAATTGTTTCTTTTGTAAGTAAACAAGAGGTCGCGGAGATTGAAAGATTGTGTGCCTTCCTGGGGCCAAAACCAGAAAAGAAACCTGTCATAGTATGTGAGAACCAGGGATATGTGTGTGGCATTGTTTAAGGTCAGTTGTGAAAAGACAGGTATTTGTAAGTCCACGAAGACCGGGTTCATATTTTAAGTTAAAATATGTACGTGTGGTTATGTGAGATTTTTATGAAAATAATGTTAAAAATACTTTGTAAGCAAAACGGGGAACCCTCTTCCGTTTGTATGACAGGTTGTGTGTGTGTGTGTGTGTGTGTGTGTGTGTGTGTGTGTGTGTGTGTGTACGTTGACTGAGCGAGAGTTTGACTGAGCTGAAACTTACTACGTCCCCTACCATTCACATTCTCAATCTCATTCGCACACACACACATACACACATGCACGCACGCATGCACGCACCCCCCCCCCCCCACACACACACACACACATTTCCCCACCCCACATACATTTTCTTCCCTCTCTGAGGACGTCATTTCATTTTAACTTTCACACATCTACCTATTATCAACTATTCAGGAACTTTCATTGGTCTTCCTGGATTATCTTATAAGTATTTCTGGAGCACTTAATATAGACAGTCACTGCTTAAATTCAGACACTATAAGCTCTCGCAGGACTCTCTCTCTCTCTCTCTCTCTCTCTCTTCTCTCTCTCTCTCTCTCTCTCTCTCTCCATTCCACGCACCATCTTTTACAAGTACTTTTGCATCTCCTCTGAGCTCTTCAATTATAGAATGTCAATCATATTTCCATTTGGGACTTCCGTAATTTTTCAGTACCACCACGTCTGCATCTATGACTCTCAGACTCAAAGCAAAGAGACCCTATACAAGACAGAGGTCAGGTGTTTGTCCTTGAGACAGTAAGACATAAATCAGGCCTCTTTTTTGGCGAAGAACATTAAGTGGGTTTTAATCCTCTTATGTTGGCCATAACATATTAGTTCCTATTTAGCAGAACAATGTCATATCAGTCAAGCCTCTGGTTGGTCGATGATGACACATCAGTCGCGCCAAACTTTTGGTAGCACATCCCACATTAGTCATGTCCTTACGTGGGCGGCCAGTTTCATCTTTTTAATCTCCTTGTTTGAGAGCAACATGCCACATTAGTTATTGTCTTTGTATGGTAGAATGCCACATTACTGACCATCCCTCTTTTGCAAATTATTGACTTAGAAGTCTTATCCTTTTTCGTGGGACATTGTCACATAAGTCACATCCCAATGTCACGATCATGTCACATTAGTTCCCCTTTGGTTAACCAATGTCCCATTTGTTGTGTCCTTTTCTTCTTATGAGAGTGGCACGTTGGTCACGTTTCAAGATGGTATGTCAGGTTACCGCTAATTACATCCATCTTTCAGAAGAGTGCTTACATACGTGCGAGCGTGCGTGCGTGCGTACGTGCGCGTGTGTGTGACTGCCTGCCTGTCTGCCTGGCTGAGCGTGCGCGCGCGTGCATGTGTATGTCCAAAGACCAAAAAAAAAAATCAACAATGCACCGGATAGTACTCACCCGTAGGTAGATGCATGCATAGCTAAGCGCATGCATACATTGATAAGTCATACAACCATGTATCAATTCATATCACATTCATACAATACACACATAAATGCACGCATAGGATGTATATAATGCGTATGTATATGCACACACACACACACACACACACACACACACACACACACACACACGCACGCACGCACGCACGCACGCACGCACGCACGCACGCACGCACGCTCGCACGCACGCACGCCGCACGCACGCACGCACGCACGCACACACACACACACACACACACACACACACACACACACACACACACACAGAGCATCAGCATGAAGTGTTTCGCTTCATTTCTTTCGTAAGCTTGTCAGCTACTGTTCTCCATATAGTGCGTTTGTATCACAGCGTCCGCTGAGATGTAGAAAGTGCGTGCCTTTCAAATGAATATTTGATGACCCAGGTAAAAAAAAAAACCACTTCTTATTCGACGGCGGATTATATCGTCTTAATGTCATCTTGAAATAGAAGATGCGGTGTGTGAGCTCTTCTAAACGCATGTCCTATTCCCGTTGGAATACAATGAATCGAGGACTAGCCGTTATTATTGTCTTTTAGCACTCTGAAACCAATGATCAACGTTTTCTCCTTGTAACTACCTCTGATTCTATCTGCCTCTCTTTCTCTGTCTGTCTGTCTGTTTGTCTGTCTGTCTTCTCTCTCTCTCTCTCTCTCTCCTTCTCTCTCTCTCTCTCTGTTAGTCCGTTGGTCTGTCTGTGCGTCTGTCTGTCTGTCTCTGTCTCTGTCTGTTTGTCTGTCTGTCTGTCTGTCTGTCTGTCTGTCTGTCTGTCTGTCTCTCTCTCTCTCTCTCTCTCTCTCTCTCTCTCTCTCTCTCTCTCTCTCTCTCTCTCTCTCTCTCTCTCTCTCCCGTCCATCCATCTTTTACAAGTACGTCCGCATCTCCTCCGAACTCTTCAATTATAGAATGTCAATCATATTTCCATTTGCGACTTCCGTAGTCTTTCAACGCCCAGTGTCTGCTTCTATGGCTCTCAGACTGGGGGCAAAGAGACAGTCCACAAGGCAGAGGTTAAGTGTTTGTCCTGTAGACAATATAACATAGCTCGGACCTTTTCCTTTGGCGGAGAATGCGACGAGAATTAAAGTCTCTTGTGTTAGTTCCTATTTAGCACGCCAAAGTCACATAAATCATGCCTTTCTAGTTGGTAGATAATGACATATCAAGTCGTGTCACTTTTTAGTTGTGTATAGAGTCATGCCCCCTTTGGTCGGCTAGTTTCATTTTTGTCATATCCCTGTTTGATAGAATGTCACATTAATTACTATCATTGTGTTGTGGAATGCCACATTATTCACATCGTTGGCAGGATAGAGACCTATTACTCCTGCCCTTTGAAAGGATGTTGTCACATAAGTTATATCCCATTGTGTTACGACGTTGTCATATTAGTCATGTCCCCTTTTGGTCGGCCAATGTCCCATTTATCATGTCCTTTTTTATACGACAGTGGCATAGTGGTCATATTTGACGCTTGCAAATCAGAGCCCCTTTAGTTATGCCCCTTTCTGACAGAAAAATGACAACCCCGTTTAGCAGATAAGATGTCAGTTATTTCCATCCTAGGAAGCAAAACAGTTACGACAATGATACACATTATTCATGTCCCTCTTTGGTAGGACGGTGTTACCTTTGTCATATCCGACTTTGGCAGGCACCACAACATTAATCAAAAGGCCTCTTTCTTTGATAATGGTACTTTAATAATCATGCTTCCCTGTGGTAAAAAAAAAAGCAAAAGTCATATTGATCATGTCTCTCTTTGATTGTACAGTGACACATTAGTAGTGTGCTCTTTCCTAGGACACTGTTACATTGCACTTCACTCTTTAATGATACGAAAACACTAATCTTGTGGCCCATTGGTAGATAGTGACAAGCGTCCCTGATTGGTGGATATTGACACATTCGTCACCTGATTCTTCAGTAGAAATATTTAACTTTAATTACAACACTTTCAGGTCCCACATTGACACGTTATTCATGTTCATTTTTAGTAAGACAATGGGACAATGGCTAATCTGGACTCACTTTGGTAGGCCAATGTTGTATTAATCACAATCGTCATCCTTCTTTCTGGTATATGAATCATGAACTTTTTTGCTTGTAATAACGCATGGATCGCACCCCTTTTTGGTATCACATTAAGGCAAATGTCATGCTAGTCTTTTACTTGTTTGTTAGGACAATGCCACATTATTCGTGTCCTTTACTAGGACACAGGTACAGTAGTCATTCTTGTGGTGACACAATGCCACATTAATAATGTCCTTTCGTATGCCAATGGCATATGAACGATGTCTTGTGGTAGAACAATGTCACATTAATCATGTCCTTTTGTATGACAATGGCATATGAACCATGTCCTGTGGTGACACAATGGGACATTAATCATGTCCTTTTGTATGACAATGGCATATGAACCATGTCCTGTGGTGACACAAAGGGACATTAATCATGTCCTTTTGTAAGACAATGAAATATGAACTATGTCCTGTGGTGAAACAATGTCACATTAACCATGTCCTTTTGTATGTCAATGGCATATGAACCATGTCCTGTGGTGACACAATGGTACATTAACCATGTCCTTTTGTATGTCAATGGCATATGAACTATGTCCTGTGGTGACACAATGGGGCATTAATCATGTCATTTTGTATGTCAATGACATATGAACCATGTCCTGTGGTGACACAATGGGACATTAATCATGTCCTTTTGTATGTCAATGGCATATGAACCATGTCCTGTGGTGACACAATGGGACATTAACCATGTCCTTTTGTATGTCAATGGCATATGAACCATGTCCTGTGGTGACACAATGGGACATTAATAATGTCCTTTTGTATGTCAATGGCATATGAACCATGTCCTGTGGTGACACAATGGGACATTAATCATGTCCTTTTGTATGACAATGGCATATGAACCATGTCCTGTGGTGACACAATGGGACATTAATCATGTCCTTTTGTATGACAATGACATATGAACCATGTCCTGTGGTGACACAAAGGGACATTAATCATGTCATTTTGTATGTCAGTGGCATATGAACCATGTCCTGTGGTGAAACAATGTCACAATATCCATGTCGTTTTGCATGGGAATGGCATGTGTACCATGTCCTGTGGTGAAACAATGGCACATTAATCATGTCCTTTTGTATGACAATAGCATATGAACCATGTCCTGTGGTGAAACAATGTCACATTAACCATGTCCTTCTGCATGGGAATGGCATGTGTTCCATGTCCTGTGGTGAAACAATGGCACATTAATCATGTCCTTTTGTATGACAATAGCATATGAACCATGTCCTGTGGTGAAACAATGTCACATTAACCATGTCCTTTTGCATGGGAATGGCATGTGTACCATGTCCTGTGGTGACACAATGTCACATTACCCATGTCCCTTTGCATGACAGTGCCGTATGAACCGTGTCCTGTGGAGCAACAATGCCGTGTCATTCTTTGATAGGACAATGGCACAGCAGCCATGTCCTGAAATAGGACAATACCATGTTAGTTTTGTCTTTTCTCGTTAGGATCATCGCACAGTAGTCATGATCCACTGTGGTTAAACAATTCCATGTAAGACGGGTCTCTCTTTAGTAAGACAATCTAACATATACCGCGACCCACAATGAAAGGACGATGTCTCATTAACCCTGCCCCTCTTGGGTTGAACAAAGGTACATTAGTCGCACCCATCTTTGGTAAGACAGTGGCGAGCTAGTAATGCCCTCGCCTGATAGGACGATGCCACACTAACCATGCCCCTCTTTGATTGTTTAATGCCACATTAGTCATATTCTACTGTGGTAGGACTATTAAACATTAGCCGTGCCCCTCTTTGGTAGTTTAATGTCGTATCAGTAATATTCTACTATTGGAAGACTATTAAACATTAGCCGTGTCCATTTTGGTAGTTTAGCGCCACAGTAGTCATATTCTACTATGGGAAGACTGTTAAACATTAGCCGTGCCCCTCTTTGGTAGTTAAATGCCGCATTAGCGATGTTCTACTGTGGGAAGACTATTAAACAGTAGCCATATCCCTCTTTGGTAAATGCCGCATTAGCGATGTTCTACCGTGGGAAGACTATTAAACATTAGCCATGTCCCTCTTTCGTAGTTAAAGGCCGCATTCGCGATATTCTTCTGTGGGAAGACTATTCCATCTCACTCATGTCCCCATTGATAAGGCAATGGCTCATCTGTTACATCTTCCTGTAGTATAATAAGGCCACATAAGCCATGGCCATCTTTGGTAGGATAAAGTCACATCAGCCGTGTCCCTCTTTGGAAGGATAAAGTCACATCAGCCATGCCCTTATTTGGAAGGATAAAGTCACATCAGCCATGTCCCTCTTTGGAAAGATAAAGTCACATCAACCATGTCCCTCTTTGGCAGGATAAAGTCACATCAGCCATATCCCTCTTTGGCAGGATAAAGTCACATCAGCCATGTCCCTCTCTGGCAGAATAAAGTCACATCAGCCATGTCCCTCTCTGGTAGGATAAAGTGACATCAGGCATGTCCTTTGGCAGGATAAAGTCACCTCAGCTATGTCCCTCTTTGGCAAAATAAAGTCACCTCAGCCATGTCCCTCTTTGGCAAGATAAAACCATATCAGCCGTGTCCCTCTTCGGCAGGATAACGTCAAATCAGCCACGTCCTTTTCTGGCAGGATATTCGTACACACACACACACACACACACACACACACACACACACACACACACACACACACACACACACACACACACACACACACACACACACACACACACACACACACCACACACAATCGCATGCATAAAAATACACATGCAAATATGCTTGTATACACTCACCTACTCACACGCGCAAGCACGCATGCACACATTCACACATACAGACAGACAGACACAGAGAGAGAGAGACAGACAGACAGACAGACAGACAGACAGACAGACAAAGAGACAGAGAGACAGAGACAGAGACAGAGAGACAGAGACAGAGGCAGAGACACAGAGAGAGAGAGAGAGAACTCCGGTTCCAGTGTTGTGTTTCATAGCAACGTTTTTGTGTTGCTGTATTTTTCCTTCATTCTTTTTTTTTTTAAGCAAGCTTGTAAACTAGCACTGGTTGCCAAATGCACTTACATTACAGCTTCCGTCAAGGCGCTCACGGAGAGAGCATGCCTTTCAAATGAATATTTGATCAGCCGGTGAAAAATCCTCTTATTCAAAGACGGCTTATATCGCTTTAACGTCATCTAGAAACAGAGGATGCAGCGTTTGATCTCTTCGAAACACACGTCCTATTCCCATTGCAATAAAATGAATCCTGGCTTAGCTGTCGTTATTGTCTCCTGGCATTCGGAGCACCAGAGCTAAAGTTGATCAGTTTCTTCTTTGTGATTGTCTCAGATCACTCTCACTGACTCTTGTCTCTTGTTTCTGTGTCTGTCTCTCTCTCTCTGTCTCTCTGTCTGTCTGTCGTCTGTCTGTCTGTCTCTCTCTCTCTCTCTCTCTCTCTCTCTCTCTCTCTCTCTCTCTCTCTGGGTCACATTACACCAGGTCTCCCACATGTGCCACCAGGCAAGTGTGTGTTTACCTCCATCTCCCTGCTACAACAGATCTGTCCCTCCCTCGCCCCACAGTCCCTCCATCCTACATTTTCTTTCTGAGGACCTTGTCTACTCCACATCATCCGTGCCATCTACTCTACGTGCCATCCCCTAGGGGGGGGGGGGGGGGGCTAGGCTGGCTCTGTGTTCACTTTTTGTCCTTGTTGCAAAGTGAGGCGAGTGCAGGTGGAAATCTAAACAAATCTGAAAAAATTCGACCTCTTAGGTCTTCTTCAGGCCAGACGCACAACACTCAGGACAACGAAAATGAACGAGCAATCGCATCTTTATCCATTGCGCCCCATCTTGCGCCGAATTGAATGAAGGCAAGTGAAGACCTATGAGGTCGAAACGCGTCGTGCTTTGTCTTGCGATTCGTTTGTCTACGTTTTTCGGTGGAGCCTTATCAAATTATTGTCCTTGGTGTTGTAAAGCGTTTTCTTTTCTGTGTCTTTATTTATTATTCTATTGTCAGACGTGCTTCCATTGTGTTTGCGGTTTCGGTTTTTGTTTGTTTGTTTTATTTTTTTAAGCTTCAAACAAATGAGTCCAAGAGTATATTGTCAGAACACGTGGAAATTGATGATCTAATTCACCTGGCTGTCAAAGATATCGAGTACTGCCAGCCAGGGTCTTTTCTGCTTAGGGTTTAAGCTGGTCGTGAATTTATTGACCAAGAAACGTAGTTTGACAGTTTGTGGTTCTATGGAACCAAACTGGAGTTACAAGGTACTGAGTTTATTTCCAAGATATTTACAGACAAGATATTTACATATTCTGGAGCTCAGTCGAGAAAAAATGTACTAGTATTTTGAAGAAATAACAAATGTGGGAGGACGAAGAAAAAAGAAACACCCGAAGGTGCGAGTAGGACCCAGAGAAGTGCTGTCCTCAACTGCCATGCCAACCAGCTGGGAAAGATCCTGCACCACCCTTGGAAGCCTGCGATGTGTTCACATAGGATGCAGGCATGCACGGGGCGTTCCATTAAGAAGTAAGGGACATGACTGCTCCCTGGCAGATGACAGTGTTTAATGGTCACTGGATGCGACCCGACAGAACCTACACAGGAGAGTCCCCATGGGTGTATCCGCCCATATTTCATGACTGCAGAGACCACAGGCAAAGGACGCCACCGTCAAGCAACTGCCGTGTGCATCCCGCAGCCTCGCTCGTTGTTGCTGTTCCGCTGACAGGTGAAGACAGCATAACTGCAGACATGGCCAAGCTTTCACCACATGAGGTTTTACGTACCCTGTGAAGAGGATCCCATGTTACAGTCTTTCCTGCTGTCAACAGGTCTTTATCTGAGGTCAATGGATCTTTCCTCGTCGAAAGTGCAAGTGGGATCCAGAGAAGTACTGTCCTCAACTGCCGACCAACCAGCTGGGAGCAATCCCGCACCACCCTTGGAAGCTGCACATTCAGTTTTCAGAATCAAAGTGTGACAGCAATTATGTCATATGACTTCTAGTTTAAAACAAAAATCTTGCTGGATGGGATAGACATGTTTTAGTTAGCGCAGTAAATGTTCTGTCTGAAGCCACCATGTACGGTTCTATCGTCTTATTTCATGACCTTGAGGCCGGTCTCGTATGTCGTACTTCTTGACGTTAGCTATTGCTAATGGCTAACTATAACGCATATACCAAATGTCTGCCTAGTTTTCACATTTGGGACTATTTTGACGATGGTGTCGGTGCTTTTGGAAACCTTTTTTTTCCTGAAATACTGTGACATGTTTGCTCAGAGGCATTCAGAGAACGCTACACTACAGATGTTTGTTTTTTATTCGTGTAAACTTCAAACGTTGTTTACCTGTTATTGCTGATTTGGCAGAGATGCCCGAATAACATGATACAAATGTGATGGAGTTCTGTTACCGATTATGATGGATCTAATATTACTGACTATGATGGAGGTTCTATTACTGATCATGATGGATGTATCATTACTGATTATGATGGATGTATTATTACTGATCATGATGGATGTGCTATTACTGATTATGATGGATGTATTATTACTGGTTATGATGGATGTAGTATTACTGGTTATGGTGGATGTACTATTACTGGCTATGGTGGATGTACTATTACTGATTATGATGGATGTGCTATTGCTGATTACGATGGACGTATTATTACTGATTATGATGGATGTATTATTACTGATGATGATTGATGTGCTATTATTGATTATGATGGATGTATTATTACTAATTATAATGGATGTGCTATTACTGATAATTATGGATGCACTATTGCTGATTATGATGGATGTAGTATTACTGACTATGATGGATGTACTGTTACTGATTATGATGGATATGCTATTACTGATTATGATGGACGTCCTAT
>CM065720.1:49280672-49290016 GCA_033310375.1 Conus canariensis
TCTTCGTCGACGTTGGAACCAGCAGCGCTAATAGCTAATTATATATAGATATATTTTGTGTGTACGTCTAATGGTTGGCGTGCCGACCTATTAATGTCATTGCGTTTGTTATATTATATGTTTGTCTGATGGCTCGGGCAGCAAAAAACAAAAGTGTTGTTCTGTTGCCTGGCTGTCAATGTTCGGATGAGTGGGTGTGTATGTGCTTTGGAAAAGTCGTGCATGCATCCGTAATTTCTGAGTGAGAGTCAGACAGTCAGACACCTGCAGACACCACCCATTCCATCCGTAACGCCTGGATAGGGTTGTTACAAATTTGTCTTAACGTTACATCCATTTGGCATCCTAGTATCTAATGTCCTTATCCACTTTTCTTCAGTAATAAGTCTGAAGCTTTTGCTTTCACCGTAAGCTTTTGCCAACACTGCAACAGCAAGGTCTTCCACTGAATGCTGAAAGAAATGTCGCATTACTGGCTTTTCTCTTTGGAACTTGATGTCACGTCTGTGTTCCGCTATTCTTTGTTTCAACAATAGTGTGATAAGACAGTTTATGTTGGTGAAACCGCTCGTTCGCTTCATTTTCATTGTGATTTATGGAGCGTATTATGTTTTTGAAGTAAAATTGGTTACAGTATAACTACACACACATACATGCGCGCGCGCGCGCGCGCGCCCCCACGCACACATACACACACATACACACAACTTGCCCCCCTCCCCCCCCCTTTTTTTTTTCCCCTTGTTGATGACATCACGTATTATGATGTCAGAACTTGCGTAATATATTTATGACATCAATTCTTTGCTCTGACCAGTTGCCAAAGATGGACATCACGTAGTTGCATTGTTTTTTTTTTTTTTTTTTTTTTTTTGGTGTGTTCTTTACCGATTGTTCTTTCTGTGAATCCAAAACAACTTAACTGTCTCTCTGTATCAAAAAAATATATATATAGAACTCTGTAAAAATCATAATAAATGCACATGCAATATTGTGTCATGAGCACAATTCTTCAAACAAACGTAGAAACATGACAGCGCTGCTCGATGACTCATTCAAATAAATATGTAAGAGAACTATAAAATAGGCATTCTGGCTCACCCACCTCCGCCAGCTCCAACCGGCTAAAGCCGGTTTCGCTGTTGCTCCGCCGGCTTACCCAGAATGCCTATTTTATAGTTCTCTAATAGTAAACACTTTACAAACATACATAATGTGTAGGATTATCTGTTTTTAACACTAATTTAGAAAACTTTTGAGACTTTAGTTTTTGCTTAATCCTTCGTTTTTCTTGATCGTTTTCAATAACATCATTTTCACGCATACATTCATCAAATGCGTCTCTGTCTTTCATGTGGAATAAAACTACAGTCTTTAATTGTTCTCTAAAGTCTTTTAAAACTGAGTTATATTTTTGACATAAAATCCACACACTTATCCCAGCATGTCTTCCACTGAAAGCCAGTTTTGACAAAGTGTTTCTTTTTTTGACTATATCCTTTTCTGCTGAACAATCATCTATAATAAATAATGTCTGCGTTCCTTCAAACTGTCTAAAGAAATGTTCTAAACACTCACTCAGTTTATTGCTAGGATCAACTAAATATATGTCATCATCTGTCCATATAAACCTTCTGTCGTGATATGCTTTGTTCCATTTAAGTGTTGGGCAGAAAATTACTATATGATCAAAATTATAACGATAAACTGTTTGTAATAGGTCGAGGACAAATATTGTTTTTCCACAACCAGTCTGTCCACAAATCAATGAACAATGAGGGGTTTTTATCATAAAGTTTAACATTGACACCAAAGTCGTTTGCTCCATAGTTTTATAACAGAATTTAATCTAATCCAGTTATTGTTTTTATCATACTCTCTGTCAAAACTTGTTCAGTATAATAAAACCCTATAAGGCCCAAATGTGTAAGATTAATCCAGTTCAGTTCTGTAAGATCGTTTCTATTTAAACTAATATCAATTTTGTTGCTTGTTGTTATGACCTTAATATCCTCGCCATTGTAAAGAACGACGACAGTAACTTTAAGTTTGTCAACGTCTAAGTTTTGCCAGCTAATAAGAATTCCTTTCATAAGATTGTCACTGACGCCCAGAGCTCCATTTCTTGCCTCATCTTTTAAGACAGAAATTTTAAATATCATTGTGAACGTGTCTCCTAATTTTGTGCGTGGAATAAACTGTAATTTTGTAGAAGCTTTCTTTAAAACCGATTCTCTTCTGTGGAGGATGTACTGTTTGTCCCCAAACGGCTTTATTTCAATCTCTTTCCGACTGTTGTCCTCTGGCATAAGACTTACATGTAAAGGGCCAGAGTTCAATGCTTTTCTGAAACTTTTTTGACGGTCGAAAAATGTAAATGGGCTTAAGAATTCAAATTTTATGTCCCATTCTAAATATGGTTCTAAGTGCCATTTGTTGTCAGTTTTTCGAACTATTTTATATTCATACTGACCTGTATTATTTGCTTCTAGATTGCGTAGTTGTTCTAGTTTAGGAAACCTTTTGTTGTCGTCAACCTCTTTGCGCTTATAATAACCATCTTTAGTGTACTCAAAACCATACAAAGTGCCTATCTCACCGTTTTGTTCAAAGTCCTCAACGTCTGCAAGGTCTTTTAATTCTAAAGTTACACACCTCTCAGGCGCTAATGTGACCCCCGAATCGTCTGGCCCACGTGACATTATTTTTTAAAACAACGTATTATTTTATTTCCAAAACAATGTGCAGGCTGTCACATTTGACGACTTTTCCTGTTTGGTCTTTGATTTTTATATTAAACGATCCGACCCTCCCACAAGCTAATCTTTTAAACTGTAAATTAGGGAATCGTATAATTTCATAATCGCAATATGCAGCTTTCCCTGATGGAAGAGCTCTTAAAACAGTTGAGGGCCTTCCATCATATAAGTTTTCATCAGTGCTCAGCTCGTCTAAATGAACATAGAGTAATGAATGTAATGCAAGATCGAGCGGATTTTCCCCTCATAAGTAGTTTTGTCTGGTGTAACTATAAATCTATGATAGACTTGATTGGGTTTAAAGCCTAACATTTCAGCTAGCTCTACACCAAAAAAGTAATTGACTTCTTCTCCTTCAGGTTTGAATGTCAACATTGTTTTTAGATTTGCATTGTTAAGTTTGAGAGTAATGTCGAAGTTACTCATTGCTTCTTTTAGCGAGCAAAACCCGTAATAACCATCAGGTATGGTTAACTGGCTAATTACGTCTCCTCTTCTGTCAAGTTTTCGAATCGTATTATTCCTCTTGGATTGACTTATATTAAACCATACGACTTTGTAGAATATTTCATGGAGTGCGACCCTTTGGGTTCCGCAGTTATTATCAATAGCATATTCTAAAAACGAAGGACTGTCTTGAGTTGTTATTGTTACAAACATTTTTAAAACAAATTTAAAAATGAGTGCATTCAAATATACTAATGCAAAATATTCTGTTGGGCCTCACTACAGTCCTAAAGATATAACAACTGATACCCTCGACATTTCTGTGACTCAGTCTGACGCCTTTCAAGTAAAGGTTAGTACTCCATTAAACAGATATCTTAACCCTCCTATTAAAAAAGACTACATCCCGAAAGTGTGGTTTAGTCATCCGATGCAGTTTTATCAGAACCAGTTAAACTTTGCTGTGTTTTGTGCATCAACTGGGTGTGGAGTGTCGTATGCTGATCATTTAAATCATCCTGATCCTTTGGTGAGGTCAGTGTATAGATTTCATTTTTATTACACCTTCAGACGTATTTTATCTGAACTGCAAGCGCCATTACCAAATGACAAAACGTTTAATCCATTCAGCAACAGAATAGATTACAAGGCTTTTGAAAGGATCTGTAACGAATTTGATATTGACCCAAAGACAGACTTTAGACAAAAGTTGGATCTTAATCATGGTTTAGGCACCCTTTATTATTGGGGCGTGCACAGAAAGTATAACTATGATTGGAATCCTCCTTACACATCTTTCTCTTCAGGCACAACTGTTCACCTCGGGTCCATAGAGCAAGAGCATAAAACAGCATGGACAACATTTATTTTAGACACTTCTAATGGTCTAACTAGAGCGGGAATAGAACGAATAAACGACTCTATTCGTACTTATGTTTGGTGTTTGCTAGGTTCGCAAGCACAAACGAGATCAAACATAATTGATCCTTCTACTGGCTTTGACGCCCAAAAACAGTATTTAGCAAATTTAGAGGATTCTATTAATTCTGCAATTGATTTGCCTTCAAGTATTAAAAGGTACCAAAATGTTTTGCAATACGCAAGATCGAAAGTAGACTTTGCTGTTGGCACTGGTTTATACATGCTACCTTCTGACCTCAGGCTCCAGATAGGAACAATAATAAACTATAATAATGAAATCCTTGTGGCTGGCAATGAAGAGAAGGTCGGAAAAAACGACATAAATTCTAAGCCAGCAATAGCAATAAAAAAGAAGCCCCCTCAAAACCCCATCCAATCCCCAAGGCCCAAAGCCCAAAGGCCATTGAAGACGCGCGTGATGACCATGAATATGAAAAGACGGCACTTGTTATTGGATTAACTGCCCTAGGATTACTTGGTCTTTATCTTACTAAAGAGTAACCCAACTATTAAGACAACTAATGCCCATAAGTGCTCGGCCATAAAGCCAACTACTTTACTTGCAGTAGACAAAAGCCAGCTAACGATCCCTCCTATTATACCAGGCAAAGAATCTATTGCCTTACTGGCTAATTTTTTTAATAAACCCGCAAGATGATCAAGTTGTTTTTTTACCCATGATTTATCTGATGGTGGTCCTGGTGGCACTGCTCCCCCACCACCACCGCCTGTAATAGCCAACACCAGTGTACTTATTGCAAATCCTAAGGCTGTTATAACACTTGCTAATGTGACACCTTGCTCTCTAAACAGTGTTCTTATTCGTTCTGCTAACGTTGTGTCTTCATATAAAATTCTTTGGATAGTTTCTCTTATTCTGCTCACTTGAGTTCGTAATTGTTCTCGGTTAGTAGACAGCACTTCTAGTCTTGCTGATCTCTCTTGTTCAAGATCTTTTAGTCTTTGTGTTATTTTTTCTTTAACACCAGGTCCTAAGTTGTGGTCATCAGCCTCAACTAGTTTTTCTTTTTCTCTTTTTATATGCTCATCTAGTTCACCCAGTTTTGCTAAATTGTTTGTTAATTCGCCTCTGATGCTTTTCAAAGCATGATCAAGGGCCGTTATTTCTCTCATAGGTAGCGGCGGATCGTGCATAGTTTTTAATGCTTCTGAAAAACTGGTTTCTATTATTTCGTCTGCTGTTGGGCTTAAATCTTTAAGTTCCATGTTTTGCATTTGGTTATCTGTTGGGAGTTCCTGTAGTGTGTTTTGAAGTTTAGCAACTGCCTCACTGTCTAATCTTCGCGGTTTAGCAATGCCAAGGCGATTTTGATCGCTCACACTGAGCCTTTGTCTAATTGTAGTCTTTGCTAAAAACTTTGATGGGTCTGGTTTAGTTGTAAGCTGAACAAGTTGTCCTTGCTCGTTTTTCACAAACAAATGGTCATCTTTTGTTTCAAAATCATTAGGGTCTATAAATTCGGGAGGTTCTTGGCCTAAACTTTGATAAAATGATTTGACCTTACTTTCTGTTAATTCACGCCGCAATGATTGTAATGGATGTGTCAAAGGCGTCATTTCACTCATGTCGTCTCCAGGATCAAAAACATCATAATCTTCTTCTGCCATGTTTTTAAATAATTAACTTTTTATTTTGTTTTATAAAAAAAATGTCACAAGCATATGGTTCGATTCTTGACCCGCATAGAAGACTGAAAGAGCCCTTTGGCGTGAAGGGAAATAAACAGAATATTATTGTTCCAAATAATCCATCTACTATTGATTCAGATCAGATTCTTACTGTCAAATTTCCAGACCTAGGAGCAGATGAAGTGATTGTGCCGGGATCTGCACGGCTTACTTTTAAAATAGAACTTGATTCAGCAACAGACGTAAACAGGACAGTTGTACAGAATCTGGGACGGGCAATCGTTAAGAAAATTTCTATAAAACTTGAGGGGCAAGAAATATTTTCTTTACACAATGCAGACATATTTCTAATCTATTGTGATCTATGGCTAACCGATAATGAAAGGGCCGATCTTGCGTTTCAAGGAATCGAAAATAACGAAGCACTAAAACACAGAATAGACGCCGAAGATGCTAAAGACGGTAACAAGTATGAAGCTGTAAGTTATGCGTTTGGAAATCGCTTTTCTATACCCTTGGATTTTGAGTTGTTAAAAGCGCATGCGCCATACTTTCAAGGAGCATTAAAAGACAGATTGTCATATGAACTAACTTTTAATGAATACAAACGTGTTATTAGATCGACAGACACTGATTCCAAGTACAGCATTTTCGACATCTCGTTAGAGTTTGACATTGTTAGCAACCCTAACTTAGCAAGGCTGATTGAGCAACAATATCAGTCAAAATTAGCAATATATTACGAAAGAGTGATTCATCATTCAAAATATCCTAAAAGCAGAGCAGACACTATATGGAACTTTAGTTTTAGCGCCGCAGCAAGATCCCTTAAAGGTATTTTATTGCTGTGTGAAGATGAAGAACCATTCAAAAGACAAAGTGAAAAGTTTATCAATCCTAAAATAACGAAAGTACAATGTTCAATTGAGGGTAGTCCTAACCAAGTCTACGGTAGTGGGCTTAAACCTTATCATCATTTTGATGAAATAAGAAAATTGTTTGGAGGCGGGAGGTGTAGAAATCCAACAGTAGACCTTGTGTCTAAAGATCTACACCTTCACAGTGTTAGACTTGATGAATATTTAACAACAAAATACGGTTTATGGATTGACCTAAGGTCAACAGAAGATAATCAGTTGCATGGGAGTGGGAGAACAGTTAAAGACGTAATAAACATTCAAATTGATAAAGAAAAAGAGAGTGACAAGCCACTTAATGTACATTTGTTTTTAATATATGATGCGCAGCTGAATATTCAAGATAACAGATTGAAAGATATCCAATACTAAATTATTTTTATTTTAAAAAAGCATGTCTGTTACGACTTATCCAAAAGTGCCCAAAGAAGAGATAGCTGCTGCTGTAGACATAAAAACTTTCAGATTAACCAACATTACACAAATGCAACAAAAACTAGAGCAGGACCTTTCAAAATACAGTAAAACCAAACGAAGGTATTCTGCTGTCTTTAATGCTGTTACATATGTTAATACTGGAGCATCGATCACTAGTGCTTTAACAGCAGGAACAAGTGTAGGTCTCTTAGCAACAGGCGTAGGTGCACCGGCAGCTTTACCTCTAGGTGGTTTGTCTTTAACTCTTGGCCTGTGTTCATTGGCTGTAAGCGCTGTCAGCAAAAAAATAAAAGCTAAACTCCAAAAGCACACAGCTATGGTTCAACTAATAACAGCTAAACTTAGTTCCTTCAAACTGACAATAAATAAAGCACTTGCCGACTCGAACATCACGGATGAAGAATTTAGTCGCCTGCAGGCTGATTTTGAGGACTACAAAAGACAAAAGTTTGATCTTCAAAGAAAGGCAAGGGCAACTTTTTCTCAACAACCAGACACCGACCAGATAAAAAAGGAATGTTTAAAAAAAGTAAACGAGACATTAAACTCTGTTCTAAACAGCTCACATTAACAACCCCAAAGGGCGTTTATACTTTAGTTTATGAGTCCAAGCACAAAAAGACCGTTGATATTGATTCTGATTAACTTTTATTTTTTTTTGATTTAAATAAATATTTTGAGTTAGAAAAGAAGCTCAACATGGATAAGATATATGAAGGTTCAGATGAATTGTTTGAAGCAATGCTCGAGGAAGAGCGTTTGTCAAAAGCTTTAAATGAGGTCGTTTTAGAAGTTATTGATCCAACAAAGGTACAGGCAAGCGTTGTACACGCTATTTCTCAAGTTCCAAGTAAACTAACAATAAACCCTCCAGTTAAAGTAAGGTTAGTTGTTTTAATCGACTATATAACAATAAACGAAGAAAATCTAGAAGTCTGGGTCTCAACTAAACAGCAGACTATTCTTTCTCATAATGACTTAACACCTGGTTGGGCAGATCAACTTCTTACACAGTTTAATGAAGCCTCTGAAGCAGCTAAAATAAGAGGCTCTGGTTGGTCAGAGGGTGAAGTCCTAGACATCAGATTAAAACAGGCTAAGTATGAGCAAATTGTAGGCAAGTCTTACATTCCACTGCCTCCAACATTAGTTGCAAAGAAAGCAGTTCTGAACATAAAAAATTCAGATGACAAATGTTTTATGTGGTGCGTTCTTGCTAGGCTGCATCACGTTGCCAAAAATGCAGAGAGAGTATCTAACTATTTACAGTGGGCCAATGATCTTAACTTTAACGGCCTTGAATTTCCTATGGCTGTAGACAAAATTGATCAGTTTGAAAAACAAAATCCACCAATAACTGTTAATGTCTACACATGGTCTGAAGAAACCAACCTTCTGCCAATTAGAGTGTCAAAGAACAGTCCAACAATAGGCGAACCAACCAGGAGTCATGTAGACTTACTCCTAATGCAAAGCCTTAATGGGTTGCACTACACTCTAATACGCACAATGAGTAGATTACTAGTGCATACTACAAAACAACATAGCAAACAAGAATTCTGTAGAAAATGTTTAACAAGAATTCCGTCCGTTCAAGCTGCGAGCGAACATGTAAAACATTGTATTAGCCCAGTTGACTGTGATACAGAACTAATTACGCCCGGAGAAGGCAGTAAAGTTAGTTTTAAGAACTGGAAACGGTTGCAAACTAGTCCATATGTTGTTTACGCAGACTTCGAATCACTCATTGTTCCTTATGAAGGACCAACCCCACAGAAACTTCCTAAAACAGTCTTAATGAGTAATCATCAGATTTGCTCATTTGCCTTCATCATTGTTAGGTCGGATGGCGCCCATTCAAAGCCAGAATTATACAGAGGACCAAATGCTGCAAAATACTTCTTAAAACGCATGCAGCAAGTGCGTAATGCCTGTTCTAATAATCTAAACTTATCTGAAATCATAATGACGCCTGAAGACCAACAACAGTATGACTCAGCCACTCACTGTTGGATTTGTGGGGCGGCCTTGGTTGCCACCGCAGAGAATCCAACAGTAAGAGACCATGATCACATTAGTGGAAAGTTTAGAGGAGCAGCACATAACAAATGCAATCTTCAACTAAAGTTTGAACCAAAGACATGGAAGCTGCCTATATTCTTTCACAACTTGCGAGGTTACGACTCTCACCTTATAATGCAAGCAGTAACCA
>CM065720.1:49290116-49295116 GCA_033310375.1 Conus canariensis
TTTTCCCCTTCTTGCCGCCATTTTAATTTAAAATTAAAAAAAAAATTAAGCGACTGAACTTGTCTGGGGGGATTATCTGCATTCTCCTCACAAAAGATTTCGGGGCCGGCCGTTTTTTGTGTCATTTCCCTCGTAAATAATACACGGCGGGATTCATTTTCACAATTTTTTTTATCTCTATGGATCAACACTCCAAACTGGATCTGTTCCCCTTGGCAGTCCCCTTCCGCTTCTCCCGGCGAAATAAAGGTATCTCACTTTCAAACCAAATGTAAAGTTTGCTTGATGAAGACTCTCCTTCAACAACATTTATTTTTTTGTTTTCTTTGCTTGTACTGGTTTTAGACCTTTAAATTCTTCATTATTCATTGCGCGCAAAACTGAGGGCAGTCTTCTAACCCATTCTGTGTTGCGAGAATTTTTCAATCAGCTCTCTGTGATACGGGGTAGGAGAAAAGTTTTTCAGATAACTGTTTGTTAAAGTTTTCAACCAAACCCTGTGATCTGTGAACACCCGAATGCCTCTTTTAATGGTAACTCTATGTTTTAACAATAATTGATTCACTTGACCTTTAAATTCTTTTTCCATCATCGACTTGAACCCATGCGAGGATAAGTTAAGGGTCCCGTTGATATATCATTGTAAAAGCGACAGCAACAGCAAGAAGCACTCTTTTGTGTTAATGGTTCCGCATCTTGTATCTTGAAGCTATGTCAATGACTGTAAGTGCGTACTTAAATCTTTTCGTCTAATCGTATCATGGGTAAATAAAAGAAGGTCCATTTGATGGGTGTCGTTTGGAGTTATTTCACAAAGTGTGGTCTCTGTATTTGTTTAGCGCGCTGGTAGATAAATTTGCCAAATCGCTTGTTTTAGATAACCATTCCTTTGCTGTTTGTTCACTGACTCCAGCGCTTGGCTTAGCTTTTTAATTGCTTTTTATTCCCTTCCAATATCCTTTTGGCGAATAATAGATCTTGTTCATTTTTTATTCAGCCAATATTATGTGCAACAAAATACACAGCGGTCATGCCAAAGAACAATAAACAATATTTCTTGCATCTTTTGTTTTTCTGATGGTTGATAAAAATCGCTAAATTTTGGTGGGGGCAATGTTTTCAACTTGTTTGCCTGTTACTAGAAAATATTCTTTTATTGCCTGGTCAACATCTTTAAATGTGTAAGCTGCATGTCCCCTGTTTGTTTAAGTCTGTCGTTAATAAAATCTAACTGCTCCATTCTTTGCTTTTCATAGGTGTCTTGTGCAGCAGCTAGTTGCTCCATAGCTCTGTTATGTCTTTTTCTCTCATTGTTATTTTGTAGTTTACTAAATGCGTAATTACTTCCGCTAAAAGCAAGCGCATTAACCACAGCGCCACCAATCATCATTACGAGTGAAGCCATTTTTATAAATGTAATTTTTTTAATTTTACATATTGATACTGTCTGGAATTATTCCTTGCTTAACTAGAAAATCTTTCGTAGCAAAATGAAGCTGTAATAACAGCAATCAGCTTTGCTGAGTCTTCAAAGTCTAGTTTGCCAAGATCTGCTGGTTTTATTTTAACAGCTTTTACCAAGCATTTGTGTATCCTACACTTAGGCCTCCAATAACAGCAGAATGGTATACAAGGTTGGCAACAGTTTTTTCGGTCTCATTTTAAAAAATAAAATAATATTTATTCATTAATAAAACATGAACTGCGATGATTTACTTCCTGAACTTACAAATGATCAAGTTGATGACCAAGCTATTATGCGTCAAAAGGAAAGGCTGTATTCTTTGGCGGCGTGTGGAAAAACAAAACAGTACCTCGGAAATGAATTCAGCATAGAACAGATTCAACAGATGTCAACGCAAGACATTGTAAAGTATCACAACAGGTATGAAGCGCAACTGGGGTCAAGAATGGTAAAAAGTGTTGGGCAAACGGTTCTTAGTTTGTACACTAAACTAGTTAGTAGATTTGCTCCCATTGATTCTGAACAAGATTTTATGTATGATTTAACGCAGGATCCAGTTTTAACAAAGTCATTAGATCTCTAGGATGTGATCTATATTACAGATTTGGAACATTATTGTCGCCATAATTATGGGATTAATTACTTTTAAATCATATAGATTTTGTTTCCCTTCAAAATGACCGAGCCAGAAAATCAGCAGAAAACATTGATGGAGAAAGTGACCAGTAAAAAGCCTCCTCATCCTGGGCGTGTTGCAGCAGGAAAAAAATTAGCAGAGTGGAACAAACAAAAAAAATTAATGTTGCAATCACAGAATATAACTCATAATGAAAACATAACACCGCCAACGCCAACAGTTGTTTCAATGCCAGCTGTAAATACACAAGTTGATTCAAGGCCTGCAACACCAAAGTCGTCATGGATTATTTGGATTAAAAGAGTTGGCATTTTTGGCGTCATTGCTGTTGGTGGGGGTGGTTATTACGTTTATAAAACATATAAACAACGCCAGCAAAAAACCAAAGCAGTCAAAAAAATCTCAACCACTAAATACAGAAGCCAAACAAAAAAGCATGCCAGAACCGCCAACAACAAAAGATCATTTTGATCCATTTCAGATGGAATAATATTTCAAGAACTTAATAAATAATTATAAGTGACTTCAATAAGAACTTAATAACGACTTGATGACGACTTGATAAAACTTAAATAAGAACTTAATGACGACTTGATAAGAACTTAATGATGACTTGATAAGAACTTAATGACGACTTGATGACGACTTGTTAAGAACTTGAATAAGTACTTGAATAAGAACTTGTTAAGAACTTGATGTTGACTTGTTAAGAACTTGAATAAAAACTTGTTAAGAACTTAAATAAGAACGTGATGCCGACTTGAATAAGAACCTAGAACGACTTAATGACGATTTTTTTTCACAATTAATTGTTACATTCTTTTCCGGGAGACAACTCCCTTCTGCCTTTATGTAGTATCTAGGTCAGACATGTCTGGCCACGGCTTACTCAACTGCACAATAGCCGAGTCGAAGCGCCGCACTGTTTCCGGGTTCGTGTCAAGTTACACATAAGGGCGCCGGGCCGCCCACGCGGCATTGTATAAATTAGCCGGCTAAATTCCCCACCGGCGTCGTTTAGTACAGGCGTTTAGACGTCATTGTAATAAATTTAGGCGGCTAAATTCCCCACCTCAAAATAATCTTTTCCCAATTTTATGTATTAAAAGCAGCATTTTTATATTTAAATCTAAAAGCATTTAAAACAAATATTTATTAAAAAGTAGTGACTAAAAAGTAAGGTAAGATGCACTTTGTTATTTAGCTTTTTGGTGTTGTTTTAACAACTTTAAAAACAACTTTATTCTAGGCAAATAAAAACAACTTTACAAGTAGACACCATGTAATTGTAAAGCGTTTGTTTGTGTACAGTATATATATAAATCTTGAAGTTAACAACATTGGGGATATGCCTGCAGTAGTTTTAAATACTTGGTTGTCATGGCATTGAAAAGTCTAAATTTGCCCTCTTCCCTGCCCTCAAGTGATCCTTCCTACTTTCGTATTGGGTCACTGGCGCGGCTATAAACGCCCGTAAACCCAGAATATGGTCACTGGCGTGGCTATAAACGCCCGTAAACCTAAAATGGTCGCCCTGGTGCGGCTATGGGAAGGACCACTAAAATGGGGGTGAGGGGATTGCCCAAATTAGACAAATAGAAAGCAGGCAAACAAGTATAAAAGTATACTACTGTTGGAGGCATATTCCCAAAACCCTTCACATCTGGCCGTGTTATATGTGACCCTCTGGGTCTGGCTTGGGCCCTAGGGCGCCATAGGGTCTCAAGTGAGATCCAGAGGTGATCAGTAATGCGGCCAGATGTGAAGAGTTTTGCAAAAATTTATTTTACATTTGATGAATGTATGCGTGAAAATGATGTTATTGATCAAGAAAAACTGAAGTCTCAAAAGTTTTCTAAATTAGTGTTAAAAACAGATAATCCTACACATTATGTATGTTTGTAAAGTGTTTTACTATTAGAGAACTATAAAATAGGCATTCTGGGTAAGCCGCCGGAGCAACAGCGAAACCGGCTTTAGCCGGTTGGAGCTGGCGGAGGTGGGTGAGCCAGAATGCCTATTTTATAGTTCTCTATGTATGGAACTACCCCAGAGTCACCAGGTCGAAACAAGAAAGGACAAAAATGGAAGCAGATTTAGAAATAATCACTTTTCCTCCAACAAGGACTGCTGTTACGGTCACGATCACGCACAAAATTTACAGAAAATGGGGGGGAAACACACAATCGACTTCTCTACACTAACATAAAAGATTACAGCGTGTAAACTGTTAATGTAATTGCAACGTGACTGATATAAGACAGGTAACGTATTCATAAAGAACAAGTTAGGTACTATAAAACTGGTTACACATGCGATGATCATCTTGCCAATAAAGATGATACATACATCATGCCTTCTTCAACCAGCAAAACCAGTACTCTATACTTAAATGGAATTTTTTTAAAAAGCAGCTCTTGTGAACACAGTGAGGGAGAGGCACAAGAAGCTAAGAAAATATGGCAAAATGGCTCTACAAATGGTAGTGATAGCCTAGCAACAGAATTCTACAAAATGTTTCAGCCATAGCTTTTTAAAAGTTGAAATAGACACACAAAAAATACTGCCAAAATTCACACACACACACACACACACCACACACACACACACACACACACACACACACACACACACACACCCCTGTGACCTTTTTCAACGTCTTAAAACCCAATGAAAAAATATTGGTGCACTTCTCCACCAAGCGGAATACTTCTTTGTTGTGAACGTCTTACAAACTGAAGATCGTCAATTCTTTTTCAAGCAGAGTATGAACTTCTCGCCGAAGAAATATCTGAGAGTCCACACCTTGTAATCTCTGACTTGGGGACGAAGATTAATGTGGCTACATTAAAGAAAGAAATATTAGAAAAAGATGCTTGGACCAGGTGATGCAATTCA
>CM065720.1:49302616-49305116 GCA_033310375.1 Conus canariensis
CATCGTTTTCGTCGTCGTCGTCGCCGTCTTCGTCGACGTTGGAACCAGCAGCGCTAATAGCTAATTATATATAGATATATTTTGTGTGTACGTCTAATGGTTGGCGTGCCGACCTATTAATGTCATTGCGTTTGTTATATTATATGTTTGTCTGATGGCTCGGGCAGCAAAAAACAAAAAAGTGTTGTTCTGTTGCCTGGCTGTCAATGTTCGGATGAGTGGGTGTGTATGTGCTTTGGAAAAGTCGTGCATGCATCCGTAATTTCTGAGTGAGAGTCAGACAGTCGGACACCTGCAGACACCACCCATTCCATCCGTAACGCCTGGATAGGGTTGTTACAAATTTGTCTTAACGTTACATCCATTTGGCATCCTAGTATCTAATGTCCTTATCCACTTTTCTTCAGTAATAAGTCTGAAGCTTTTGCTTTCACCGTAAGCTTTTGCCAACACTGCAACAGCAAGGTCTTCCACTGAATGCTGAAAGAAATGTCGCATTACTGGCTTTCTCTTTGGAACTTGATGTCACGTCTGTGTTCCGCTATTCTTTGTTTCAACAATAGTGTGATAAGACAGTTTATGTTGGTGAAACCGCTCGTTCGCTTCATTTTCATTGTGATTTATGGAGCGTATTATTATGTTTTTGAAGTACATTGGTTACAGTATAACTACACACACATACATGCGCGCACGCACACATACACACAACTTGCCCCCCTCCCCCCCCCCCCCTTTTTTTTCCCCTTGTTGATGACATCACGTATTATGTCAGAACTTGCGTAATATATTTATGACATCAATTCTTTGCTCTGACCAGTTGCCAAAGATGGACATCACGTAGTTGCATTGTTTTTTTTTTTTTTTTTTTTTTTTTTGGTGTGTTCTTTACCGATTGTTCTTTCTGTGAATCCAAAATAACTTAACTGTCTCTCTGTATCAAAAAAAAATATATATATAGAACTCTGTAAAAATCATAATAAATGCACATGCAATATTGTGTCATGAGCACAATTCTTCAAACAAACGTAGAAACATGACAGCGCTGCTCGATGACTCATTCAAATAAATATGTAGGGAACTACCCCCAGAGTCACCAGGTCGAAACAAGAAAGGACAAAAATGGAAGCAGATTTAGAAATAATCACTTTTCCTCCAACAAGGACTGCTGTTACGGTCACGATCACGCACAAAATTTACAGAAAATGGGGGGAAACACACAATCGACTTCTCTACACTAACATAAAAGATTACAGCGTGTAAACTGTTAATGTAATTGTAACGTGACTGATATAAGACAGGTAACGTATTCATAAAGAACAAGTTAGGTTCTATAAAACTGGTTACACATGCGATGATCATCTTGCCAATAAAGATGATACATACATCATGCCTTCTTCAACCAGCAAAACCAGTACTCTATACTTAAATGGAATTTTTTTAAAAAGCAGCTCTTGTGAAGACAGTGAGGGAGAGGCACAAGAAGCTAAAAAAATATGGAAAAATGGCTCTACAAATGGTAGTGATAGCCTAGCAACAGAATTCTACAAAATGTTTCAGCCATAGCTTTTTAAAAGTTGAAATAGACACACAAAAAATACTGCCAAAATTCACACACACACACACACACACACACACACACACACACACACACACACACACACACACACACACCCTGTGACCTTTTCAACGTCTTAAAACCCAATGAAAAAATATTGGTGCACTTCTCCACCAAGCGGAATACTTCTTTGTTGTGAACGTCTTACAAACTGAAGATCGTCAATTCTTTTTCAAGCAGAGTATGAACTTCTCGCCGAAGAAATATCTGAGAGTCCACACCTTGTAATCTCTGACTTGGGGACGAAGATTAATGTGGCTACATTAAAGAAAGAAATATTAGAAAAAGGTGCTTGGACCAGGTGATGCAATTCACTACTAAATTGCAAAACTAGTCGAGTAAGCGTATTTTCCAGCGAATGACTGCGCTCTCTCTCTCTCTCTCTCTCTCTCTCTCTCTCTCTCTCTCTCCCTCTCCCCCCCCCCCCCCCCCACACACACACACACCGGGTGCGCGCGTACACACACACACACACACACACACACACACACACACACTATATATATATATATATATATATATATATATATATATATATATATAATAGACAGTATTAAAACGTCCTTTAAAAATCTGAAAGAGCTCGACCCCTTGGGGAGCAACATTTGCTAAAGATATTTTTAAAATGAAGTGCTAAAATATATCTACTTCATTTTAAAAATATCTTTAGCAGTATATATATATATATTTATAAACGCACATAAAATGAAGATTAAAAACAACAGACTCATAAAATTCTTCCCAATATTTCGACCAAAGCGTTCTTCCTCAGGGGACTTTGTGACAAGAATGAGGCCAGGCATCAAGTCATAAACTACTGAAAACAATTCACACGTGTTCTCACATTCGTGAACTGTTCTCTTTTTCCTTTTTTCTTCCTTTTCC
>CM065720.1:49310116-49312616 GCA_033310375.1 Conus canariensis
TATTTCACCCGAATGAAAACAGACAGTAAGATGGGCATGAACGTTACACGATTGATTTCCGCTGTGTACAGCATAGTCAGCTGATCATCGTTTATCGTGATGTATACATCATGCTGACTTTACAAAACGCAGCTACGCCAGTTTATCATACCAAAACTAAAAATGCATAATACCTGCATTAATGGACAGTATCTAGCATCAGATACGCACACATATTTGGTTGAGTATTTGAAAGAGGATGAAATATGGGTGATGAAATATGGGTCACACTTACATAAAGCCAAATGCAATCATATCAGCAAAACTATCTTTACTTTCATATTCATTTTTACCTGTATTCGAAATCAGATCACACAAATGGCCTTGTAAGCATTTGTAGGTATGCAAATGGGCTCGCAAGCATTTGTAGGTATGCAAATGCGCCCGTAAGCGTTTGTAGGTATGCATCTGGTATAGTTTGTCCCACATGTTGGTCAGCAAAGTTACTACTTAAGCGTCACATTAGTATGAATCAAAACAGAGATTAATATCTTCATTAGTATCACAATATACACACAAGTTTGTCATAAGAGTGTCAACGTATGCCCATTTACTACAGAGTACGTGTTAAACTTCAAGAAAGCGTTTTAGCACATTTCTGGCATGGAAATATACTCGGTTACGTATTGACAATTTGTCCTTCTGTCTGCCCGGAGTAACGATAGCAAAAGCATTGTTGTGATTTGTTGTACGAACTTCTTTCTGAGTTCAGTGTATAAAGGATATTTAAATTTGAAGTGATTTTCATCCTCAATTTTTTAGGCATATGCAACACAGTTTCGGTCAGATGAACAGTAGCTACATTTGTACAAAATTAATAATCAAGCAGAGGAAGTGTCCCGAATCATATTAGTGACATAGCTACTCTGAAGCAATACGTGTCGATATAACAAAATGTAATGCTCTTTTTCGAAGATAGTTTTGAAAGAACTGTACGGTTCATACCTGTCCCTATCTCTAATAGTACCTCACCATTGTTGAATGAACATATCTGTGAGTCTTTGCTTACACATTTCTTATAAAATCACCAACGTTACCAACCAACTGGCAAAGCCATACATAAGAGAATCCTTTTTTATATAAAATGTGTCTTATCTTACTTACCCATCAATCTTTTCCCTCTGTATGTAAAGAAATGGACGGATCGCCAAATCCTCACTATCATTATCAACACTACATTTGTGCGTCTTTGTCATTGTCTCTTTGTCTGTTTGTCCAGTTGTGATTCTCCATTTGTTTGTTTGTTCGTTGTTTGTATGTTAGGTATTTGCTTGTTTGTTTCACGTTTCATTTTTAACTATAACCTAGTTTCGATTGCTGTGCGAAATACACGCACGCAACAATTCCCCTTCCCCTTTTTTTCCCCCAAAAATTGCTGAATTGTTAAATTAATAATAAATTGATTTGTTTTCCTGTTATCATGTTCGGAATACATAACACAGGCTTTTGCTGCTAGATGATGTCGTTACTTGTGTTAACCCTAGACTGATTATCCATTTATACATTTATATTTGTCTCGGGGTTGTGTCAAAGAAAACACAAATCTTGAATAAACTTAGCAACCAAATCAATACAATTTCGTTTTCGGTTTGTTTGTTTGTTTTTCTGTCTGGAAACCTCTCGCTGCCTCTGTGTGGTGTGTGTGTGTGTGTGTGTGTGTGTGTGTGTGTGCGTGCGTGCGTGCGTGCGTGCGTGCGTGCGTGCGTGCGTGCGTGCGTGTATGTCTGTCTGTCTCTCTCTCTCTCCTCTCTCTCTCTCTCTCTCTCTCTCTCTCTCTCTCTCTCTCTCTCTCTCATTCATATTACTGCACTGTCGGTACATCAGGTATTTCACTGTATAGAATCTCTGATGCACTGCTAGCCACTCTTTTCTACCAGTAAACTAAACCAAATAAAATGAATAACTAATAGTACCAGAAAGAATTAAGTCACCCGTTAATTTACACTAAAATTGTCCGTGAAAAGTAGTAGCATGTTTTCGTGAACAATAGTGTATTACAACATGTGTGTGGAATCTTGACTTTGAGAATGTAAACAAATCTTAAATAAATGTTAGCGAACCGCCAAGAGAATCGTGGACAAACGAGTCCAAGACAAAACACAACGCGTTTCGACCTTTTAGGTCTTCTTCAGGCAAGTCAAAAACAAATAATACAACGAAAATGAACGAATTTGGTACTCAGCTTCGATCTCTTCACTCTTCAGCGCAAGGATGCCAGACGTTGATTCATCCTTGCGCTGAAGAGTGAAGAGATCGAAGCTGAGTACCAAATTCGTTTATTTTCGTTGTATTATTTGTTTTTGTCTCGCCTGAAGAAGACCTAAAAGGTCGAAACGCGTTGTGTGTTTGTGACTCGTTTGTCCACGATTCTCTTGGCGGTTCGCTAACATTTATTTAAGATTTGTTTAGATTTCCGCCTGCAGTCGTCTCACTTTGCAGCTAGATCTGTTTTGAGAATGTG
>CM065720.1:49317616-49320116 GCA_033310375.1 Conus canariensis
CAATGACAACACGCCACTATGCACTATACTGCTCACAAAGACTTTTTTTTTCCAATTTGGGCAAGGGAACTCAGCTTAGCAGCAACTGTTCAAGAAAGAGCAAATAAACAAGAGAGAGAGAGAGAGAGAGAGAGAGAGAGAGAGAGAGAGAGAGAGAGAGAGAGAGAGAGAGAGTCCACCTCCATCCTACTTTAAAACCAAAAAAATCTTTGCCAAGCCATTATTGTGGGACGGAGGAATTGTAAATCTGCATATTTTCCCCAACTATTTCTTCACAAAATTCTTGTTTGGTCAATAAATGGGAGATTAGGATAGTCAATTAAAAGCTGTTCTGCACAATTCTTATCTGATGTCAGTACTGACGTAACATAGAATGCCTGGGTTATCAAACAGAAGAACTGACCGCAGTGACTGTTGCCACCTTTGACCTTCTTTGTATTAAGTGTATCCTCAACCATAGACTAAAAGATGTCCTGCTATATTCATTCCTATTCATGTAATGGTTTTAGTTTTAAGCATCTCATTTCATAACAATGCTTTCGTTTCATTTCACTTTTCTACCTTACCCTGACTGTTCAGGAGTGACGTTGGATTACACAGAGGACATATATTACATCGCTTGCTGGGAGGTGGTAGAACAGCGGGCGCCGAGAGAGAGAGGCGGAATAGATCTTGGAAGGTCGTGCAGGTGAGAGATCGACGTTGAGTGGCACAGTCCAGTCACTATGGGTAATGGTGGGTCCGCCTGTGTCGCTGGGGTACGGCTCGTGGGGATGTGGGGTGGGTCGGCGATGGGGCGGTGCCTGATCGCGATAATGGAGCCTGGTAAAGCCATGCTTAGGTCGGAATGGTGGACATGCCCAGGCTCTGGAAAGTTGGGCTGAAGAATGGATAATGGAGCCTGGTAAAGCCATGCTTAGGTCGGAATGGTGGACATGCCCAGGCTCTGGAAAGTTGGGCTGAAGAATGGATAATGGAGCCTGGTAAAGCCATGCTTAGGTCGGAATGGTGGACATGCCCAGGCTCTGGAAAGTTGGGCTGAAGAATGGATAATGGAGCCTGGTAAAGCCATGCTTAGGTCGGAATGGTGGACATGTCCAGGCTCTGGAAAGTTGGGCTGAAGAATGGATAATGGAGCCTGGTAAAGCCATGCTTAGGTCGGAATGGTGGACATGTCCAGGCTCTGGAAAGTTGGGCTGAAGAATGGCACTATCGGCCGTCCTCACTGAGATCCACAGGAAGGAAACCGCGCTGCTTCCTCCTTGAAGCAACTCTTGCAGGACAGAACTGTCGCCACGTCACCATGAAAACAGCCGCCTGGTAGCCCTGAAGATAGCCTTGTGCATGGGGGAAACGGGCAAGGACTATTGACGCTCACAGTTAGCTGACCCAAACCCCATACATCAATCCACAAGGCACCAAAACCAAGCACTGGACACCAGTTAATCAAGTAGAGAACCCTAATTACTCGAGTCCGGAACCACAATTGCAATATAATTGGACAATCCTCGTCCAAAACCAGTCACTGGAATTCTTTCAGCGATCAGACGTCCTGCTTCTCCTCGAAGCCTGCAGTGAACCAACGTGTCCTCGAGGGCCGCTGCCCTGGAGGACGTTATACTGTTCCATCGCATCGCTTCGCAGTCAGCTGGCTCACACTGATGACATGGAATCAGCGGACAAAATCGCCTATGGACAGGGGGGTGTAAATGGTTTCAAGACGGACTATGGCCGTCCCCATATGTTGCTATGGAAGGATTTTATATTTAGCTTGTAACACCCGCTTTTCATTCCAAGTTTCTTTCTGTCATCCTACCCCCCATAATCATTCCCTCCTCTCTGTGTTTCTCCCCCTCTTTTGACAAAAACAAGTTCTTTTCCTGCCTCAGAAGAGGACAGAAGTGGATTACACTGACAACAGGAACAATGAATCCAACTGGGTCCAATACATTAGAAACTGGATAGATTTATATTTTTTCATAAGTTTGGTTATAAATGTGGTGTCATTGATGCTTTCATAAAGCGGAATTTGTTCGTTTACTTGCTATGTTGTTGTTTGTTTGTTTATTGTTTTCTGAAACAAAGGATGATTGACAACTTAAAGAAAAACTGAACAACCAAGTTACATTTATGCAATCATCAAATAACAATAAACCTACAATTTTGTATCAACCACCATGACACATTCAACAAAAAAGCAAATTCAAAATCGATTTTGCCGATTGGGAACAATGGAGTTCAAAATCAATGAGAAACACCAGGGGCGAGAGGAAAAAAAAAACAAAACAACATGTCTTTTCTGTAATGAAGTAGATAATGATCTGCATTGGTCCATGGAATGGAATGTTTCCGCTCTGCTAAAATTACATTTGTTACGTGGAAAAGTACGTAATAATCACTCTATCCAGATGATGTTTCTGTCATGACACAAACATTTAGCTGTGTACGTTTACTATGCTTTAAGCAGGAGAGAGGAAGTCTCAAAAGAAGCAAATCATGC
>CM065720.1:49325116-49332616 GCA_033310375.1 Conus canariensis
AAAATACAGAGAAGGGAGCTCTCTCTCTCTCTCTCTCTCTCTCTCTCTCTCTCTCTCTCTCTCTCTCTCTCTCTCTCTCTCTGACCAGAAAGCTGGCATTATGCCCAATAGGTCATGCATGAGGAATCACTGCCGCCAAGCTTCTGGGGGTTCGGTCTGATTTCCACATCAGTGTGTGGGGGCAATGAGGGATCCACTTCTTTCAGTTCAATGGATGCGTGAACTTGATTTAGGCGATGGAACTTTTATCTGACGTGAATTGCTGTACCCTGGGGAAATTGTGAGCTAGGCGGCAAAACAGGGCCGTGCATATCGCAGAACAATAGATGAATATCCAAGACGTGATGCTAAATCTTTCCAATGTAAATTGCAGCTCCTCCGTGTCGATATACAGTAGTATTTTCTTTTTTCGCAATCCCTCGTTTATGTTTTATTTTTCCTGTTATGTTTAATGTGTGGCGTAATGCAAACAAATTGCATGTTTCAAGATCTGTTTTGTTCCATCGGGGATATGTTTTCCAGTACATACTTGAACGACCATATATATATATATATATATATATATATATATATTATCATACTTAGGAAATTACAAATTCTACAATGAAAGTTTTGGATAAAACAGAATATTCATCTGTTGTAGAACAAACGCGAATGATGTTTGGAAACATCAAGAACTCAAAACCCCGAGCTACAAATATAATACTCTCTTTCAAGGCAGTAAGTCACGATTCGTATGTACATTTGAATAGGTAGCAGTCTTCCAAAGGTAAGTACTAAAAGGAATGCTTTCTTGGACAGAATGAAATCCCGATCTTTCCCAACACAGATTCCAACTGATCCTGATGTGTTGTGGGGCATATGCATATGTACAAGGTGGAGGGAATTTAAGCGGGAAGTGGACAAGGAAGGGGGGTAGGGCAAGGAGAAGTCAAGAATGAAGGTAAACAAAAAGCAAAAATATAACAAAAACATACTTGTGTGATCCCCTCCTGGCTGTAAACCCTATGCTCTCTCTCTCTCTCTCTCTCTCTCTCTCTCTCTCTCTCTCTCTCTCTCTCTCTCTCTCTCTCTCTCTCTCAAATCTCCTCTTTTTTCTTTTTTCTTCCTCCTATCTCTCTTTCTCTGTCTCTGTCTCTTTCTGTTTCTTTCCCTGTCTGTCTGTCTGTCTGTCTGTCTGTCTGTCTGTCTGTCTGTCTCTCTCTCTCTCTCTCTCTCTCTCTCTCTCTCTCTCTCTCGTCCTCCTTTTCTCTGTCTTCCTCCCTTCCTCTTCTCTCTAACTTCTCTCTGTCTCTCTGTATGTCTCCGCCTGTCTCTGTCTCTGTCTCTCTGTCTCTCTGTGTCTCTCTCGATCTCTCTGTCACGCTGTCTCTGTCTGTCTGTCTGCCTGTCTGTCTGTCTGTCTGTCTGTCTGTCTCACTCTCTCTCTCTCTCTCTCTCTCTCTCTCTCTCTCACTCACTCTTTGCCACAAAGTTGGCATCAAGTGCCATCGATCATTCATGAAAAGTCACTGCTGCCTGAGTTTTGCTGGTCAGAAGAGCAAACCCTTTCGGTCAGTTCAATGGTACCGAGCACGTCATGCGGGTTACATAACATGTACACATCACCAATAAATGCACCCCCATCCCCCCCCCCCTCATCCTTCCCAACGCTGGACTTATAGGGAGCTCGGGGAGAAAAGAAGGCTGTATTGAAACAATACAATCCAAAATCAAGTACACTGTTTGATTTTATCCGCAGTATTGTTTATAAACCAATGGCAGGTATATCTTCATATTGTCCAGTGTCCTGTCTGATGATGTGAAGAACGTTTTTCATTTGTGATATAGTTAGTATGTCTGAAATTCAGCATCTTGTGGTAGTGTCCTGTCTGATGATGTGAAGAACGTTTTTCATTTGTGATATAGTTAGTATGTCTGAAATTCAGCATCTTGTGGTAACATCTCATTTCCATGACCTGGCTTCTTCCACTGTATCTGCTGTGAGTGCCTGTCTCGTTTACATTCATGAAGATGAAAGATGCCACGGTGCATTGTAACCTGATCGTGTTTTTCATGGAGATGTTATTATCGTTCCCTACTGGTTACAGTCGGAACAGTGCTGACGTCATCTTTGCCACCTATGAGAGAATTTGTGGTTTGGCTTATTCTTTGCTGATTAAGTGACCATTTCCTAGCTTTTGTTCTTGGACAGATATATTGGAATTGATGGTGGTATTGTGGATGGGTATCAACGTAGTCTTCTTGTTGCTTGTTCTGTTGATGTTTCTGCTTCTCATTTAAAAGTTCTGGTGAGTTTTAGCTGACTACCTAACAGACCATCAATGTCATCTACAAAGCAAAAGTTCGTCATAATGACGGACGTCCTTATGTAATCAAGTGCTTCTGTCATGATGAGTTCCTGGAATATGTTGAACAAAGTGGGACATAGGAGACAGCCCTGACGTACACTATTTGAAGGCTGGAAGCACTTTCCAATGGCACACTGCATGAACACTGCACTAGTAGGTTTCAAGTTTTAATAAAGCTTTGACCTGATGTCAGCTTTCTTCATTGTGGTCCATAGTACGTTTTGCCCCGATCTTGAAGACTGGTAAAACTTCATCTAATTCTGGAGATGCATTGTGCAAAAGCTGTGCGAGTCAACGATCCTCTGCCTTCGGGGAATCGACCTGTTCTACAGCAATAATAG
Source organism: Conus canariensis (assembly GCA_033310375.1). NCBI lineage: Eukaryota > Metazoa > Mollusca > Gastropoda > Neogastropoda > Conidae > Conus > Conus canariensis. The sequence continues at coordinate 49,327,809 of CM065720.1, forward strand.
AATCTGCATGTGGCTATAATCTACTTAGATTGATTTTGGGCATTACCTTGCGGGCATTACTGATCAAATCCAGAGTTCTCGCAGTGGTGGAAATGTCTTCTTTTTATTTTATAATATCTTGCACACACGTAAAATCCCATCACCAACTTTCGGAAGAGTAGGCCAGTTTGGCCGTTGGTATGGATGACACGTTACACACAGCATGCACCCTGCGTAAGAAATGGAAAGAATGAAGGAAGTAAAGAAACTGAGTGAACGATATTGAACGATATTGACTGGATGACACGGGAAACGACTGAATGAAGCGCCAGCTGGCAGCTCTTCAGTCGGCACTACCCAGGTAGGCAGCCGTTGTGTAAGCGAGTGTTGATTGTAAAGCGCTTAGAGCTTGGTCTCTAGCCGAGAATAGGCGCTATATAAGTATTCATTATTATTATTATTATTCTTTTTTTAGAAGGATGACGATTAATGACTGAGTCCATGGCGTGATTCACTCCCTAGTGTGATAGATGTTGTTCCAGATTGCATTTAGGATACCAGCTGCTGCCCTTGCGCCCCGCTTCAAAAGTTCTGCACAGATGCTGTCGATGCCAGCAGCCTTCCCACATTTCTGTTATTTCATAATTTCTTGACGTTGTATTATAAAGTCAACCTCGTGTGATAAATCATGTACTGGTAGCACGCTTAGATCTCCTTTTTCCTGTTTTGTTGAATAGTTCAGAGCGACATTCAGCCCATTCTTTTTTATGGTTCTTTTCTGTATGAGCCAGTTGTTACCGCCTTTGTCTTAGTGCAGTTGACTTGTTTTGTTTGTGTCTAATCGTATCTTTTACAATCTTATAATCTTTCCTTGTGCCGCTATTGTCTGGATTTTTTTTTTCAGTATCCACGTACGGAAATTCGATCCAGGTTTCCTTTGCATTTTTCATTACCTGATCCTCTTGATGTATTTCAGGGTGATAAACTTCCAATTTCTTTTTAAGCTCTTTCAACTGTCACATGTCTCCAGAAGTTGGTTTTTAATCCATGACACCGATTTCCGTCCGCTTTTTACCAGGATCGCTCATGCAGTCTCCGTCATCAATCGACGGAAATTGTTAGTGAGGGCCTCGAGGTCTTCTTCCAGCACGAATTTCGAGGCCGAATTTTGCGAAAAGGCCGATTGGAGTGTTTTTTCGATAAAAAGGCTTCAATTTCCCTGTTGTCCGTTTACTATGGTAGCTGTCATTCAAAGCCATTCAACTTCTAGCATATCCAGATTTATTTGTGGGACACATGTATGTCTGCAGGACGGAGGGAGCGTGACGGTAGTATAGGTTTAGAGCACAGCCGTATGAAAAGCGAGAAGGAAAAACAAATCAAAATAGCATGTGACACGTGTTTGTCTCATCTTTTTGTCCATCCTTTAGTCTAAATGTCTGCAAGCCTCTCTCTCTCTCTCTCTCTCTCTCTCTCTCTCTCTCTCTCTCTCTCTCTCTCTCTCTCTCTCTCTCTCTCTCTCTCTCTCTCTCTCTCTGCAGCTAAAGAAGTTGGCATTAAGTAGCGTAAGCCATCCATAGAACATTACCGCCACCTGGGTTCCCCTGGTCAGGTTGATTTCCACATCAGTGCCTGGAATCAGAGAGCAAACCATATCTTCCAATCCAATGGACCCGTCAGTGTGATTGGAGTGATAGAGCTTTCCTTCTGACGTGAATTGCTGCTCCATGGGGAGAGGGTGAGCCTGGAGGTAAGAGGACGGTTCCTTACATGACAGGGTGGGATCGGGACACTGAGGCTCAACACTGGACATAGGGACGTAACGCTGATGGCATGTAAAAGAAACTGACTATAATACGAACTTGTTTTGAGAGTAAGTATAGTGCACAAACATGCACAACGCTGGAAGTAAAAGTGCTGACATTTATAACTAAAAATTGCAAATAGTTCTTAAATTCTTTTTTAAGGCCATGACTAGTTGCTATCCTGAGCTGGGTTTGCCATGGGCTTGGTTGGGAAAACTGGAATCACGCACACGAGTTTTATCCACTTAATGGATGCAATACTGAGACTGTTGCTTTAAAATGTTCTTACCAACACAGGCCTGCATAGCGACAGGATGTATCATAAATGGAAGCACAGAGAACAGCCCTGACATGCAGTCTCACACCAGAATGGAACTCAATCTATCGTCTCTATCCCCCTCATCCTTATCCTTAGTGATCTGTTGCTTTTTTTAAGTATCAAATTCTGCAACTTCTCATGCCCTGCTCTCACGATGACACCAGTCTTGATTGTGTTCCCATGCAATCAAACAATCACTGTCGTCAGAAGGGGATTCAGTAGGTGGTGTCCTTTGTGTGTTGGGTGAGATCAAATACCGGTAAACACCACCAAAATGACTCGGCAGCAGTGTGGTGTCACCTTTGGTAGACTGCCTCATGATACGGTGCTCCCAGTAAATTGGCAGTGCCAGAGCTGCAGCAGGATAAGCCAGACTGGGGCTATGAATGGAGATTCCCGACATCCCGAATGATAAGGTACCTCTTCTAGTGTGTGTTTGTTATGATTACAATGATAGGAAGGAATCTCTCTTCTCTCTCTCTCTCTCTCTCTCTCTCTCTCTCTCTCTCTCTCTCTCTCTCTCTCTCTCTCTCTTTAGTACATTTTATGCTGTTCTATTTCATGCGACTTAAGAGCGCAATATATACCACATAAACATTATAAAGTACCAAGTCAGTTTAAATTAATGATGCTTATGGCGTTAACACATGAAAAAACGGTCCGAAATTCACCAACGTATTTTTACAAGACTTTCAAACGGTGTTCTATTCTCATTTCTAAAAATTATTGCAAAGTGTATTATGAAGGATGTGATTGGTTCTAAATGCCAGGTTGGACAAAGTGATTGGTTCTAAATGCCAGGTTGGACAAATTTTGGTATATATATATATATATATATATATATATATATATATATTATATATATATTTGTTACAGTCAAATCGGGAAATCAGGCATTCTCCGAGAATGCCTGAAAGTTTAGGCATTCACGGTAAATCCCTGGTTTGATCAGGCAATACCGGTAATGACTGAAAATTTTCAGGCATTATCGGTGATTGACTGAAATAGGCTGTCAGGCATTATCGGAGAATGCCTACCGCTCACAATCTGTGTTTCTGGTGAGAGTCTGAAAGCATTTCAGCACATAAGCCTACTATAAAACTTTGAATGGCTGGGGTCGTAATTGGTTTCATGCCTCTTTTCCATCAGGAAGGTAGTGCTGTCCAGCCATCGACTGCCTGTGCCGGGCCAATGCTGTCAGTTTGGAATCTATTCTGTATTCTCTCTCTCTCTCTCCTCTCTCTTTCTCTCTTCTTAATTTTAAGGCATTCAATTAAAGAACATAATGATGAAATCAGTTTAATGTTTAATTCTAACAACTAAAATGTACATTAAAACAGAACTTTCTGTCAACAGTTCATTTGTTTCCCATAAGTTGGTGACTCCGACTGTTGCACTTCAGTTTTGCTTTGAAGCATTTGCACCGATTGTTCTGGCATTTCTTTGCACCCGAACAGTTGCACTTGACGTATCCTTGTCCTCCGCTTTGGGAGCCCAGGATGACTGCCTCTCGAAGACTTACGTGCTTAACACAGTTCATTTCACTCAAAGACAACAGTTTTTGTGGACACAGTTCGAACTCGTTTCTGGTGTAGGCTCCTTTTAAAATCCCATGCTTGGTCACCAGTGTGTAGTTGTCATTTTCACTCCTGTCAAGAATCACCCCCAGGATATTCCGCGGGTCTCCACGGCCTCTATCCACCAGGGGAATGGGTATAGCGACGTTATCACCTCTCTGTCCATGACCGAGATCCAAGCGACTCCGCTTCACCATTCTTTCTGCTTGCTGGAGCTGACATACCCTGCTAGCTTGTCTGTGGTGGTGAATTTGTTTATATTGTCTGTCAAGCAATGCCACACTGTCATCAGTCACCAACTCCTCAGTACTGAGGTTTGCATTTCCAGGGTGGATGTTGGCAGTGTTACGCTGGGGTTCAGACCTAGTCAAACAATAAGAGATTTTTTTTATTAGAGAAAGAAAAAAAGACAAACAATAAAAGAATGAGAAAAAAAGAATCAAGAAAAGAGAAAAAAAGAATGGGAGGAAAAAAGCGAGTGAGAGGGAGAAAAGAGAAGAGGCGAGAAGGATAGCGGTCAGATAGAAAGTAAAGAAAAAGAAGATTGAGAGAGAAAGAAAGAGAATGAAACAGAAGAAAGAAAATTGAAAGGAGAGAGAGAACAGAGAGAGAAAGACAGAGAAACGAAACGAAATTTTTATTAAGCCAGGTTTATGTGATAAGCATATACATACTTTTTTCCACTCAGCCCTGAGAGAGAGAGAGAGAGAGAGGAGGAGAGAGAGAGAGGAGAGAAGAGAGAGAGAGAGAAGAAGAGAGAGAGAGAGATTAAAGCATGAGAAAAAGAAAACAAGCGTTGGACCTGTGTTGGAGACACAGAGAGAGAGAGAGGTCAAAAGCGTGTACAAGTGGTCACTTACCTTGCCTCGCCAGCTGAGTGGACGTCAGCAGCACGGTGGACGTCAGCAACCACGACGTCTGCATGGTGGACGTCAGCAGCATGGTGGACGTCAGCAACCACGACGTCTGCATGGTGGACGTCAGCAACCACGACGTCTGCATGGTGGACGTCAGCAGCATGGTGGACGTCAGCAACCACGACGTCTGCATGGTGGACGTCAGCAACCACGATCTGCATGGTGGACGTCAGCAACCACAGCGTCTGCACGGTGGACGTCAGCAACCACA
>CM065720.1:49342616-49352616 GCA_033310375.1 Conus canariensis
AGGGATCGGATCTGATAGTAGGTATAGACCATCCCTCTCCATCCACAGCATTTGCCATTTCTGAGCTGAACCATGTACCCATTCACTGCTGGGTGGATAGAAAGAGTTTTCAAGCATTAAACATCTGAACCCACGAGTGGACCGAACTCATTACTGTTAGCTCCGTGGGCAAAGACTCTGACAATCTGACTACGGGTCATTCGATTAGATCAGTGGAGTCCTGCCATATTCTTCTCATCCTCTCTTCCATTCCTCTGTGAACTGCATGGCTTACCCTTCTTTTCCTTTTTGCCTATCCCCCGCCATTCCACTGCTCTGATACAACATAGAGTGTGACAATGCATCAGTCCCCATCACAACAACACAGCTATATTTATGACAAGTGAAACGCTTGTTACACACAATGTGCATAATGAACACAACTGGAAAAAAAGTGTTTGTCCGACGAAGAAAACTAGAAATCATCCTCATCCAGCAACCAACACAGTAATCATACAGGGACCAATTAGAATGGTTCCAGACTTCAGCCGGCGTTCGGCAGGGCTGCCTTCTGTCTCCAACACCTGTTAACATACCCCTACAACACAACAGGACCAATGCGCTCGACAGAAAAACCTTCAAGAATCTTCGCTTCACGGGCGACACTCCGATGACCCGATTTAAAAAAAAAAAAGAACCTATCCTACTCTTCTGCTGATTCGGGTGGTGATGATCTTTCATCGTCTCTCTCTTCTCTCTCTCTCTCTCTCTCTCTCTCTCTCTCTCTCTCTCTCTCTCTCTCTCTCTCTCTCATGTCCTGCCTCCCCAGTATGTTTTTCCTTTCATCGACATACTGTCGACGACAACGTCTCAAAAGGAGTATTGAAAAAAATGAAGTCTTTGTAAGGGAATATGAAGGAAAGATGTATGTGTAGCGAGAAGAAAGAGCAGGAACTAAGGAACCAAGGGGAGTAACTCTTAATAGCTGGCTCTCATTCTCACCAATTTTACTCACCACATCCAGGGATTATTGACAAGAACGGAACTAGACCTCAGCTTACTAAGCCCTTCCTTCGTAGTCATCATGTCTTCCAACACTCACGTCCAACTCATTTTCTCTTCTCTCCAATAAGATTAAAGGTTAACTCGCAGCGTCGCGCCTACACTTGTTCTATCGACTTTTGGTTTCAAGTTTGAAAATAAGTAATACAGCAGATAAGCGAAAATAAAACGATGTTTTTTTTTGTTGTTTTTTTTTTAATTTCACTATTTTTGGAAATTATATTGATACTTATTTACAATTAAAATGACAAGATTGTGTGCTATATCGCTGACGAATGATTTGTGCTGACATATGTACACTTTTCGTTACGTAGGCTGCCTCCTTATCACAATGGGGGATAGCAAGCCTGAGAATGTTGAGGATCAACGGAAGGAGTGCATTACATCTCCAGTGTGCAGATTAATGCCCACACCCGTCTATGATTAATAAAGATATGGGGTTGATTGTGCCAAAAAAGTAGACAGCTGGGAACCCAGGAGAAATTTATCTTTACACTCTACCACCACCAGAGAGACTGTACTATCGGCAGCAAGCAATGGCATTTTTTAAATGTTAGGCAGTAGCGAGATTTGACTTTCAACGTCTGAGGGCAAACCACAAAACATCACGAGTTAAGCAGTAAAGAAGCGGTGCTGGACCTCCTCCTCTGGGTGCCATGATTGCGTCTACGAACCAGACAAGCAAAACTGGGCAATTACCAAGCGGTTTCTTGAGTAATCAAATCAGCCAGTGATGCAACAATGCAGATTATGTCATTTTCATGGGCAAGCAAGCTGGGAGGGGGAGAGGGGGTGGGGAGTAGCGGTAAAACAGGCGATCAGGGTTCCGGAAGCTCAAAGATGTCTAATCAAGATGTTCACGTCCGAGTGTTACGGATGCAACAAATATGTGTGCATTTTGGATCACATCCTTGTCAACCACCCACAGCGACATAACTATCACTTCAGCGCAAGAAACAAGAGACTGATTGTAAAAAGGCTATCACCATTAAAGCTGTCATTCCAACTATAATTGTATAACTGATGTACACATCTTTCCCACCTCAAACCTCGAAACAAACTCATCCCTTTTACTCCCCATCACCACACCACCACCACCCCTCCCAAAACATTGATAGCGCAGAAATGAATGATAAAGAAAATCGTTGAGATGAAGAGAAGGCCAGTTTGGCCGTGGGTATGGATGACACGTTGCACGTAGCATGCACCCTCCGCGAAGCTGGAGTATGGGTCATACACACAAAACTCCACTCCTTTTGTTGGGTAGATGGGATTAATCCTTGTCTGTCTATACAGGGAGTGTCCGCAGGAGTATTAGCCTGCGTATGCAGAAGATGAAGAAGAAGTTGAGATGATGGCAGAAAAAAAGAAAGAACTGACAACTTTATGACACAGAGTTCGTCTCTCTCTCTCTCTCTCTCTCTCTCTCTCTCTCTCTCTCTCTCTCTCTCTCTCTCTCTCTCTCTCTCTCTCTCTCTCTCTCTCTCTCGCAATGAAATACCTCACTGAACTTAATGTGATGCTTTTTGTGCCTTTGTTGCTGAACTAGTAATCATATTTCATCGTTTGCAATCGATGATGCAGATATTGGCCTGGCAATTAATAGCCAGCTTAATGTGTATAATCAGAGCACTGCGAGACATTTGCTTCAGAGTTTCTTAGGCAATCATGTTTTGGAGCTGTAGCGAGGAACAGTTTCAAGCCTTGTTTGTTTGCTTGTTTGTTTATTTGTTTGTTTGTTTTTAATAACATTGCACATCATTTTGTTTCCAAGATTGTGTGTAGTGTTTAGAGGCTTGCATTTGGTTGATTTTGTTTGCGTGTGAGTTTGCGTCCAAGCGTACATTTTATGTATGTGTGCATTAATGGGGGCCGGTACTACGACCAATAGATGCCACCACCACCACAAAGAGCTTTGAAGCACATAGAATAATGAAACCTGCTGAACAGCAACTGTTAAAATGTGATGATCACTACTTTGTTTCTCTATCTGGGTGTCTGTATGTCCTTGTGTCTGTGTGTCCGTTCGTGTGTCTCTCTGACTGTCTGTCTCTGTCTCTGTCTCTGTCTCTCGTCTCTTCTCTCTCTCTCTCTCTCTCTCTCTCTCTCTCTCTCTCTCTCTCCTCTCTCTCTCTCTCTCTCTCTCTCTCTGGCGCACTGAAATACGTCATTGAACACAATGTGATGCTTTTCTGTGCCCTTGTGTAGTTATGACCCAGCAATCACATTCCATTGGTCGTGATTGATGCTGGCGATAATAGTCAGGTGATTAATTGCCGGAATAATGTGTTTGATCACAGCATGATGAGATAATTGCTTCGGAGTTTCTTTTTCAGTCACAGCTTCGAGCTGAAATTAGTTCCGGTTTCCTGGCTTTTTTTTTACATTGTATATTGTTTTCTTTCCGGGATTAAGTGTAGTATGTACGTGTTTGCTTTCTGTTGTTGTTTTCTTTTGTATCCTGTGTCTACGTTTGTTTGTATCTCTGCGTGTAATAGGATAAGCTTAATTGCCATTGAGCACAAAAGTTTCGAAATACATGGGAAAGAGAAACATTTGAACATCTGTTGCCAAAATATCTGTCTTATGATTTTTACCATGCCTGTCTGTTTGCCTGTCTGTCTGTCTGTCTGTCCCTATCTCTGTCTCTGTCTCTGTTTCTGTCTGTCTGTCTGTCTCTGTCTGTCTGTCCGTCTGTCTGTCTGTCTATCAGACAGACTCTCTCTCTCTCTCTCTCTCTCTCTCTCTCTCTCTCTCTCTCTCTCTCTCTCTCTCTCCCTCCCTCCTCCTTCTATCTGGCGCACTGAAATATCTCAACAAACTTGAAGGTGAAGCTTTTTTTTTGCCTTCTTGTTACCCTGAACGGGCAATCGCATTCCATTGTTCATGATCGATGCTGCCGACATTGGCCCGACAATTAATAGCCAGATTAATGTGTTTCATCAGAGCACCTTGGGGTAACTGCTTTGCAGTTGTTTTTAGCACTCACAGTTTGATGCTGAAAAGAGAGCCAGATCCCAAGTTGATTTGCATTGTAGGTTACTTGTGTTTCTGGCTTCGCGTATGGGGCTGGTATGTTTGCTTTTTGGTCGTTTCATTTGTGCTTTTTTCTAATTATTTCATTTTTTTTTATTTGTCCGCGCGCATGTGTCTGTGTATGCTGCTGGAGCACCACGAGTACAAAAGGCTTAGACGTACGTTGTACAGTGAAACTGCTGAACATCAATGGCTAACTAGATCTTATGTTTTTGTTTTCCCTATCTGTGTGTCTGTCTGTGTGTATGTGTGTCTGTGTGCCTATATGTCTGTGTGTCTCTGTATCTGTCTCTGTATATGTCTGTCTGTCTGTCTGCCTCTCTCTCTCTCTCTCTCTCTCTCTCTCTCTCTCCTCTCTCTCTTCATGTGATTGTTTTTGGGGCTATGATTTGATTTTTACAAAGGATTTTATTTCTTTCCCTCATGTACACCTTATTCATATTTCAACTGGGACATCAAACAGCAACATGAATACAAAAGCACTGACGTAATCATACATGTCTTTTCCTTCAGAACAAAAAAAACACAGAGAAAAGTGTCAAAGAACTTACCAAAAAAAAAAGAAAGAAAAGCATTTGAATAATTCGCTTCAAAAAAACGAGTTCACAGATGTCCCCACAAGGCAAAAGTAGAATCCTAAATTGGAAATCCAGGTAAGATGAAGTCTCCGGATGTTCGTGCTGATGTAAGAGGAAAAAAGCTAATCATGTGGTGACTAATCGTGAAAAGACAGTTGGGCGAGGAGACGGGGAAGGGGGGGGGGAGAGGAGAAAGAAAAATAATGGAGCGATACAGAGTAAGATAATAGACCCAATTACTAGTTGTATGTTTCATGCGTAATCCACGAAAAGAGTGACGATTTCAAAGACAAGCGTTAAAAATCTGACGTTCCACTTTAGTGGTCATTGAGAAAATGTCAACGCCATTACATGTTTCGTCTCCACTACTGCATCTGAACATATTACGTTGTCTTACCACTATTCCTCCCTCAAAACAAGGGGACATTTGCCCACGGAAGAAAGAGGAGACTTTGGAATGAGATACGTTTACGACCCACCTCCCTTGTTTTCCTCCCATTCACCTAGCACTGTTGTCTCTTCTATGTTATGTCTCCAACAAGGCATGCGGGATGAGGCAAAAAGGGAACAGAATAATCAATCACCTGTCTTCACTTCTCTTTGTTCTCGTCTTGCTTTTTTGTCTCTCCACGTCTAAAAGAGGAACCTCAGACAGATCTGTCTCCCGCTTCTCATGCACAACTGGATCGTCCGCAGCTGCTAGATTTTTTTTTAATTGAAGACAGTGTCAGGGACAGAATATGCTGAGAGGCGGGAGGGAGGGGGTTGTAAATTGACACCTGTCAGCTTTGAAGTGAAGCCGTTGAATGTCACATCCACCTCATTGATGAGCGATTGCTTAAAGATGATGAAACAGAGACGGGGACGGGATATTGACTGGATGACACGGGAAACGACTGAATGAAGCGCCAGCTGGCAGCTCTTCAGTCGGCACTACCCAGGTAGGCAGCCCGTTGTGTAAGCGAGTGTTGATTGTAAAGCGCTTAGAGCTTGGTCTCTAGCCGAGAATAGGCGCTATATAAGCATTCATTATTATTATTATTATTATTATTATTAAGTGTGGGGTATCTCGAAACACTTCCTTTATAGACACGATGCAGAGAACGTCTGATGAGGAGTTTGAAAGTCCTTGTAAGGGAATGAGAAGGAAAGGCGTGTCTGTAGCAAGAAGAAAAAGGCAGGAACAAGAGGCGTAACTCTCAGACGCAGACTCTTAATGTCTCAATCTTACTAGCAGTTCCCAAGGCTGACTGATAAGAGCAAAAGTGGACCCCATGTTCAGATTTACTTTTTCCCGACACACACACACACACACACACACACACACACACACACACACACACACACACACACACACACACACACACACACACACACACACACACACACACACACACACACATCTAACCTTCTCTTCCCTCCAATAAAATTAAACCTGCAGCGTCGCATCTATACCTGTTCCCTTGACCTTTCGGCTTTACTTTTTTAAACATAAGTAAAGGATCGGTTCAGTTTGAATAAACCTTGAGTGTTCCTTAATGTCTTGAGCATTAACTGACGTTCTGTCAATAGGTGTTTACAAATAAATGACGAAATTGTGTGCGACATTGCAAACCGATGACCTGCACAGAAATATGTGCAACCTGACTTCACTCGCAGGCTGCCAGCTTAACACTATACGGGATAAAAAGTCAGAGAATGTCCCATATCCAGCTTAGATATACAAACAGATAATTATGCCAGGGAAACAAGAGGCCAGAAAGAAGCTAGGACACATCCTGATTTAGTTTACACTCCACCATCAAAGAAACTATACGATTACCAGAAAAAAAAATCGCCTTTTTACGTGTTGAGCAACAATGAGTTTTGCCTTTTAACGTCTGGTGGCAAAGCACAAAACATGACCTTTTAAGTAGCAAAGCAGCAATGCCGGGCCTCCTCTTCAGGGTGCCATGACAGCGCCTGTGAACCAAAGAAGCGAAACAGAACAGTAAGCAAATGGTTTCTTGATCTATCAAGTCAGCAAGGGAGACTGCAATGCAGATTGCGTTTTGATGAGTAGGGAAGCTTGGAAGAAGAGCAAGGGCGGGAGCAGGGGTGAGACAAGTGATCACGGTTCCAAAGGCTTACAAATTCAAAAATGTGTCTAATCTGGATGTTTACGTCCGAGACTGGCGGATGCTAAAACAATGCTAAAATAATGCTGTAACAGTGTTCGCATATTGGATCACCTCTGTGTCTATCAGTCTGGCGCTTAAAATATAGGCTGATTGAAACAAGTCTGTCAACATTCAAGTCAGCGTTCCAGTTACAACTGTACAACCCATGTGTAGAGCTTTCCTATCCCATACCTCAAAATAAACTCGTCACTTTTCCACCCCGTCATTAAGTCCCCAGCCCCTGCCCCTGCTCAAATATCAACTGCACAGAGACAACTGATAAAGAAAATCGTTAACATAAAACGATAGAGGAAAAGACAGAACTGAAAAATTTATGGCAGAGTAGGGAACATAACGTCGCTCTCTCTGTCTCTGTCTGTCTCTGTTTGTCTCTGTCTCTGTCTCTCTGTCTCTGTCTCTGCCTCTGTCTGTGTCTCTGTCTGTCTGTCTGTCTGTTTGTCTGTCTGTCTGTCTGTCTTTCTCTCTCTCTCTCTCTCTCTCTCTCTCTCTCTCTCTCTCTCTCTCTCTCTTCTCTCTCTCTGATCTGGCGCATCATAATGTGATGCTTTTTTTGCCTTTATGTTATGCTCAGCCAGTTATCAAAGTTCATCGTTTATGATCGATAGTGCAGATATTCGCCAGGCGATTAATAGCCAGATTAATTACATTTATCAGAGCACAGTGAAGCATTTGATTTATGATTTTCTAGGCAATCATATTTTGAGGTTTTAATGAGTACCAATTTTGAGTTGTTGTGTGTGTGTGTGTGTGTGTGGTGTGTGTGTGTGTGTGTGTGTGTGTGTGTGTGTGTGTGTGTGTGTGTGTGTGTGTGTGTGTGTGTGTATGTGTGTTTGCTGTCCCAACCTCTGCGCCACCTCAGAGGCAGTGCACCCACGCCGCTCATTCCGACACCCCGTCCACAGCCACAGCCCGGTCGGCCCCGCCGCAGCCCCGGCACCGGCAATCCACAGGGAGCAGTCAATGTCAAGTCGTCAAGAGGCAACCCACCGGAGGAGACACTGCACTGCTGCCGAGTCACTTCGGTGGTGTTCAGTGGCGCCTGTTTTCATCTAACATACGCAGGACACCACCTACTAAGCCCCCTACTGACGACAATAATGGCTTAGTTGAGGAGCCGGCGTGAGTGAGCTCTCCCTCCGCGCCACCACGTCCGTCCAACGACAGCCCCCATGGACTCACCGATACCGGTGACTCCGACGGAACCAAACCAAGGCCACGGACGTGAAGAGGACATCGAAATTGAAGTCACCATGAGAGCAGGGCATGAAGGGCCACAGAACTTGAGACATTTTTTTATGCTGATCGATGAGAATGAGGATGATTAAGATGATGCTACGGATTTCCATTTCGGTCTGAGACTACATGACAGGGCTGTACTGTACGATTCCTTTCATAATATATCCAGGCGTCAACCAGGCCCGAGAGATACAGACACCTGCAGTGTTGGTCAGGAAATTTGAGCAACACTCTCAGAAACGTATCCATTAAGTGGATGAAACTCAACTGTGTGGTCCCAGTCTTCCCAACTGAGTCCGCAGCAAACGCAACTCTGGGTAGGAGCCGGTCGGGGCAGAAAAACCCACATGACTCTGATGGGATTCGAACCCACGACCTCCCAGCCGGGAGTCCGCGACGCTAACCACTTCGCCACAGCGGCTGGTGATGTGGTTTCTTTTGTTGTTGTTGTTGTTGTTGTTGTTGTTGTTGTTGTTGTTTTTGTTGTTGTTTGTTAATGCATACCATTTTCCTTCCGAGATTGTGGGTGATATTTACATGTTTGCTTTGGTTAATTTTATCTGCGTGTGTGTTTGAACTCACGCATGCATAAGAATACCTGCGTGTGCTTAATTAGGACAGTTACTATGAAGCGAAAATGCTACTTTGAGTACAAACAGTTTGGAACTACATGGAATACTGAGACATGTTGGACAGCAACTGTTAAAATAGAATTCTAGCGTCTATATCCGTGTCTGTTCGTCTGTCGGTCTGCTTGTCTGTTTGTCTGTCTATTTTTCACCACATGGATATCTGTCTGTCTGTCTGTGTCTGTCTTTGTCTCTGTCTCTGTGTCTCTCTGTCTCTGTCTCTCTCTCTCTCTCTCTCTCTCTCTCTCTCTCTCTTTTCTGGCGCATTGAAATACCCCACTACTCATAATGCAATGGTTTTTGTGCCTTTATGTTGTGCTCAACCAGTAATCATATTTCATTGTTCATGATCGATAGTGCAGGTATTCGCCAGGCGATGAATAGCCAGATTAATTTTATTCATCAGAGCACAGTGAAGCATTTGCTTTAGAATTTCTTAGGCAATCATATTTTGAGGTTTTAACGAGGACCAATATTCAGGTGGTTTCTTTTGTTGTTGTTGATGATGATGATGATGTTGTTGTTGCTTTTAATGCACCATGTACCGTTTTCTTTCCGAGATTGTGTGTGATATTTGCATGCTTGTTTCTGGTTAATTTTTGTTTCTGCATGTATGTTTGAATTCACTTATGCATAAGTAAGTTTGTGTGCGTAAGTGGGACAGGCACTATGAAGAGAAAATGCCACTATGAGCACAAACAGCTTGGGATTACATGGAACATTGAATCGTGTTGAACAGCAATTGTTAAAATAGAACTGTCAGCTGCGTCTGTCTGTATGCCTGTCTATTTGTCTGTGGGTCTGTCTATTTTTCTCCATCTCTCTCTCTCTCTCTCTCTCTCTCTCTCTCTCTCTCTCTCTCTCTCTCTCTCTCTCTCTCTCTCTCTCTCTCTCTGTTTCGTTTTTCTTTTTTTTTTTCAAATTTTATTCCATATCTTATTTCTACCAACTTTTTGCATGCTTCTACATTTATTGATTTGTCTTATTTTGTATTGTTAAACCTACTCAGGGCGAGGACTGGATGTAAAAAAGCACATCAGTGCTTATCTATTATCCTCGTAAATAAAGAATTTTGTCTTGTCTGTCTGTCTGTCTGTCTGTCTGTCTGTCTGTCTGTCTGTCTGTCTCTCTCTCTCTCTCTCCTCTCTCTCTCTCTCTCTCTCTCTCTCTCTCTCTCTCTCTTCCTTCGCGGAAGCACCGAAATACCCCATGGACTTTAATGTGAAGGAGTTTCGTGTGTGTGTGTGTCTTTGGTTTGTCTTCAGCGGCAGTCCCATTTCGTTGTTTATGATTGATGCAG
>CM065720.1:49357616-49360116 GCA_033310375.1 Conus canariensis
TGTGCAAGAAACTGACAACAGTATGAACCTATTTGAGAGTAAGTATTGTGCAAATTTAAAGAAGCAAAGATGTACAAGAAATTAATACTGGATATAGAAGCGAAGACATTCACTGCTAAAAAAATACAAGTGTTTTAATTTTCTCTTTTTGTGTGTGTGTGAATGACCTGTGTCTGCCAAGGGTTGACTGTAATATGGGCTTGGTCGGACAAGCTAGAGCCAAGCATATGACTTTCATTTACTTACTGGATGCGTTTCTGAGAGTGTTGCTCAGATTTCCTGACCAACACTGCAGGTGTTTGTATCTCTCAGACCTGGTTGACGCCGGGTTCTATCATGAATGTAAGCTAATAGAACAGCTCTGACGTGCAGTTTCAGACCAGAATGAAACTCCAGAGAGTAATCTTTATGATGCTTATTCTTTTCCTTATTGAACAGTGTGGGAAGAGTACCATATTCAAAAGCGCTTTATGCCCTGCTCTCATGGTAACCCCAGTTTTCATTTTCCCTCCACATCTATGCCCTTTGTGAGTTGGTATCGAGGTCCCACGTATTACAGAGTTTATGGGGACTGTCCTAGGATGGACCTGGTAGCGCCCTTCAGAGGGGAACACTGCCTCACGCAGGCTCTGCGTCTAGCCGATGATTGTCATCAGACGGAGGCTTAGATTTCTCACGTAAAGAGTTACACAAACTCAAAAAATAAGTCATTCAACCCTTTAAGCCCTGACCTAGCGACTTTCTGTGGAATCTTCTCAGCCTGGTGTGTTTCGGCTGTTCAGCTGGGACATATGGGCTGCTTTACTCTTAACTCTCATCACACACACACACACACACACACACACACACACACACACACACACACACACACACACACACACACACTACACACACACACACACACACACACACACACACACACACACACACACACACACACACACACACACACACACACACACACACACACACACACACACACACACACAACACACACACACACACACACACACACACACCACACACACACACACACACTCACACACACACACACACACACACCACACCACGCACGCACGCACCACCACACACACACACACACACACACACACACACACACACACACAACACACACACACACACACACACACACACACACAACAAGGGGAAGACAAGACGGTGGAAGCGAAAACAATCATGTTTCCAAAAGAGTTTCTGGCGTGACAGCACTGCCTCTCTCCACCAGTTCCTCTCTCCACCAATTCCCCCCTCTCTCTCTCTCTCTCTCTCTCTCTCTCTCTCTCTCTCTCTCTCTCTCTCTCTCTCTCTCTCTCTCTCTCTCGCTCTCTGTCCCCCTCGGGGGACCTTAACAGCTACACTAAGGGGAAAAAAGTGAACATTCTTTTACGACTGAAGAGGTATTTGCATAACTTCAACCGAAAGATTTGTCATATGTGTGTGTGTGTGTGTGTGTGTGTGTGTGTGTGTGTGTGTGTGTGTGTGTGTGTGTGTGTGTGTGTGTGTGTGTGTGTGTGTGTGTGTGTGTTCTAGAAAAGTATATAATCCTGGCCCAAACTTGTGGTGTTTCTTACAGATTGTCTTCGTCAGGAAAAGTGAAAGTTTTGTCGTTGCCCTTTAACCATTGTGTCTGAAAAAAGGTACAATGAAAAAAGACATACAAAAACTAATCAACTCCGTAAGGTTGTCAGGACTTTGAAACGACAATCAAAATGGTTATCTCGCCCTTTAGGTCGTTTTTCCCTTCTCAAAGTACAGTTTGTTATTGTGTTGGTTGTTGAACTTCACTTACGTACATCAGATCATCCCCTTTTCGTTGTTGTTGTTATTGTTTTTAATACAAAAATGCTTCTAATATTGAACTTGTTAATGAGATGGTGGTGGCAGTAGGAATAGTTGTTAGAGTAGTTGTAGCAGAAGCAACAGAAGCAGCAGCAGCTGCAGCTATAGTAGTAGTAGGAGGAGGAGGAGGAGTAGCACTAGCAGCAGCAGCAGTAGTCGTCGTCGTCGTCGTCGTAGTAGTAGTAGTAGAGGAGGAGGAGGAGGAGGAGGGAGGAGTCCTCGTTAGGGAATGAGAAGGAAAGGCGTGTCTATGGCGAGAAGACAGGGCAGTATGTTAAGGACAAGTGGCGACACTCTTAATTAGCTGATTCTCAATCTCACAGTGTGGACTGGCGATATCCAGGGATGATTTATAGGAACAAAACCTTCATTCCTCCAATTTGCTTCTCCCTCCACACGCATCTAACTCATTGTGCCTTCCTTCTGATGACATAAAAGTCAAAGGTTAACTTTGCAGCCTGGCGTCTATACTTGTTCCCTTGACTTTTTGTTTCAAATCATTTTTTTTAATAAGTAATGCATGGGTTCAGTTTACACGATCGTGGTGTTCTCTTTAATGTCTTGATTATTATTTGAAGTTCTGTTGATAGGTGATAAATGTCGAAACTGTGTGACTTCAAGAACGGATGACTTGCACTGA
>CM065720.1:49365116-49367616 GCA_033310375.1 Conus canariensis
TATGGATTCTTTCTCAGACTGCACCTTGTGCCAGTTCGGCTCTGACTGCTTTGGAGTACGGCACTGACTGCTTTGGAGTATGGCTGCTCAATAACATTGACTGGTTTTTGCCGTATGTCAGAGTTCCTCATTGTGGCCAATAGTGTCTCCTGCCAGACTCTTTCAAATGCCTTCTTCAAGTCTATGAAGATGTAGCAGAACGCTCTCAGGTGTTGGAAATTGTTTCTTACTAAGAGAATATAGGATACAGATATGACTTTGCATAAATGTTTGATCATGCGTTTGTTATGACGGTGTTGAATATTTCGTTTCCCAGGAAGGGTGACGATTAAACTTTAAAAAGAATGGGTATCAGTTCCACAGGACAATACAGACAATGCATTTCGACCTCTTGGGTCTTCTTCAGGCAAGAACAAATAGCATTTAGGACACTGAAAACGAGGAACGAGAAACCACTTTTCTTCTCATATTCGGATGAAGATTAGTTTTTGAATCTATAGCGTGGGCCCTTCGCCATTGTGCCAGTCAGCCTCTTCGCCATGTCTCAAGAATTCTGCAGGGGCGTTGTCAATGCCTGCAGCCTTGTCACATTTCAGCGACTTTACGGCTAATTGGACTGCTTTACGGGCAATATAAAAAGGCACGATTAGATGAATCCTGAACTGCTACAACAAAGGGCTGTCTTTTGTTATGCTTGTGGTACGTTTCCTTGCAACGTCCGGTCTATCTTTCATGACTTCTTATTTGAGACGCTTAACACCTTTGTGTCCTGAATTGTGCTGACTTTGTTACGATTTTGTGTGGTGAATTCTTTTGCAGACATAAAACCTTTATCTCTGTATTGAGGACTAAAATGCAATAAACATAATACATTCAACTCCATGGAACTGAGGGATGCATACGTTACTGTTTTGTGTCTTACATGTGATTTTCTTTGGATTCTTACACATGTTAAGTTAATAATGTCATTCATTTGTTTACCATATATATATATATATATATATATATATATATTTAATTTATGTGTGTGTGTGTGTGTGTGTGTGTGTGTGTGTGTGTGTGTTAAAATAAGTGTTAAAAAGGAATATTAAAATACTCTACAAATTTGTTTCAATCTGGGTGGCTATCTTCAGGATGATATTTGGGTTGCCCACCGCCGGTGTTATATAGCGTGTGGGGCCCGATTGCAGCTATTTTCACGTGTGGGTTGGTTGCACGTGTTTTTTTTTTAAATTTTTTTTTTTAAAGGTTTTCAGGTTGTTGTTTGGGGTGTGTTCACTAACAACGATTTCCATTTGTGCCTGCAGTTGTTTACTATTTCTGTTTTAGTGTTTAAAGTTGCTAAGTGTGGTTTACATAGTATCAGCCATTTTTCAGTTAAACATAGGTTGCATCTTTTTGAAATGTTGCTGTATGGTGATGCCCTTTTTATGATTTTCCAGGATATATTATAGTTTATTTTTGCGTCTTTAAGTTTCCAAATGTGTTTGCTCAATTCTGTTTGGTTTTTGTATTTTTCTTTATTAAATGACTGTTTGTGGTTTGCATATCTGGTTTTGAAGTGGTTTTCAGTAATCCCTATGTATGTTTCTTTTTCATTTTCTGATGTCACAGTGGCTTGGTATACCATATTCTTGTAAAGGCATTTGTTGTTTAGGGGGCACTGCTCTTTTTTGATGCAATTGCAAGATTTCCTTTCTTCACCCTTCTTTGCTGTGTTGATTTTCGTTTTGTTGGATGCATCAATTAGGTTTTTGAGGTTGGGCATACATGAGTATGATAGTTTGACGGTGTTTTTGTTGAATATTTTTGACAGTTTGTGTTCTTTTGGGAATGAAGTTGTTAAGATTTTAAAGAATTCTTTCCCTATGTTTGTTTTGAGTTTCCCGTCGTATGGAGGGTTGAACCATATGATTTTTCTTTTCCTGTTTTTCTTACTTTTATTTGTGTTGTTATCTGGGTTGTATTGTAGTTTATAATTGTACCCACTTTTTTGCAGTGCTTCTTGGTATTCTAATGCTGCGTTGTTGAATACTCTTTCATTGCATGACAGATTTGATAGTCTCTTGTTTATTCCGTTGGGTATGGTCTTTAGTACAGATGGTGGATGGTTACTTTTGATGTTTACATAGATAGGTGTGTCATTAGGTTTCTTGTATGGTTTATATATGTGGTTGTTTAGGTCAAGTGTTATGTCTAAGTAGTTCACTACCTTTTTGTTTGCTTCAATGGTGATTTTTAAGTTGTGGTTTTGAAAGATTTTGCATAGTTCTTTTTTCTTGTTTTCGATGGATCTTGGGTTGTTGGTTAGTGCAGCAAGGCCGTCGTCTCTGTATAGTCCAACTTGTTTTCCGAGTTGTTTCTTGATGTTGGATAGCATGAATAGTCCGACCAGTTCACATGTTTCTGCACCATCATATGATCCCATGGTTACGTCAAATGTTGAGTTTCTATTCGTTTTCTTGATCCAAGTTACATTTTTGCTGTGCAGTAGCGTTTT
>CM065720.1:49387616-49390116 GCA_033310375.1 Conus canariensis
TGACAGACAGACAAACAGACAACCAAACCAATGAGCGCTAGTGGACATATTTTTCTTGTTATAGATATCAATATCAAACTGAGATTTCATATGTAATTTGTGTCAAAGTGGCGTGCAGATAGATTGCAGATACACTGCGTGATCTGAACAACAGAGTGTAAACATGAATGCTGTTAAAAAAATTTTAAAAAGAAAAAGAAAAAAATCAGCATTCATTTATGTACGTGCCATGACCTTCCACACCACAGCTCAATCATCCACTCATAAAAGTTGACTACAAATGACCCTGCTTCTACTTTGATTCTTATTTGTGTTCGGTTTAAGTTGTTACCAAGCTATATCGGTTATATTAAGGCTGAAAGCCTTTCCCTGATGAGAATTAAGAGAGCGAGCGAGCGAGCGAGCGAGAGAGAGAGAGAGAGACAGACAGACAGACAGACAGACAGACAGACGAGAGAGAGAGAGAGAGAGAGAGAGAGGAGAGAGAGAGAAAGATGTCAGAAACATATGGCAGTATCTCAAACCAAAGTAACAAGTAAAATAACAAGCTAACGTTTACAAAAAGGTGAACACCAAATTTACATGTAAAATAATAATCTAACATTTAAATATGTGAACTTCCATCAAACTGTCAAAAGCATGAAACAAAACATAGGCACACTTGCCCCTCCCCCCCCCCCCTCCCCAAACAATTCTCTACTCTCAGCACCCTTCTTCACACACACACACACACACACACACACACACACACACACACACACACACACACACACACACACACACACACACACACACACACACTTCAATGAGCTAAAAAGAGAAGAAGACAGGAGGAAAGACAGCTCAGCTTTAATGATGATTTTTTTCGTCAATATTAAATCATCGTTGTGTATTATGTTTAGTCCCAACACAACACATTTTGCACAGTCCATGTCTTGCAGTTCCTTTTCTCCGCTCTATCATTTAGTTCGGTTGTAAATAACCACCTTTAAGCTAAATATTCTTTGCTTGGCTACAAATGCCAAACCAACATTCTTATAGTTCTTGTTTATGTTGACACTTGCATCCCTAAGTATTGCTATCAGTACTGAAATCATCTTCTTCTTTTTTTTAATTCCTAACGTCATTTTCTGGTGTCAAAACTGTATTTCCAGTTGTTCTTTATTGTGCTCCTTGTAATACTAACATTGTTGTTGTTGATGTTTAAATGTTGTTGTTGTCGTCGTTATCGTTGTTGTTGTTGTCTCGGGATGTATTGTTAAACTGCTGTCTTAATCGTTTCTCTATATACTGAATAGTCGTTCTTTTCACCGCGTCCTAAAATGCTATTTCATATTTCAATTTCTGCTGTTGTTCCCCATTATCATTCCGCTTTTGTTCTGGTTGTCGTTGTCGTTGTCGTTGTTGTTGTTGTTGTTGTTGTCTCCTTTTGTTCCACTGAAACTTCCTTGTTTCCAAATTCATTCTTAAATGTTCTTTGTTGCACTAAGATTTGGGTCTGCGAAATGCGTTCTGATTTGCTCTTTATTCTCCTGGAATTTGCCTGTTTCACGTTCTGCTGATACCTTTGTCGTTTAAGTGTAATCCTTATTGCTCCTTCTTAAACTTGAACCGTCGTCTTTGAATCAGATTCCTAGATAACAGATGTAATCAAATGAAAAACTTTTTTACGGTGCTAAGATTGAGAGATCTGTAGACTGTATACCTTTGCTGTGCAGGGTGAATGCTGTTCTACAGGAACACCTTAAGTTGATTTTATGTTAGATTTAAAGAAAAGAGTAATAGATAGATAGATAGATAGATAGATAGATAGATAGATAGATAGATAGATAGATAGATAGATAGATAGATGGGATTTTTCAAGTGGAAATCATTTTGGTAGTTGGTACAAGATGTGCCCCTTTCTCTCACCAGACTTAATTTTATGTCTTGAGTTGATATGGTAAAAAACATACAACACTTTTTTATTTCTGTGGGAGGTTATAAAATGAAGTTTACCAAAATCTCTTGGAAAATGGGCAAGTTGTTTTCATTTTCCTTTTATTTGCGTTTTCTCTTACAAAGAACGCATACCTGCTATAAAGTGCTGTTTTATAACTATTACTGCTGATTTGTTTATTTTGTATGTTAACCTCCATATTCCAAAAACTGTGATGGCAATAAATAAACGTTTAGAAATTCATCTTCGGAAGAATGGAAGGGATAGATTCGGGGGGAAGGGGAGGGGACAGACAAAAGATATCTTTGATACAAAGAAGAAACTGGCAGTTACTGACAATCGGACACTTCTACTAATTGTCTTGGGGGGGGGGGGGGGGGATTCAACAGGATGCTCCAGAAGATGCTCCATTCCTCATGCATCGCTAAGGATTAAGCTGTCAGTGCTGTCTAAGTCAACGATTATCGGTTAATTGGTTCGGCAAGGGCAAAGCCTTTGTAGGTCTTCACGCCAAGGGTAGCAGACTTTATTGTCCCTCAAGGGAATTGGATGGTCCACTGG
>CM065720.1:49397616-49417616 GCA_033310375.1 Conus canariensis
GAAGAAGAAGATAAAGAAATAGAAGAACAACATCATAACAACAACAAACAATAATAATAATAACAAAAACAACGACAACACACCACACACACACACACACACACACACACACACACACACACACCACACACACACACACACAAGCAAGCAAGCAAACGCACACACGCAGGCGCGGACGGACGATGCATGCATAATGCCTATATTTTAATGCCCGAAGTTTCTCAAGTCAATGGTAAAACGCACACTTATCAGGGGAAGGGAAAAAAACAATATTTGCTGTTGTTTTTCGTTTGTTTCGTGGGGGAGATTTACGGTATTAGATGAGGTCTTTGACAGACACTTCATATGTCGCGAGCTATATTCTGACATTTTATTTCTCATGTTTTTATCGTTTGTTCATTTTTCCTTTGTCCGAAGACTAGACGTTTTCCTTCTTGGACTTGTTTTTTTTTTTTCTTCGACGAACTGATGGGGCGTCAACGCTTACGAGCTTTGCGTGACAAATCTCTCTCTCTCTCTCTCTCTCTCTCTCTCTCTCTCTCTCTCTCTCTCTCTCTCTCTCTCTCTCTCTCTCTCTCTCAATATGTTATTCACATGCGGTGTGAATCAGAAAGAGAGAGAGAGAAGATAGAAGAGGAGAGAGAGAGAGAGAGAGGGAGAGACTCTCTCTCTCTTTCACACACACACACACACACACACACACACACACACACACACACACACACACACACTTATGTCTACCAATGTCAGTATTTTCTTTTTATACATAAATGTATCGCATTACGTCAGAAAGAAATGTAATCGATATGTGCACCCGTGACATTCCACAAAGTGATCGGAGTATGGGGGCCATAAACGTATACAACTTAAACTTACAGAAATACGACTTAAGTTCAAGTACCCCACCGCTCCAACATACCCCACAAAGGAGAAACATTTCAGCAAAGCCAAGAAAATGGAAGATGCAGAATTCGACCTTATAGTGCCTAGAAAAACTGGACCAATCATCGACAGCTGCCGTCTTGTTGGCATATAACCAGCTTTGAACAAGGATCGCCATTCGAGGTGTACGACAACCATCGCACTTAGTGTCAGACTCACCTGACACTGCCAGACTAATACGGAAGTTTTGAGAACGGCCCGAACCAGATCTGCAACTCAGGAACCTCTTCAGATGGCACGTAAGACCGTGTGGCTAAAGCTTAGCTGCGTCTGAAGTTGTGCAGGTTGCACCTGCCAGCAAAACAGCAAGGGGCTGCGAGATGCGCGCTGTACTTTGCTCGTCTATGGGCTCTGCAGTTATGAAATATGAGTTGGTTCACCCAAGGGAATACTTTCGTGGAGGTTCTGTTGTGTCAAGTTTAGTGGCCACCACACAATGGTATCAGCAGTTGTGTCCCTTGACGTCTCAATAGAATACCCAGTGCGTCCCTGCACCGTATGTCAACGCAGCAAAGTGTACCAACGGTGGTGGATTGCTTCAGGCTGGTTGGTTATGGCACTTTAGGATGGTGCTTCTCTGGGTCCACAGGGGTCTTCGGGGGGTGGGGGGGGGTCTTTCTGTTCACCAGTAGTCAGGCTGAGATGGCCCCTGGGGTGATGTTTTCCTGAGAAATGTAGACACATATGAACAGAAATTCTAGACAAATCTATATAAATAGATAAATAAATGAGCTATACTAGAATTATGAGGGGCACATTTCATTCAACATCTCCACGTTCATCTCTACTGAGACATGAAATCGGCATCAAACAGATATATTTATGGAACCTGATACATGCGTTGTGGTTAACCTGTGGGATGGGTCCGGAATGCTCAATATGACATTGTCACTAGGCGCCCAAGCTATCACAACAAGTGGTAACAAAGAAATATATTTTCCTTATGAAAGAGATGAGACACGAGCATCAAACTTGCCGTAATGAAGCACGTAGATATAGTTAACGATTTAAATAACTTTATAATGCATGAAATACGCGAAATAATTCCTTTAACATACCTATGAAAAACACTCTCCGGAACAATAATATTCATATCTCAGTCTCTTTGCAGGTCTATGAAATCGGCACGAGACAGACTCATACACATTTAATTCAAAATAGCATGTGTATTTTCGGCACATTCTCGTGACCCATGACTGACAGAACAACCCAAATCACAGACGTATCCAGGATGAACCATATTCTTGGAAGAGTTAATTATTATTGTAGATGTAGGAAGATCCTTTGCAAGAAAGCAGTTTTTTTTTTAGCTTCTGAGTTTTTTGTTTGTTTGTTTTCTTAATTCGTTATTTTCATCTTTTACAGTAACCTTTCTTGTTTCTCTTTCTGCAGAACTTGCTTAAATAACAAGACAAAAGATACAAAAGAAAAAACATTCTTAAATGGGATCTCTCTCTCTCTCTCTCTCTCTCTCTCTCTCTCTCCTCTCTCTCTCTCTCTCTCCGTACAACACACACACACACACACACACACACACATATATATATATATATATATATGTATTATATATATATATGCGTGTGGTGTGTGTGTGTGTGTGTGTGTGTGTGTGTGTGTGTGTGGGAGGGTGGGAGGGGGGAGGGGGTGGCTGCCTCTCTCCCTCTCTCTCTCTCTCTCTCTCTCTCTCTCTCTCTCCGTACACACACACACACACACACACACACACATATAATAAAAAATATTAATATTTATATTATTTTGGTGTGTGTGTGTGTGTGTGTGTGTGTGTGTGTGTGGGGGGGGGGGAGGGGGGAGGGGGGTGGCTGCCTCTCTCCCTCTCTCTCCCTCTGTCTCTCTCTCTCTCTCTCTCTCTCTCTCTCTCTCTCTCTCTCTCTCTCTCTCTCTTCGTCTTCTTTGTTTCTGAAACGCACATGGGTCTATGTGCATTTCTGCAAATGCATGCATAGACGCGCGCATGTGTGCCTATATGTTTTGTAGGCGTACTCTGCGTGTGTTTTGTAAAACAACAATAATATGGAAATCTGTACACCCAGCATTCTGTAAACCAGCAACTAACGAGACACACAGATATTGTCTCAGCTAACTGTCACATGACGGACGGACAAGCAAACAAAATCACAATAAAACAAGTACTCATAGAACCCTATCCTTTGCCCTGACCTCGATGGGCAGCCGATAGATATATGAGCACAGGCCCCAGAACGAGAGAGATAGCAATCGACACTTTCGTGTCCCCCAAAGGAGAAGCAACGGACAAACCCTGTCCTGTTGGCGTGTAATCTGCCTATGTTATGAATAATGAATTGCCGTCATTGTCGTACAGGGTACACCAGTCAGAACAGATAGCGCGAGCCAAACTACGGTCTCTCAAGCCATTACTACATGTAGTAAACATAGCTAATGACTCTTTGCCAACGATCTTCCTTTCCGATTTGGCTGCATGCCTTCCTCTCTTCATCCTCTTCGCTATCTACCACCCGTAAGGGCAGTTCGTTTCTTTCCTTTTCTCGTGTTTTCTCGCACTTTTTTTCCTTTCAGTTTTCAGGAGAAGAAAAAAAAAAGGCCCAGGGAGGTGGAGGGGAATGCAGCCTGGTGAAGAGATGGCGGGGATGAGGTGGGGTGAAGAGGGGGATGGGGTCAGAATCCGTGACATGGTGGTGGGATAGGCGGGTGCTTATCGTTGTGCCTCAGCCTCTGTGCGCCCCTGTCTCTCTCTATATTTGCGTCTATGTGTGCTGCTGTATATATGTGCGTGTGTTCCATCGATAATTGGGCATAGCTCTACGTGTGTGTGTGTGTGTGTGTGTGTGTGTGTGTGTGTGTGGCGCGCGCGCAGGTATGTGTGTGTGTGTGTGTGTGTGTGTGGGCGGGGTGTGTGTGTGGGTGTGGGTGTGTGGTGTGTGTGTTTCAGTTATGCCCTTACCCTGCTCTTTCTGACCTTTTCATGTGTGTTTATTGGGAAATGGGGATGTCAAAGCGGGGAGGAAGTGGGTGTTGGGTTGTTGGATGCGGTGAAGCACGTCGACAAAAGTTAAGGTTCAGAAATCCTTGTAATCTCCAAAAACCCTCCCAAATAAGTCCATACATAAAATCCTTTTACGCAGATTGCGATTTTCTTGAGAGACTGATTCTGTTTGGCGATCTACTACATGCGAACGATGAGACGCTTACGTCAAGAGGATGAGAGTATTGGGGTCATGACATGATCGACTTCTGTCAGTCTGTCCTGCCTTGTGTGGAACTTCTCATCCTCTCGCATGTCTTTGCCTAGGGTCTGAGGAGGAGGAGGGGTTGAGGAGGTTGGGAAATGGAGGTTGCTCGATTCAGAGGAGAAACAATGTGCTGATGAGGAAGTAATGTTCTTCTTTGCAACGTCATAAATAACAGCGGATATTTGTTTTCCTTTTTTCTATATCTCCTTTATTTTTCGCACAGTCTCTGTGCACTGAATTAGAGCGGCAGGTCCCCTCCTCCCTCCCTATCCTCGTCACTCCCAGCCCCTCCCCTCCTCTCTCTCTCTCTCTCTCTCTCTCTCTCTCTCTCTCTCTCTGTCTGTCTCTCTCCCCCTCTCTTCTCTCTCTCTCCTTCTCTCTCTCTCTCTCTCTCTCTGGCGAAAACATACAAACAAATACCGAAAGCATTTTCATTTTTCTCCTACAGGTCTTCAGCTGGCTATGTAGAGGTTATCAAGAGGTTAATTGCAAGAGGAGACACTGCACTACAGCTGGAGACCCCCAGAGGGGCCAGTTTTGTGTCCTGAACGTCTGTGTCAAACTGACCAGACCCGCCTCCATTCTGCTTTTGTATCGGCGATACAGACAGCGTGCTGATATCATGCTCGTTTTCCCCTTTAACGACAATAGGATTAATTGATTAATTTTCTTATCTATTTTTTCTTAGCATCTCTTCATTCAAGCAACACCTGTCAGGATGGTGTCCTGTGATTAGTCACACGTGTGTAAAGGGACGTCAAGAGGTATGATACAACGCAAAATGTAACAATGCACCCATATCCACGAAACATGTATGAATGCAGCAGTCAGGACCAAAAATGCTAAGGATCTGCTGTATTAGTTCATTTTGCGTCATATCACGAGCTTCCGTCTATCTGTCTATCTGTGCCGCTGTGTGTTGTCTTTGGGACAACAAAAAGGTTGTTTTTTTCCTTTTTTTCAAATCATATGTAGTACTAACTCTGATGGAACTTAAATTAAACAAATATCGATTTCCAGAGTATCTAATCAACATTCAACGATACTAAAGATTACCAGCTGAAAATAAAACATTTTCCACATCAAATCAAAATGTTACATTTAACAAAGCATTGAATTCAACAAACCGTTCCTCCCTTGAGGAACTAGGAGTGGGGGGAAGGGAGCATGAAACAAAATCGGATCAGAAGATTTTTTGGTAAGGTTTCCTTAGTTTTGTGTGCACTGAAAGCAGTGACAGCCTGGGATAATGAGTGATTGTCAGAGACATGTGTCCCTTTACACCAATAGCGGCAGTCCACTTTCCTGAGAACAGATTAATGCACCACCATTCTGACAGCATTTGTTGACTGCTTCTTCTCTGGAAGGCGCGAAATTATTCATTTCTGCCCCCGCTCGTTTTGTGGCCTGTGCGCTCATAATTATCTCTATGCCACTGACCAAGGGTCTGCATGGATGATAAGACTTTATTTGTACTTGAAATTTGTAAATTGTTTATTTCCATTGGTTCTGTGGCGATCGGTTCAGAAGATATCCTTGTCTGTCGGCAGTTGCTGGTTTTATGGAAGGTTGGAGGTACACATTTTCGAATAATTTCTTATATTTTCACTTAAATAATTAGAAGTGGGAATTCAGTCAAATGTGTTGGATTGTCCTGTAACACATTTGTATTTCTGATGGCATCTATGGATGTATACCTAGATACATGTCTTTCCAAAACATAGAGACGGAGAGAAAGAAACACTTTAAGAGGTAGCCACAAACACACACACACACACACACACACACACACACACACACACACACACACACACACACACACACATATATACACACACACGCACACACATACGTACGCACGTACGCACGCACGCACACACACACACACACACACACACACACACACACACACACACACACACACACCACGCACGCACACACATACACGCACACACACACACACACATACGCACACACACACGCACGCGCGCACGCAAGCGCGCACACACACACCAAAACACACGTGCACGCGCGCGCTGTGACGATTTACTTGTGTTTTTGTTATTTGAGCCCATTAATCTTGGTATAAAGAGAAACAAGAAGATGTATTCCAAAGGAAAACAAACATACATACAAACCGACAGACAAACAACAACAAAAAAAACTACAAATATTCAATTTCTTGTCAGGGATCTTCTGACATTCATTCAGATTGATTATTGTGCCAAGTACGCGGTTCTTAATGTCAACATCCGGGCTGGTGGGATGAGTTCTTGTGACTCATGAGAGACGAGAATGCGACTTGCGTGCACTTGTTTTTCGATTCAAAGTTTATGCCTCTGTCTCGTGCTGATTTCACATTTCTCTACGGATGATCGAGATGTCAGTTTTATCATTCCAGGAAGTTGTTGATGCTTGTAGTTCTGCCTTTATTCCAAAGAATTATGTTGTATATTTTTATTACTTGTAAGCAAAACATCGTTCGTATTTTGATTTGTTTACTCCATTACGTTCAATATTCGGTTGTCCCCGATCTGTTTCTCGAGGAGACAGATGCACAATAAGCCAGAAGAAAAGATCGAAATAGCCGGAACAGTTCAGTGGTAGAGCGCCTGACTCGTAATCTTAGTAATCCTGGGGTTGCGGGTTCGAATCTCCACCGGGCCGTTTCGGTACGGTGGGGGGGGGGGGGTTCCCTCGGAGTCAAAATTGGTTCTGACTCCATTTCCCATGCAGTCTTTCGAATGAGACTATAACCCGAGGTTCCGCGTGTGAACGCACGCATAACATCTTGCACACACGTAAGATCCCGTCACCAACTTTCGGAAGAGAAGGCCAGTTTGGCCGTTGGTATGGATGACACGTAACACATAGCATGCACACTGCGTGAGAAATGGAAAGAATTAAGGAAACTGAGTGAACAATATTGAACGATATTGACTGGATGACACGGGATACGACTGAATGAAGCGCCAGCTGGCAGCTCTTCAGTCGGTACTACACAAGTAGGCAGACCGTTGTCTACACGAGTATGGATCGCAAAGCACTTAGAGCTTGGTCTCTAGACGAGGATAGGCGCTAGATAAGTATTAATAACAATAACAATACTACCACTACTACTACCACTACTAGTACTACTACTACTACTAATGCTGCTGCTGCTGCTGCTGCTGCTACTACTACTACTACTACTACTACTACTACTACTACTACTAGAAACAATAATAATAATAATAAAATGACCTACAAAAAAGGAAATGGGTCAAATGAGCACTGATCGTATATCAAAAAGGAAAGTAGCAGAATATCAATTATAACATATAAGGTATCCACCAAGGACCTCATCAACCGCCATAAATTTCCTCAAGACTATCGGCTTCATAAATGGTTTAAGGTCGTTAAACATAGGAAGGAGGCCACTGTGTATATAATGTCTTCTGTTGTTGTTGTTGTTGTTGTTGTTGTCTTTTGTCGTGATTGTCTATGTTGATGTTATTGGTTTTGCTGTTTCTCTTGTTGTTTATATTGTTTGTTGTTGTTGTTGTTGTTCTTGTCATTGTTATCGCTGTTGTTGTGTTGTTGTTGTCGTCGTTGCTGTTGTTGTTGTTGTTGTTTTTATACATGTACGGGTAATGATCTAATTTCACCTTGGACGTGAATTTTTACATACCCGCCATATTTGCTTGTAAAGATTTCCTTGCATAGTAATAGCATTTTATTGGCTATGTGCATACAACTTGCGCATATTTGCATGAACCTTTTCTTTAATGTTAAACGTTCTACTTCATTCTGTATGATCTGTAGACACACAAAAATGCGCATAGGGAAATAAAGTAAGATGGTGAAGGATTCTCCCTGTTGCCCTATCTACACACAGATGTTTAAAGTACAAGCAGCACATGTGCTTGACGCTGTCTTTAGGGGTTTCGCCTATCACTGTAGGCTGTACTAAAATCACAATCAATATGTATGGAATTTTACGTATGTGCAAGATGTTATGTGTGCATTCACACACGGAACCTCGGGTTATAGTCTCATTCGAAGGACATTATGGGAAATGGAGTCAGAACCAATGTTAACTCTGAGTAAAGAAAAAAAAACCCTCTACCGAAACGGCCCGGCGGAGCTTCGAACCTCAGGATCACCAAGATTACGTGTCCGGCGCTCTACCACTGACCTATTCCGGCCCCCAGTTCTAAGTTCTTGAATGCACTACTAATTGTGTCTTGAACAATATCACTGCTCATTGTTGTCAGTTCTGAACAAACAAAAAATAGTTTGTATATATGTGCCCCTTCATGAGGGGCAATGACCTATACATGAATACACTTTCCGTATTCCGTATTCCGTATTCTTTCATTAATCTGTTAAGCTGACCGAAGGCGCAAAGGACAGATGCCAACGGCATCTGTCCTTTCGCTTCCCTTGCAGATTCCCAAACATCGCCTATTGTCAGATGTTGCAAGCTGACGTTACAGTCATGTAACTCTTCATGATTCCGTGACTCAAAGACTATGATACACAGTAGAGTAAAGAGGTACGGGGGAAGCGTGCGTGGACTGTCCCCTTGAGGGCCAAGGAAATCCAGGGTGAACGAGGTGAACAACGGGGCAAGTCAGAAGACTAATACCTCATTGTGCGTGAGTGTGGCCAGTAAATTGTGGACGTTTCTGGCTGTCGTCTTTGCATGCAGGCATAAGCGGATAAAGAAACATGAGCATGGAAGGGACGTTCCTATTTTTAGATAACGCCGTGGAGTTCTTTCCTTATCTCTATTTCCAGTCTGAGGCTTGGCATGTTGCTATATGTCTAAGACGATTTGGTGGCGTTTTCAACAGCGAAAGTAAAGTGGGAAGTTTAAGCAAGAGCTGGATCTGAATGTCACATGACAAATAATGCAGGTAGATGAGAACTGTTTGACAGTGTCATTTCAAACAGAACCTAGACGTGTGAAACTATCAACATGTGTCAGTGCATAAATAAAGCTGTCAGAAAATAGGTATATGTCATTAGCTTGTTTCTATTTTAAGTTTGAATACTTTCAGATTGCCCTGCATTTTTATGCTTCTTTACAACAGAGTTTTATTTACGTGATATGGGTGATTAAGCATCCAAGGGGCCGCTACTTTCTCTCAGCACGTGTCGATAGGAAAAAAATGTAAAGGTCGGCTTGCTTCTTTCCCTTGATATTTAGGGAATAAAATGATGAGTGTGCTTCAGAATTCAGGAAAAAGTATTCATAATGGATTTACCATATTTCATTGAATGTCTGCATATATACTGTTCAAAAAAAGTTAAGGACCAACATTTCACTGACTTATAAAAATAAAAAGAAAATTGGGAAGTGATCAATCTCCAAGTGTAACATGAATTTATTGAATATGTGAAAAGTGTGTAAAGACAATGACAAGTCCGAGGAATCAACAAACTGGAATCGAGCGCAGTACAAACACCCCCACCCCTAAATTTGAAAGTCACAGGAGGAGTGTTTGTTCAATGTCATGGTTAATAACGTGTGTGTCCCCCGTTACTGGCAAGGCATTCAAGGCAACGTTGTTGCATGGAGTTCACCAGTGTGCGCAGAAAGGCCTGGGGGACAGCAGCCCACTCCTGCTGGAGTGACTCAAACAGCTGACCCAGGTTAGCAGGAGGAGGACGACGTTGCTGCAGTCTCCGGCCCAGCTCATCCCAAAGATGTTCGATGGGGTTCAGGTCTGGGCTGTTCGCGGGCCACTGCATTCTGTTGACACCAGCAGCTTGGAGAAATGTGTTTACTGCTCTGGTGCGATGGGGCCGTGCATTGTCGTCTTCAAAGACTGCCTGAGGTCCAAGCTGTTGAAGGGCTGGCAGCACCAGGGGTTGCAAAATCTCTGTTTGGTAGCGAACACCATTCAAGTTCCATGCCACATTGTAGAGAACCGTTCTGTAGCGTGTGCTTATGCCGCCCCAAATCATAACGGATCCCCCACCATAGCGGACAGCTTCTTCTGCAAAACGCTCCCAACGGCGTCTCCAGACCCTGTTCCGTCTATCGGTGGGATCCAGGCAGAACCGCGACTCGTCTGTAAACATCACGTTAGCCCACTGTTCATGTGTCCATCTCACGTGCTGCGTGCACCATACTCGGCGTGCTGCTCTGTGGGCATCAGTCAAACGAGGTCTTATGGCTGGTCGTCGAGCACGGAGGTTAGCAGCGTGTAGGCGGTTTTTGTATGGTCTGATCACTGACAACAGTGTTGGTGGCATCTCTAATGCGACGTCTGATGTTTGTACTTGCTGTTCTTTCTTGTGTGGCCTGCCTTTCAATGTATCGGTCCTCTCGTGGTGTTGTTATTCTGGGTCGACCAGAGCGTGGTCGTTCTTGCACTCTTCCTGTGTCTTGAAAGTGTTGTCTGAGTCTGATAACAACAGAGTGTGATACCCCAAGTCTCCGTGCCACTTCCCGGACTGCAACTCCTTCTTGGAGCCATCCTGTTGTTCTTCCTCGATCCAGCTCGTTCAGTCTTCGACGTGGAGGCATGCTGTTGCATTACATTTTTCACTAGCACAGTGGCTTTTAAAGACATTTGGTTGAGCATACTTTATGACCTACAGCCTGATTTAGCTCGTGCTTCACATGATTTTGATTCAGCACATGCTCCTCGGATCCCAAGCACATCAGAAATTCACCCCAATTTGTTCCAAAAATGACAAGTCGCGACACGCGTTTTTCAAGGCGCGTGAGAAATGTGTGCCACAAAATTGCAGTTGCCGCATTCACTATCAATTTGTGCGTGTGGTTCAATTTGTTTGGACCACAAAGGCGGTACAATTGAATTTTTGTGAATTTTTAAAAGTTTTTGTGCATTCTCAATGTTGGTCCTTAACTTTTTTTTTAACAGTATATAATGTATGCATGAATGGTGCGCCCCTGGAAGAAGTGACCAGCTTCAGGTACTTGGGAGCAACCCTGTCCAAAGATGGCACCTGCACAGCAGAAATCCGAATCAGGATCAACTCCGCATCAGCAGCGATGGCCAGACTGAACAGAGTGTGGAAGAGCAACATCAATTTCCACACAAAATTCCGGCTCTACAAGGCCTCCTAGTCTCGATCCTCTTATATGGTTGCGAGACATGGACACTGCTGGCCGAAACAGAAAGAAGAATCCAGGCGTTTGAGACCAGGTGCCTGAGGAAACTACTCCGCATCTCCTACAAAGAACACAAGACCAATGATTATAAGCGGAACCTGGTCACTAACCTAGATGGGCCCCACGAACCACTTCTGGCAACCGTCAAACGACGGAAGATGGCATGGTTTGGCCACGTCATTCGTCACAACACCCTCTCCAAAACCATCCTTCAAGGTACCGTTGAAGGAGGGCGCAGACGAGGACGGCAGAGAAAGAACTGGTCCGACAACATAAAGGACTGGACCAAAATGACCATGCCAGATCTCCTCAAGACAGCCACCAACAGAAGAGCCTGGAGAGAAACGGCGGCTGCCTCATCACGTCCCCCCAACGACCCCAGCGGTCAAGGGAATGACTGATATAATGTATGCCTGTTTCACATCATTCTGTTCCCGAGAAAAGAGAGTTGCGTTCTCAGCCTCGTTGCCGAGATCATTAAAAATCAGTTGCAATATTTCATTTAAAACAACCACCAACCCCCATGATATTGAAATGATGACTATACTTTGCCTCACCTTAAAACATAACGAAAATAACGAAAACTTGAAAATGATGGCAGAGAGAGAGAGAGAGAGAGAGAGAGAGAGAGAGAGAGAGAGAGAGAGAGAGAGAGAGAGAGAGAGAGAGATATGAATGATTAGATTTGATCAGCTCAGAAGGAAGATCAATAGTGTGGTTTGACTACATCCATTGACTCACATGCTGCAATAGCCTGGAGGCTGAACGCCCCATAACCCTCTCTTTTTACACCTACAACGGCGACTGACCCATCAGAGAATTGATTGCACGCCGAAATGTCTGCAGGTCTATAGCTCTCCCTGATTGCTTCAGCTCTGTGGGGCATTAAACTGTCGTATCTGCCGTTCTCTTGACTGCGTTTATTCTGTCTGTCTGGTGTCAGTTTCGGAGTCACTGCGGTGAGTGAGGTTGTCTGAGTGGTTGACCTGCTGTGAAACGGTCTCAGTCTTGTCCGCTTTGGCTAGGTGAGTAGATGTTAACGTCCTTCATCTATTTTTCCTTGTATGGGATGCAGGGTGTATGGGTCTATACACATATCAAAATCACTGATCTTTTTTCTTATGAATAACGATGCGACTATGTGTGGATATGTGTAGAAGAATACATTCCTTGCCTGAAAGAGACAGAGAAGTCAATCATCTGGAATGCTACAAAAGCCTACCATTTCATTTTTTTTCTGTTCAGTAGGGTACAGGGAGTAAAAGAGTTTAAAAAAAAAGAACGGTAGAAAGAAACTCGTGGAGAGCGTGGCAGCAGAGAGTCCTCAGAAGAGAAGCCCCCTTCAAGCAAGTGTTTCGGCCCTTATCTCCTGACACTCTAGGGGGGTTGGGCCACACCCGGTTCATGACTCCGGATGTCCCTCTGCTGCCCCTTTTTTTTTTTCCCATCTTGGGACGAGCCATGGCTGGGATTCGAACCCATGACCCTCTGGACATGCTCATTTTCCACTTAATGACTCGCGCTTTAACCACTGAGCCACAGGGACACCTGATATTTGTAGGGAAATTAAGCCTTATGAAGTTCACTTTTGTTCCTCCTTGACCAGATCCAGCTTGAACACCTCTCTGCCGCTTCTGCCATTGCTTTCAGGGCTCTGTTTTTTTCCTTCCCTGCAACTGAGAGCTGTTTCATGAGGCTGTATGCAGACGTTCCTACAAACCCCCTAGCTCCAATTTCTGCAGTGAGGACTTTGACCTGATAGCCTTCTCTCCTCAGGCTGTTTGCCAGATCAGCATACTTTTCAGTCTTGTAGATTTGAGCTGCCTCCATTCTGTTCTCATATGGCACCGTGAGCTCGATCATGATCAGCTGCTTGGTTGACTGAGAGTGGACTACTATGTCTGGTCTCATGCCACTCTTGCTGATGATCTCTGGGTGACTCTTCCATTCTGGGAGGTCTGCAGTGCACTCCCAGTCATCTGCCCCATCCAGCAGACTCTGCCTGCATGTTTCGAGTGGCACTGTTGTTCTTGGCCATGATTTGCTGCCTCCTGCCGTGAAGAATGCTGCGGGTGCTTTTGGAGTCCTGATTTTCCCTTTTGTGGTGTTGGTACTAGCCCAGACTACTTGTACAATCTCTTTGAGCACTTGGTTGTGCCTCCATGTGTACCTTCCTTGAGCCAGGGCTACTTTACATGAGCTTAGGACATGCTCCACTGTTTGTTTTTCATGGCAGAGGGGGCATGCAGGATCGTCTGTTTTCCCCCACTTCACCAGGTTTGCATTTGAGGGCAGAAGGTCATATGCAGATCAGAGAATGAAGCTGATCCTGAGAGGGGCCATGTGCCAAATGTCATTCCAAGTGAGACTTCTTTGGAGTGCATTCTCCCACGTTGTCCATTGCCCTTGCTGGCTCTGCTGGACTGCTTTTTGGAGTCTTTTTTGGTCTTCTTCTTTCCTCATCTCCTGAATCATCATGTCTCTTTTGGCTTTTCCTTTGGCCTTTGACCACCATTCAGTTTTGGTCACCCCCAGTCCTTGTCTGTTGGTCTGTGTGTGTCCTGTTATTTCTCTGATCTTGAGACTTTCTTTTGCAGAATCCATCGCCTCTTGAACTTTCCATTTTCTGCCTGTCTTCAGCTGGGGCTTGATTGCTTCTACCACCTTGTCTCCTGAGTCCTCCAGCATGCTTTGAAGTCTGATCTTCCCTGCTTTGTATTCCTCCAGGATGGATTTCAGTGGTAGTTTCAGCTTTGCTTGGCGACAGTACAGCGCTATGTCAGTCAGACAGGGTGGGACACCAAGCCATTTCCTTGTGAACTTGTTGATTTTGGCTTCCATTGCCTCCACTATGCTGGTGCAGATGTCGTATATCATCAGAGGCCATAGCAGCTTTGGTATCAGCATGAACTGCAGACACCAGACCTTGTATTTGCCAGGGAGCCCACACTGGTCAATGGTCTCCAAGCCTTCCTCCGCCATCTGCTTGGTTTCTTTTGCTCTTTGTGTGTCTTTCAGCGTATCATCATACCATCTTCCAAGGCTTTTGACTGGTTCTTCTGTGACTGTTGGAATGGCCTGGTTGGCAACACTGAAGACCACAGATCCGGCCACTTTTCCTTTCCTCAGTGAGAGACTCCGTGATTTCTTTGGCTTGAACTTCATTCTGGATGAGGCAACTATGTCGTCCAGCCTCTCCAGCACATGACGTGTCTCGTCTTCTCTGGATGAAATCACTGTAGTGTCATCCATGAAGGCCTTGAGAGGAGGCATCTTGTATCCATCGCCAAGGTCTGTTTGTCTCGCGTTGTTTGTTGCTGCTTTCAAGATGAGTTCCATTGCCAGCACGAACAGTATTGGGGAAATTGCACAGCCCATTGCAATACCCACTTCCAAGTTGATCCAGTCTGTTGTGTACTCCTTGGTAGAGAACCGCATTGAGAAGCCATTGAAGTACTTCTTGAGCATGTCGCGGATGTTCTTTGGCACATGGTACATCTCAAGAGCCAACTGTATCATCTCATGGGGCACAGATCCATATGCGTTTGCCAGATCAAGCCACACTACGTCCAGGTCTCTCTTTTCTGTTTTTGCTTTTTGGATTGCGTCCCAGATCATTGTGGCGTGTTCTACACAGCCAGCCACGCCTGGGATGCCACCTTTCTGGACTGACACATCCAAGTACTTGTTTTCCATCAGGTACTTGGTCAGCCTTGCTGCCATGACAGAGAAGAAGATTTCCCTTCGACGTTCAGTAGTGATATTGGCCTGAACTGGCTGATGTCACTTGAGTTTTGCTCTTTGGGGATGTACACACCATCTGCCGTCATCCACTGGCCGCTGATCTTCTGGTTTCTCCAAGCCGATCGCAGCAGCTTGTGGAGCCACTCCAGCACCTTGGGACATTTCTTGTAAAGCTGGTAAGGTATTCCGTTTGGCCCTGGTGATGATTTGGCTCTGGCTTTGTCGACCACCTTCTTGATTTCCGCCAACGTTGGAGGCTTGCCATTGAACTGTTCCTCAGGGTTGGTTGGCCACACCAGACCTTGAATGTCGAGTGGTGCTTTGCTCTGTGGGTCAGAGTATGTTTTCCACAGATGCTGCTCAAGAACTCCTTTGTCCACACTTAGGGTCCCAGATTTTGGCTGCTCAAACAGTGTTCTGGCAAACTGGAAGGGGTCTCTGAAGAAGCGCTCTTGTGTCTTCTTCTTTTTGCTCTTCCTCTTCCTCGCAGATTCCGCTTTGCTGAGGGCGCTGTGTTTTTCTTTCAGGTCTTTCCACAGTTTTTCCAAGCCTTGTTTTTCAGCTGGCAGTGCGGTCTTCATTTGCATCTTGAGGTTTTTCTTTTGGACCCTGATCTTGTCCATCTTTTCTTGGCGTCTGGATTTCTTTGGAGGTGTTTTCTCTTTGGGTAGTTTTGCTCCATAGGCGTCTCTACATGTGGCATACACAATGTCCCCATATGTGGCTAGTTTGTGTTCCAGGGTGCTTTTCCCTATCAGTGCATCGAGTCTTTGGACGATTTTTGCATCCAGTTTCTCCCAATCTTCAGTTTCGTTTGCTCGTGGCAGGTTGAGTTTCAGGCGCCTGGCATCGAGGGCCTGTGCAAATTCCTCATCCGAACCAACAGCGTGGATGTCCTTGGCACTGTGGTTTAAATCCTGGCCTTGGTCTTCCGACGTCTTATCTGCTGATGCAGTGCGCTGCTGCTCATTCAGATGAGTCTTCACACATCCCATCTTTGTTCTGTGGATCTTCATGCCACGGGTGGTAGCGAAACGCTTTCCACAGACACATGGATATTCCATTTGGTCCATGTTCATAGTCCGTTTGGGATTTGCAGTCATGATTGGTTGAGCACCGATGGATTCATCATTCTCTCCCCCTTTCGGTGAATCCTGGGAGCATCTTTTCCTTTTATTCTTAGTAGCCACATGTTTAAGGCAAAGTGGGGAGCCAGCCCACAGAGCCCTCGGTTCTGGTCTTTCCCAGTGTCCTCCGGTCTTTCCCGGATGTCCTCCGGCCTATTCCCGGAAGTCAATGGTTTACCCATGCATCAGTAGAAAGAAACTCGTGGAGAGCGTGGCAGCAGAGAGTCCTCAGAAGAGAAGCCCCCTTCAAGCAAGTGTTTCGGCCCTTATCTCCTGACACTCTAGGGGGGTTGGGCCACACCCGGTTCATGACTCCGGATGTCCCTCTGCTGCCCCTTTTTTTTTTTTTTCCCATCTTGGGACGAGCCATGGCTGGGATTCGAACCCATGACCCTCTGGACATGCTCATTTTCCACTTAATGACTCGCGCTTTAACCACTGAGCCACAGGGACACCTGATATTTGTAGGGAAATTAAGCCTTATGAAGTTCACTTTTGTTCCTCCTTGACCAGATCCAGCTTGAACACCTCTCTGCCGCTTCTGCCATTGCTTTCAGGGCTCTGTTTTTTTCCTTCCCTGCAACTGAGAGCTGTTTAAAAGAAAAGATTAATACATGGTCAGGTGATCACCCTATGATCAATCAGCCATACAAGCAACTGTTTGTTCCTGATGTACCAGCAGGTTTTGCTGTTAGTTTGGGTCACACAGAATATGGCTTTGCTTGATCCTTGGGTAATGCAGAAATTAAGGAAATGCTATTCAGAGACAGAAGAAATTAACCGGTAGAAAAAAAAAACAAAAAAACCCAGTAGAATGGTACCATTGTATCCGTGGCATTATTTGGTCAATATATATATATATATATATATATATATCATATATATATATATATATATATTGGTTAGGGAGGGAGAGAGGTGAAAAGGGCAGATAGTGGGGGGTATGGTGAGGGGAGAGAGAGGGGAGATAGGACAGAGACGGCGATAGGGTTGGAAGGGGGAGGTTTTGAGGCAGACGGCCCCATGTGCAAGTGACAAACTCTATCCTTGGGTCAGAGAGGGAGATGAGTGAGGGGAGAATAAGAGATGGCCCAGAGGCTGGGGTCAGGGACCCAAGAGTGGGGGGCCTGGGGAATGGGCTGGGGACCTTGGGGGGTAGGGAGGTGGGGTCCCTGGGTGTTAGGGGGTGGGGGAGTTTAAGGGTCTTGGGGGCTTGGGTCCCCAGGGATCGGGGGATACAAATAATTAGGGGGTCCCTGGGGGGGGTGAGGGACTGGGGGATGTGTGACTTGGGGGTTAGGATGGGGGCGGGTGTTCTTGGGGTAGGTGGGCGAATGAGTGAATGGGTGTGGGGAGAGATGGGGAGTTGGATGGGGGTGTGGAGTCAGGTGATCTGGGGGGCTGGGTGGGTTGGGGTGATGGTGAGGGGCCTGACACCCTCCTGAATTTTTTTTTTTAATTTATTTATTTTTATATTTATTTATTATTTATTTTTTTCTTCTCCCCCCCCCCTCTCTCTCTCTCTCTCTCTCTCTCTCTCCTCCCAGCCTTAGAAAGAAATTGAAAATTTGCGAACGTGGTTATCATTGTGAGCTTGATGTCATTGTAGGGTTTATAGAAAAAACGTCATTATACTGATGACGATCTCTGCAATGCGTCACTGTCAATAAGCATCGATAAAGGCAATCGCCGAAATATTTGCAGTCCGGAAAAGTGTTGTTTTGTTTTCTTGTGTATGATATCTATATATATATATAATATTTGCTAAAGATATTTTTAAAATGAAGTGCTAAAATATATCTACAAGCTTGTTTCGAGATATATCACGGTATATATCTCTCCTCAGGATGGCTTCAATGTGGCACGCCAACGATCTTTTATGGCGTGCGGGACCTGATTTCATCTCTGTTTGTGCGTGCCGAAAAGGTTTTAAAGATGGATACAGAAACCACAGTAGAGATATTACACCCTCTTTTTGCAAGGATTTGGGACGAAGAACAGGTCCCGACAGAATGGAAAGAAGGCACGCACAAACAGAGATGAAATCAGGTCCCGCACGCCATAAAAGATCGTTGGCGTGCCACATTGAAGCCATCCTGAGGAGAGATATATACCGTGATATATATCGAAACAAGCTTGTAGATATATTTTAGCACTTCATTTTTAAAATATCTTTAGCAAATGTTGCTCCCCAAGGGGTCGAGCTCTTTCAGATTTTTAAAGGACGTTTTAATACTGTCTATGATAATTGCTCCTCACGTTCAGCACTGTGACCTGACAAAATCTAAAATCGGCACGCACAAACAGAGATGAAATCAGGTCCCGCACGCCATAAAAGATCGTTGGCGTGCCACATTGAAGCCATCCTGAGGAGAGATATATACCGTGATATATCTCGAAACAAGCTTGTAGATATATTTTAGCACTTCATTTTTAAAATATCTTTAGCAAATGTTGCTCCCCAAGGGGTCGAGCTCTTTCAGATTTTTAAAGGACGTTTTAATACTGTCTATATATATATATATATATATATATATATATATATATTAATATATATATTATTACTGTGTCTGGTGTGATGCTTGTCTCTTCTGGCAATGCTGTTGAATTCTTCTCTCTCTCTCTCTCTCTCTCCTCTCTCTCTCTCTCTCTCTCTCTCCTTCTCTCTCTCTGAAGTCAATGTCCCTCTCCCTGTTGCAGCTGGACATCAAGGAACGGAAAGGCCGCAGGCCCAGACAATATACCTGCAAAGGTTTTAAAGATGGATACAGAAACCACAGTAGAGATATTACACCCTCTTTTTGCAAGGATTTGGGACGAAGAACAGGTCCCGACAGAATGGAAAGAAGGTTACCTGATTAAACTGTCGAAGAAAGGTGACCTCAGCTCATGCACCAATTACAGAGGCATCACATTGCTGTCAGTCCCAGGAAAAGTATTCAACAGAATCCTATTGGAAAGGATGAAGGACCAGGTACACGTACATCTCAGAGATCAGCAAGCGGGCTTACACAAGGACGGATCCTGCACCGACCAGATTGCCACACTCCGCATCATCCTCGAGCAGTCGTCGG
Organism: Conus canariensis; assembly: GCA_033310375.1. Taxonomy (NCBI): domain Eukaryota; kingdom Metazoa; phylum Mollusca; class Gastropoda; order Neogastropoda; family Conidae; genus Conus; species Conus canariensis. The sequence goes on from CM065720.1 coordinate 49,416,869, forward strand.
AGTGGAACTCACCACTGTATATCAATTTCATCGATTACGAGAAGGCTTTCGACAGTGTCGACAGAGCATCCATTTGGAAGCTGCTGCGACATTATGGCGTACCACAGAAATTCATCAACATCATCCGAAATTCTTATGAGGGGATGACCTACAGAGTTGTACATGGAGGTCAACTTACAGATGCTTTTGAAGTGAAAACAGGGGTGAGACAAGGGTGCCTTCTCTCACCGTTCCTGTTCCTTCTCGCTATAGACTGGGTCATGAAGACGTCAACCGCAGGCAAGCGCAATGGCATCCAGTGGACTCTTTGGAAGCAGCTGGACGACCTAGACTTTGCCGATGATTTGGCCCTTCTTTCACATACCCAGCCACAGATGCAAAAGAAGACCACAACAGTGGCAGAAACTTCATCCAGCATTGGACTGAATATCCACAAAGGAAAGAGCAATGTCATGAAAGCCGAAGGCAACGCGCTGGAGGAGGTGGACAACTTCACTTACCTTGGCAGCGTCGTCGACATACAAGGTGGTACAGATGCTGATGTCAGAGCCAGAATCAGGAAAGCGAGAGCAGCCTTTCTCCAGCTGAAGAATATCTGGAACTCAAATGTCATCTCCAAGAAAACCAAGATAAGGATATTCAATAGCAACATCAAATCAGTACTTCTTTATGGAGCTGAGACGTGGCGAACCACAGTTACCATCACCAACAAAATCCAGACTTTCATCAATTCCTGTCTGAGGCGCAT
>CM065720.1:49432616-49435116 GCA_033310375.1 Conus canariensis
TGCTTTCTTTTCCCCTTTCAATTAAAAAAAGGTATTGAACACAGCCCTTCTTTGAAAGGCATGCCAAAATATCCAAGGGCTAAAAGATATCAGCATAGATAGTTTATTCTAACTCCTGATTGCATTAAATTGCGACGGTAATTTGCTTCATAGGAAAACATTAACAAACAATACAGAAATGAAAATAATGTGTGTGTGTGTGTGTGTGTGTGTGTGTGTGTGTGTGTGTGTGTGTGTGTGTGTGTGTGTGTGTGTGTGTGTGTGTGTGTGTGTGTGTGTGTGTGTGTGTGTGTGTGTGTGTGTGTGTGTGTGTGTGTGTGAGATAGAGAGTGAGACAGAGAGAGTAAAGGACAACTTTCGAACAAAAGGAAGATCGCATATGTGGTTTGACTACTTTCAAGGAGCCATTTGCTGAAATAGTCTGGAAGGCGGAGCGCTCCGGAACCCTCTCCCTTTACACCTACAACAGTGACTGACCCATCAGAGAATTGATTGCACGCCGAACTGTCTGCAGGTCTAAGCTCTCCCTGATTGCTTCAGCTCTGTGGGGCATTAAACTGTCGTATCTGCCGTTCTCTTGACTGCGTTTATTCTGTCTGTCTGGTGTCACGTTCGGAGTCCCCGCTGGTGAGTGAGGATGTGCAAGTGATGAATCTGCTGGGATTTTGTTTCACTCACAATTTCATCTGTTTGGGTCAGATCAATAGATGTTCATGTCCTTCGTCTTGTGCTTTTTGAGGTAATGCACTACTGATCTTTTAGTCTATGAATAACAGTACACTTCCGTGTGGATGTATATAAGCATATATTCTTTACCTTAGAAAAACAATCAATTATGCAGATTGCAGTTTTTAAAAAATAACGTTCTGGTGCTTTCACTTCACTATACAATTACATGGAAGAAGAATGAAAAATGAAAGAGAAAAGAAAAGAAAAGAAAGAAAGATAAAAAGGAAAGAAAGAAAAAAAAAGGAAAGGGGAGTACTTCTGAAAGCAGGATAGAAAAGAAATGCTGCGGTCATCAACCAGGCTTCAGAGGTTATTGCTTGTTTCCCCCAAATACCTGGCAGTGTTGCCATCAGGTGGGCTTCAAGCAGCATGATTTGACTGTCTGGGTGTGCAGTAGTTTGTGAGGCACTTGTAAGAAACACAATGATCTGACCACTAGGAATCAGCAGAAGGTAACTATTATGCTTGTGGCATTAGCTAGGACATAAATGCACGTGTAAGTCGTTATGATGCTAAATTCATATTCTACGGCGATCAATAACTACATTCTGAGCAGCTTTTGCGACAGAAAAATCTTGTTTGTGCGTACATTTGCACATATGAACGCGCAGGCGAGCGCACGCACGCACGCATAAACACACATGCACATGGGTACATATTCTTTTTCTTTTATTTTATTCACATTAGGACTTGCTTTCTTGGTTAGATGAAACATTCCACTATGTCATGCTTCATAGTAATGCAGACTGGAAGAGAAGATCAACAATGACTGCACAAGAACAAAAGAAAATGAGAGCAGAAAGAGAGATTTCAGGCTGTGAAAAGTGGAACAGAGGTGACCTTCAAAGGAAGAAAGATCGCTTCAGTTGTTTTACTAGTAGCCCATGCGGTATCCTACAGAGAGGCGAAGACCATCATCCGCAGCCAGTTCAGGACAGCATGGAGAGAAAGACTACAGGTGGAGGTAGAGAAGGATGTCATTCACCATCTTGAGTGTGCCCAACAAGTCGTCATCTTCAGACTAAGAACTGGACACTGTCAGTTTCTCTCCCACCTCTATTGCCTGAACATATCGCACACAGATGAGTGCCCATGCGGTACTGGCCCACAGAACCCAGCCCACGTACTTCAGTCCTGTCCCACTTTCGACAGCCTGCGGCGTGAGTTTTGGCCGGGTGCAGTGGAACTCCAAGAAAAGCTGTGGGGAACGGCAGACTCACTCCGACGGACCGCTGCCTTTGCCCAAGCTACCGAACTTTGTATCTAACCAGTATGACCAGGGAACGCAGAAGTTTTACTAGTTTTTCCTGACTGCTTGCTGGGATGAGCTAATGGTCCTAGGCGAGTCTCAGCATGTGCGCTCTCAGCTCTGTTCTCGCCATCCTGTAATTGCAAGGCACTTGCCAGACAATCAATTTTGCACCAAGATGTCTGCATCTCTGAACGACTGTTTCTGCTTTGGAGAAAACTGCTTCTCTTGTCTGGTCTGCGCTTATTTCTGTCTGGGCTCTGAGGGCAATGATGTGGACTGACTATTTTGAAGTTGCTCTTTCTCAGTTTTGATTAGGTCATGTTCCTTAATAATGGTCCTTCGTTTCCCTTGTTTTATTGTTGTGTGTGTGTGTGTGTGTGTGTGTGTGTGTGTGTGTGTGTGTGTGTGTGTGTGTGTGTGTGTGTGGGCGCCGCGCGCGCGCGCGTGTGCGTGAGTAGTGTGTAATGTGAAGGTTGTTCTGACCACTGATTGTTGACACCTTTTAAACTCCCCTGTGTG
>CM065720.1:49440116-49442616 GCA_033310375.1 Conus canariensis
GTTGAATATTGAATTTTAATCAAATAAGCTAAAAAGCTACAAATGCGTCAAAAGAGGACAGCGCGCAGAGATTTCAACACATAATTGACATGTATCTGTAGCGCAGAAAAAATACATACACAAAGTATTTCTTATAACTCATGGCAATTAAATTGAAAACAAAGACGATAAAGAAGGGAACGTAAATGAGAAAACAGCTAACGTACCATGCAAATGATTGACAATTGAATAAGCTTACACTGTAAAACACACACAACATCTCATCAAAACTGCTGATAATCATGCGGGAGCATGACAAGTTCAGTCACAGAACATGGAGTTTGTAGTCGGACATTTCTAGTTCAAATCACACTACTGCCTATTGTAAAATATGCGATTTTTTGCTCCCGTCTTCACGTGTTGTTGTTCTGGTGATATTAGTCCCAATATGAGAAAGGTCCCTTTCTCTGCAGCTTTCTGGGATTTTGTCTCCATGTTTTTTTGGAGGGGTTTTTTTGTGTGTTTTTTTTTGGGGGGGGGGTTGCTGTCCCAACCTCTGGGTCACCTCAGAGGCAGTGCACCCACGCCGCTCATTCCGACACCCCGTCCACAGCCACAGCCCGGTCGGCCCCGCCGCAGCCCCGGCACCGGCAATCCACAGGGAGCAGTCTATGTCAAGTCGTCAAGAGGCAACCCACCGGAGGAGACACTGCACTGCTGCCGAGTCACTTCGGTGGTGTTCAGTGGCGCCTGTTCTGATCTAACATACGCAGGACACCACCTACTAAGCCCCCTACTGACGACAATAATTGCTTAGTCGCGGAGCCGGCGTGAGTGAGCTCTCCCCCCGGAGGGCGCCACCACGTCCGTCCAACGACAGCTCCCATGGACTCGCCGATACCGGTGACCCCGACGGAACCAAACCAAGGCCACAGACGTGGAGAGGACGTCGAAATTGAGGTCACCATGAGAGCAGGGCATGAAGGGCCACAGAATTTGAGACATTTTTTTTTTTATGCTGATCGATGAGAATGAGGATGATTAAGATGATGCTACGGATTTCCATTTCGGTCTGAGACTACATGACAGGGCTGTACTCTACGCTTCCTTTCATAATATATCCCGGCGTCAACCAGGCCCGAGAGATACAGGCACCTGCAGTGTTGGTCAGGAAATTTGAGCAACACTCTCAGAAACGCATCCATTAAGTGGATGAAACTCGACTGTGTGGTCCCAGTCTTCCCAACTGAGTCCGCAGCAACTCAACTCTGGGTAGGAGCCGGTCGGGGCAGAAAAACCCACATGACTTCTGATGGGATTCGAACCCACGACCTCCCAGCCGGGAGTCCGCGACGCTGACCACTTCGCCACGGCGGCTGGTATTTTGTCTCCATGTTATCAGGACGTCAAATCTGAACATAACTGAGAAACTTTTCATAGACTAAATAGATTCGCTACACATACAAACGAAGTACCAAAGAATGTAACGCCACGTATTTCGACGGAATGCAATATTATCAAATCTTATACAATATCAAAATAAATTCTACAAGAAAAATTAGTTCTGTACCAAATGATACATTACATACTACTATTCCAGTCCCTGGAATGATGGTCCTTATTTTCATAGCTGCAATGCCATCAGATACATATACATTTATCGAAAGAATTACTGGTACATGTGGGAGGAGGAGAAGGTATGAGAGAGATCTGAGAGGGAGAAGGGGGAAATGAGGCACTGTGAAGTGGGGAGAAAGATTTCAACAAGCTGGAGGGTTCAAAGGGATTGAGCTGGAAAGAAGGAGGAATGTTCTGGGGATTGGGGGGTAGGAGGTTGTATCTCATGGAAACAAGGTTGTCGGGTTGAGGGTATGGAAAGTCCTGTACCCTCAAACTATCCTCTCCAATAAGCTTATACATAAACTTTCTATATGCGTATCATGACTTTCCTGAGAACTATTCTGTTAGCCGATCTTCTGTACGTGAGCGAGGAGGCGCTTACACAAAGAGGATGAAAGTATTGGGGTCATGATCGACTTCTGCCACACTGTCCTGCCATGTGTGGATCTTGCCATCCTCTGGTATGTCTTTGTCTAAAGGCGGAGGAGGAGAAGAACTGAAGGGAAGGAGGAAGAACAGGTTGCAGAGGAAAAGAAATGTGTGAATGAGGAAGCAACATTCTTCTTCCCAACAACTTAGATAGATCGATAGACAGATAGATAGATAGATAGACAGATAGAGAGATAAGATAGATAGATAGAACAGATAGATAGATAGACAGATAGGCAGTGCATGTGCTGCGTGCGTGCGCGTTTGTGCTTCTGTTTGTGTTTGTGTGTGTGTGTGTGCTTACTCATATATGAATGAGTATTTGATTTGTTTGACTTGGTTTGGTTTGGGTTTTGTTTGCGTGCTTATTTGTTTATCAGAGATGACTGTATAAAGAATGACAGTTTATAAAAAAAATGATAGATTAAACGCTGAATAAATGTAAAGTAAAGAAATAAATAAAACGTAATCA
>CM065720.1:49447616-49450116 GCA_033310375.1 Conus canariensis
CTCCTAAACACCAGAAGTGGGTTCAATAGTAGTCGACGTATAAAGCTGGTCCCTTTGGACAACACACTCTGACCTTTCCTCAATGCTCTCTGATCCACTGTCTGAGCGCCAACTGTCTGCCCCATCTTTTCAGACGATCTTAATGTCTTCTTCTATCACCAGATACCACAGCCTTGTTTTGTTTTTTTTTTGTTTCTCTGTTGTTGTTGTTGTTGTTGTTGTTGTTGTTGTTGTTTTAAATAATTGTTCCTTTCTGTGCGCCGTTTTGTTTTCTTTTGTTTCGTTCATTTGTTTTTTGTTTGTTTGTTTGTTCGGGGATGACTTCTTTCCTTTTTTCCAGGAGAATATAGTCATGTTCCTTCAAAAGTTTGTATCATTCAAAAGACAAAAAAGCAATCAGAGGACGAAACTCAGCATGGTGCTTAGTGGGGAAAAAATAACGTTAAGTACTGGGAACGCATTTCCTTTCTGACCTTAACCTTTAAAGACAGAGCTCAGTTTGATTATATTCAAGATAAAGCGGGTTTTATACGGATGGAGGATGAACCCGATTAAGTTGCTTAAGGTTTGTTGGTTTTTCAATTTTTTTTAAACTTCAGTGTCAGTGTATGTGTCGGGCTACCCGATTCATAAGTATGTAGAAACTCCCTTACGGTTTGTTATAACTGGCAGCTCCTTTCATCTGGCGAAATGGTATGCACGGAAATTGGCTTGGTTTCCTTTTTTCTATAGAGTGTGCAGCAATCCCATGTGGGTGTGGTTTGTTGTGTGTGTGTGTGTGTGTGTGTGTGTGTGTGTGTGTGTGGGTGGGTGGGTGGGTGTGGTGTGTGTGTGGGTGTGCGTGCGTGCGTTGTGTGTGTGTGTGTTGTTGTTGTTGTTGTTGTTACTTTATGAATATTACGTTGTAGGTGGTACTTTGACTGTTGATGTTCTGTTTGAACCAGACACAGCTTGGTGAGTAGAAAAGAGAAGGAGCATATAAAGAGACACAAGCAAGCAGACCACTACATCCTTTTTACTCAACACACGCTCTTAAAAAGTTATGACCCATTGCATGATGAACAGCCCGAGTTTTGTAGAGCAAGCTCGGTTTGATTCCAGGAAAGATGTAATCATTTTGAGAGGCCTCAAAACTCAAAGAATGAAAACAAAAACTGTTTACTATTGGCAGCTTCAGGCATGAGCGTTAATAATACAGCATACACAGGGTTCTTTTGAAGTAACACTGTCAACTAATTCTTCCCCCCCCCCCCCCCCCCCCCCCCCAATATATGAGGACTTGGTGTTAAAACAGATATGGAGAAACATCACAAGGAAGATCTAGTTGCAAAGTGAGACGACTGCAGGCGGAAATCCAAACAAATCTTAAATAAATGTTAGCGAACCGCCAAGAGAAACGTGGACAAACGAGTCACAAGACAAAACACAACGCGTTTCGACCTCTTAGGTCTTCTTCAGGCAAGACACAAACAAATAGGACAACGAAGTTATCTGAACTCAGGTAACATGCATCGACAGAAGTAGTGGGCCTTGACGTTCATTTTTTTTAAATTATTTTGTTTTGTTTTGTTTCCGGCTTATGAAAAGGGTAGTTTATCTGGGGCGACAAATTTAGCAAGTTTTGAATTGGAAAGGGAGACAAGCCGTCTGTACGTCCGCACTGAAACGGCGTTACCATCGACATATACATGGAGTGTAACCAGTGCTGCAGAGAGTGGGAGGAAGGAGGTGGGGGAAGGTGGGGGAGGGGGGGCGTTAGAGGGAGGGTGTAGTCTCAAGTGGACAGGAATGGGGTTTGTGGACTGACCCAACCAGACAGTCTGCTATCGATCCCAGGCCAATTACCGTGCCGCAGTAAATTCCTTGCTTTTCTTTTTTTAATTTCACTACTCGCTAATAGCGAGTGACGGTTTCCTTTTCATAGGTTTATGTATACCATCTCCCCTCTCTCTCTCTCTCTCTCCTCTCCTCTCTCTCTCTCTCTCTCTCTCTCTCTCTCTCTCTCTCTAAGGTGTGAAATTCCATCACTAGGAACACGTCTTATCATTCACACACACACACACACACACACACACACACACACACACACACACACACACACACACACACACACACACACCAGAGAGAGAGAGAGAGAGAGAGAGAAGAGAGAGAAGAGGAGGGAGGGAGGGAAGGAGACAGAGAAAGAGATAGAAAAAGGCAGAGAGAGACAGAGAAACGAATGTGTCTGAAGCAATTTTCATTAAGGAAGTGTTTGAGGAGCAGACACTGGATATACACAATAATGTAAAAGTGTAAATATTACAGTTTTGAGAACCAATGTGTATAGCGAAATGAATATTTCATTTAATCCCGCGAACCGTCGACTTTCTGCAAGAACGTCATGTCCTTCTGTCATTCCCTAGTCAATTTCTGTCCTTTCTGAAAGATTCCACTGTCGAAATAAATTCTAGAAATTAGTCTGTTGACGTTACTTATGATTTCACTTCCCTTCTACATG
>CM065720.1:49457616-49475116 GCA_033310375.1 Conus canariensis
CATTGAAATGTTGCGTTATTGATTAAATTTGATTTTTCTAGAGAAAATCACGAGCCTATTTTTTATATATAATGTTCTTGTTGTTGTTGCTGTTGTGTTCTGAAAAATTAAACAAGCAAACAAGCGAAAAAGGGAGCGGTACTTTTAGTAATACAGTCAACAATAAATAATCGATCATAAAGAATAAGTAGGGTACCTATTGCTACTATGATGAATTAATCATTTCCCAATATTCCTATTGCCACATGAACCAGGTTGTTCATTTTCAACATGTTATTGAATCATGGGTAATCGCATTTTACTCCTCTTCTCTCTCTCTCTCCTCTCTCTCTCTCTCTCTCTCTCTCTCTCTCTCTCTCTCTCTCTCTCTCTCTCTCTCTCTCTCTCTCTCTCTTCTCTGAGCACACACACATAAGGGTGCACACACATGCGTTGTTGTGTGTGTGTGTTGTGTGTGTGTGTGTGTGCGTGTGTGTTGTGCGTGTGTGCATGTGTGTGTGTGTGTGTGTGTGTGTGTGTGCGTGTGTGCATGTGTGTGTGTGTGTGTGTGTGTGTGTGTGTGTGTGTGTGTGCGTGTGTGCATGTGTGTGTGTGTGTGTGTGCTGTGTGTGTATGTGTATTGTGGGTGCGTGGTGTGTGCGCACATGTGTGTGTGTGTGTGGTGTGTGTGTGTGTGTGTGTGTGTGTGTGTGTGTGTCTGTGTGTGTGTGTAAGTGAGTCTCTTTGTGTAGGCGTTTGTGTTTTTTTTAAATCATTATTGTGGCTATTGTTGCTGTTGTTTGTGTTGTTCAATGTATCTGTGCATACGCGTGTGCTCCTTGTGTGTGTGTGTGTGTGTGTGTGTGTGTGTGTGTGTGTGTGTGTGTGTGTGTGTGTGTGTTGTGTGTGTGTGTGTGTGTGTGTGTTGTGTATGTGTCCGTGTGTTGGAATGTAGGGAAACATATATACCGCCCTCTCTTTCACTGAGCACCCATCCACATGGGGACATAGCTAGTTCAGTGACTGTGAACGGAGATCGCAGTCTGACATTGCCAGTTCAGATCTCACTGTTGCCCAACAGGAAAGTCAACATTTCTCGTTGCCCAGCCTCACGTGTTGTCTGATGATGCGGGTGTGGTGTTAGATAGGTTCTCTCCCTTGCACTCTTCTGGGAGTTTATCTCCTTCTGCCATACACCCAGAAGCAATTAGGATAATAATAATAAACTACATGTAACTGAATAATGTTTACTGTAGGGGGAATACACTACAATGCAAACACAAAACAAGAAGAACCAATGACTGTGATGCAATGGGCTTAAACGCGATGCAATATAAATTCATGTTATACAATATAAAAATAAGCTCTACAAACAATACTGTTCTATATAACATTATACATTACAACTAAACACATTACAATCGCATCCGTGGGCGTCACATACAACTAGGACGGATCATTTGTTCCTGGGCTCCTGGTCGTTACTTTCATCTCTGCAACGTTCCCAGACAGATACACATTCACCAACAGAAATACTGATCCATTTGGGAGGAGTAGTATGGAATCACATTTGGGAGGAGTAGTATGGGATCACAGAGATCTGGGAGAGAGTCGTTAGGGGAGGAAGCGGCATCGTGAAGGGAGGAGAATAGAATGAATGCAACCGACGGGGGTGTTTCAATTGATTGAGTAACGAAAACGCCGGAAGGTGTAGGATGGTGTGGGAGGTAGTAGGAGGAGGGTTGGGGGCCGACACGGGGAATATACCTCACGGAAAGATGGTGGTGGGACTGAGGGTTCAGAAACTACCCTTCAACCGCCCTCCCCTAAAAGCCCATACATAAACTCCCTCAATGTGTATCATGATTTTCCTGAGAACGATTCTGTTTGCCGATCTTCTGCACGTGAGCGAGGAGGCGCTTACGTCAAGAGGATGACAGTGTTGGGGTCATGATCGACTTCTGCCACACTGTCCTGCCATGTGTGGACGTTCCCATCCTCTCGCATGTCTTTGTCTTAAGGCTGAGGCGGAGGGGAATGAGTGGGGAAGAGGGATGGGAGTAGGAGGAGGCAGAAGAAAAGAAATGTGTGACCGAGGAATCAATGCCCTTCTTGCCCCAACAACTTAAAGATAACAAATAAATCTTTTTATTTGTTTTGTTTTGTTTTGTTTGGGAAGCGGGGTCTCCATTTCTCGGACAATCTCCGTGTCATTGCTCTGATTTCCCCTTTATCAACTACCCCCCCAGCACCACACACACACACACACACACACACACACACACACACACACACACACACACACACACCATTTGATTTCCCTCCAAACGTTCTTAAGCCAGCCTATCAGAGATGACCAAGGGGTAAACTGAAAAAGGAGACACTGCACTGGAGCTGAAGATGTTCAGAGGGGCCTGGTCTGTGACCTGAACGTCTGTGTTAAACTGACCAGAGACTTCCAGCCCCACCCCACCCCACCCCCACCCACCCCCACCCCCACTCCCCCACCCCCGCCCCTCCTCTGTTCTGCACTAGTTCAACAAAAACTGAGCATATGATTCACAATATTTAGTTTGTATTGCTTAATCACTGATGGATTAACTGACTGATTGAATGAGTGATTAATTGATTAAGTGATTGAGTGATTGTAAGACTGATTGATTGATTGATTTCCTAATATGTCAACATTCCTTCACTTGATTGGCAAAACGGCAAAATGGATCAGGATGTTGTGTGTTGGGGGGAAAGAAGAGGTCTCATGCTACGCAAAAATTAAATGTGACAATGCACCAATGTTTAATAAAATGGAACGATGCAGCAGTTTAAACGAAACATGCATCACGACTGTGAAGAAAGGTGTATTTCTATATTCATTATTTGACTCTCTTTTTCGTCTCTCTGACAATAGTGATTTTCGCAAAACACTTAACTGACTCTGAGGGAGCTCGAATTGAAAGATGTCGATTTCCAGACTCTATGAATGAAATCCGGCGACTTTAGTTTCTCAAACGTCATGAAAATGATTGCACGCTAGTGATACTCATTCACAGTCATGTATCACCACTACTGCTTATTGATTCTGGTGTATGTTTCAGATTGTTTGCTAGCCTCTTTTTTTACTGGCTATTTCAAAATTGTGTGATGTGCCACTGCTTATCTTAAATTATGCATGTTACATGTGTGATGTATTTTTTTTCTAGTAATTGTTTTAAAAGTTTGGAGTTGCTTTCACTTTCCAGAGCGAGAATGAGCATGTATATCTGATGTACCAGCTATTTCATTTCTTTTTCTGATTTGCTTGCCATTGTAAAGCGCAATGAGTGTTCATGTAGAGTGTGTGTGTGTGTGTGTGTGTGTGTGTGTGTGTGCGTGCGTGCGTGCGTGCGTCCGTGCGTGCGGTGTGTGTGTTTATGATTATAGTGTTGTGATACAACAGCGAATGTAAAGGGGTTAATAGTTTACCGAAAGAATAGCAACACCGTCGAATGTTCAATATCTGTGTTCACTGCTATCACGGTCAATGAACCTCTATTTTTCTGCACTCTTTTGGCTAGTATGGGCGGGTGGAGGATGGAATGGGGGGGGGGGTTGAGTTCAGTGCTTTGACATTACTTCCATAATTATCGAGCGTTTAACAGAAAATGCTTTAACTTGATTTGAATGATTATATACTGAATTCCTGAGAGAAAAAGAATCCAGTCAGGCCATTTTTTAAGGAAAGAAAAAAGAAAAAGATAAAAGAAAAGGAAATATAAATACCAAATGGACTTGTTTGTTTGTTTTTGTTTTTTTGTTTTTTTTTGTTGTTTTTTTGGGGGGAGGAGGAAGGCTGAGAGAGGGATTGCAGGGAGAAGGGAGGGTATAGAATTGGAAAGAAAAATGGTTGGCAAGGTAGCACTAGCTCCTATGATTTAGTAATAGTCTGGGAAGGCATTATCTGGTATGAGTTGTGTCCCCTCTTCACCAACACTGGCAGTTTACCATTCAGAGAATGGATTATATGGCAATGTTTGCCAACATGGTCGCACCATTTGTTGATTGTTTCTGCTTTGGAAGACACGAGACTGCCCGTTATTATCGATCCCGTCTTGTGGCCTGTGTCATACATAAGTCTGCAAGGGTAGTGAGGTGCTTTAGGTGCTTGACATCTTGCGGGCTGTTTTGCGTAAGTCTTTTGACATTTGGATTAGACAATATCTATGTTTTTCACCACTTGCTGATTTCAGGTCATGTTAGGTTTGCAAATTTCAAAATTATCGACCTTTTATTTTTTTTTCTGACAAGTTATGAAAAAGAGAGGTTACTAAAACATATAACATAGGCTTACACAACACAGGCACGTATGGGAGCGTCTATGAACGCATTCCCACATGTAAGTAGAATTAGGTGTGCTTTAGATTTAAGAGGAAGAGACACGGACCGATTAGGACATAGAAAGATAGCTACACACACACACACACACACACACACACACACAACAGGGGGGAGGGAGGGAGGGGGCGCCGTGCACGCACGTACTCACGCACGCACGCGTGCACGTTCGCGTGCCCAAACATAGAGAGAGAGAGAGAGAGAGAGAGAGAGAGAGAGAGAGAGAGAGAGAGAGAGAGAGAGAGAGATGTCCTGCTTCTAAACTGCAGCACGTGAACCATTTTGTCTTTCTTTGCTTTTATTTTATTTGAGCCGGTTCTTTAGACTTTGACTTTTTTCTTCTTTTTTTTTCTTTTTTTTCCCCTTAAACACGTGTTGTGATTCGTTGCATGTGTCAGAGGAGATGTATGTGGACATAGCTAAAATAATGTATCCCTTATACGTATTTTCTTATATATTTCAGCATATATTTCCGGACAAAGAGCGAAAAAAAAAATCCTACTGAAGCTTAATCATCTGGAAAAAGAAGCTTGCCAATTTGCCTCGGGCTGTGCTAAATAATCGCGCTATTAGTCTGGCAGTTTCAGGTGAGTCTGACACTGGGAGATTGGGACTGTTCTTCTAGATACTTGCAGTGATAGTGTGACAGTTTCGTGCGAGTCGGACACTACGTGGTTCGGACTGTTCTTCTATTTTTTCTAATCTTAGTCTGGCAGTTTGATGTGAGTCTGACAGTAGGTGCTATAGTAGTTTGTCCACCTACACCTGCAAAGGCGATCCTCCTCCCCCTTCTCTCTTTACGACACTTGTTACATGCTGACAAGACGGCAGCTGTAGATGATTGGTCCGATGTAGGCACTGAACTGGCTAGATCCACGCGTTTCATTGTGTTGCCTTTCTTCTTCTTCTTCTTCTTCTTCGTCGTCGTCGTCGTCGTCGTCGTCGGCGTCGTCGTCGTCATCGTCTTCTTCTTCTTCTTCTTCTTCTTCTTCTTCTTCTTCTTCTTCTTCTTCGTCGTCGTCGTCGTCGTCGTCGTCGTCGTCGTCGGCGTCGTCGTCGTCATCGTCTTCTTCTTCTTCTTCTTCTTCTTCTTCTTCTTCTTTCTTCTTCTTCTTCTTCTTCTTCTTCGTAATTCGGACATGAACCCCAGAAGCATCTGACGAAGGCTGCTGCACGGCGAAGGCCCTCCAGAGATCCGTAGAGCTTCTCCCTCGTCGACGTGTGGGCAGGCCAGGTCTCTGCTCTTAGCTTTTTATGTGTGGGACAGTCTTCCAGGCAGTGTTCCACAGTGACTGGGGCTGCACCGCATGAAGACTCGCCAATGTGGAAATCTGTGAACTGTTGCCTTTCCCTGTATGTCTGGTTCCGATTTAGGGTGTGTGAGGTTGATGAGGTACTTGACCTTTAGTGGTATATGTGTAAGTTAAATATGCAAAAATGTTTCTGGCCTTTAACCCATGTTCATTTAATGGCATGTCATGTGTGCCTAAATCCATATTTTTCGTGTACATGTGTCTGTCTGTCTGTCTGTCTGTCTCTGTCTCTGTCTGTATGTCTGTCTGTCTGTCTGTCTGTCTGTCTGTCTCTCTCTCTCTCTCTCTCTCTCTCTCTCCTCTCTCTCTCTCTCTCTCTCCTCCCTCTCTCTCTCTCTCTATCATTGATACACAAAGAAAGAGCGAGGGAGGGAGGGATGGAGGGAGGAAGTTTACGCTGCGCAAATTTGCAACCGTTGATGACCCGTCGTTTTGTCAAGAAGGAAAAAAAAAGAAGGGGGGGGGGGGGTTCAAGCCTGGAGGCAAAGAAAGCACAAACAAATAAACAAGCAAACAAAATGTAAAAACATGTAGCTTGTGACATATAACATTTCTGTCAAAGACCTCATCCATTACCGTAAATTACCCTGGAGGAAGGAAAAAAGTAAAGAGACGTTTCTCCTAACGAGTCTGGTTTTTAACGTTGGCTCGAGGCTCTCCAGACATAAGGATGTAGCCAGTATACGTGCCCTGTGTGTGTGTGTGTGTGTGTGTGTGTGTGTGTGTGTGTGTGTGTGTGTGGTGTGTGTGTGTGTGTGTGTGTGTGTGTGTGTGTGTGTGTGCTTGCTTACGTGTTGCTGATATTGTTGTTGTTCTTCTTGATGTTGTTGTAGTTGTTGTGTTCGTATTGTTGTTGCTGTTTTACAAAATACACATGAAATGTGTGATGATCCAACGTCAGTCTGGACATTTGTTTTTACATTCTAAAATCCGTTGTTTACTCCCAACTATTTTTGTGCACAAGAACAAGTATTTTGATAGATACAAACATCCACCTTGCAGGTAATTGCGTTTATATATTCGTCGCCGCGTTCTACATCGTCTGAAGACACACGAAAATGCAAAACGAATCATAAAGAAAATACAACATGGAGAAGACTTTTTTTTTCATTGTAAGCCTATCTACACACAGACATTTCCATGTAATGTGTTTAATACATGTGCATGCCCACGTCTCTAGGGGCATGATTTATACTGTAAGGCAGTACTGTAAGCATGTTCAATATGCAGAGTTAGACTGTTCTACATGTTTGTGTTTTTTTTCATGCTGATGCTTGAATTTTCAAAAGCCAGAAAATAAGAACTGAGAGCATATTCTAGCAGATAGGAGCCTCTCACAATTGTTAAATGCTGTACGCTGACCTAGCATGGTCATCTAACTCTCCATGATTCCTTGTCGATGATGTAAGCCGGAGTAAGGAGGTAGGGGGAAGGCTGTGTGGACTTTCAAAAGAGGGCCAAAAAAGTCCTAGGTAGACATGGTGAACAGTAGGGTAAGTCAGAAGGCTACCTCCCTGCTGCACGTGAGTGTGGCCAGCGAGTTGTGGACGGCTCTGGCTGTCGTCTGTGCATGCTGGCATAAGCGGATAAAAAATTTTGAAAAAAACATGAGCATGAAAGAGCGTTATTGCTGCCGACACATGTGTCTCATTTTGTGATAAGCAATTAGAGTTGTTTTTCCGTGTCTAGTCGGTGACCAGCTCGTCGCATGCTGGAATATCATTTTGGACAAAATGGCGGCGTTTACAACGGGGGCAGTGGAGTGATCTCTAAGATTCAGGTAAGAGTAAGGTCTGAAGTTCAGTTAACAGCCCCTGCAGGAACTGACTGATGGTGCTATCGGAGACAGAATCCGGGTATGCGAAATTATCAATATGATCAGCGCATGTGTGGGCTGTTAAGAGGAAGAGGTTAAAGAAAAAAATTTTCTTGTGTATTTTATATAATATCAGAATATCATGTTGTTCCAGCTTACTTTAAAAACAAAGCATTACCTGTATGTAACATGGACAGTCTAGCAGGCAAAGAACTGCAAGGATTAAGAACTAATTGACAGTATTATCTCAGCCAGTACCCGGGTATGCGAAATTAACGACACATATCAGCACGTGTGTGAAGCTCGTTAAGAGGAAGAAGAAGTCAATAACTTTTTTTTTCTTTCATTCTAAGTAATTTCAGAATTTCCTGTGATCCCAGCTTACTTCAAGGAAACAGCTACCTTCATGTAACACGGAGAGTCTAGCAGGCCAAGATCTGCAACTGTCTGACAGTGCGTGTTGATAGGGAATATATAGTGTTGCTCGCTTCTTTCTCTTTATATGTTTGGAGTACCAGTCCTAAAACACGCTGTTTGGGGACAATAATGACGTGTGTGCTTCGGAAAATAATTGAATTGGATTTTATTAAAGGTACAATTTCTCTTGTTTGTTGCATTTGGTTTATGCCAGTTTCATACCTTTTTCTTCATGACCTCGAGTTTTGCTTCTTCTTCCTTGTTTTCTTTTATAATTCGATTCTTTGAACAAAATGTTGGCCACAGCTAACATGTATAACAAACTGTTTACTGGTCAAGAAAATCAGAGTTAATGTTGTATTCTTGCCCAAGGTTACATGAAAATTAAGACTGTGTGTCGCTTCATATTAAAACGTACAAAAACAGTGCAGAACTGAAAATAATCACAGAGAGAGAGAGAGAGAGAGAGAGAGAGAGAGAGAGAGAGAGAGAGAGAGAGAGAGAGAGAGACAGACAGACAGACAAAGAGAGAGACAGAGAGAGAGAGAGAGAGAGAGACAGAGAGAGAGGACACTTTTGACCATCTTATGGAAGGTCACATGTCTGGTTTGACTGCTTCTGTCGACCCACTAGCTCCAATAGCCTGAAGTTGGAGCACTCCGTGACCCTCCCCCTTTACACCTACAATAGCGCCTGATCCATCAGGGAATGAATTGCACGCCGAAATGTCTGCAGATCTGCGGCTCTGTCTGATTGCTCCTTCTTTCTGGGGCATTAGACCGTCGTGTCTGGGTTTTTTTTGTTTGCTTGTTTGTTTGTTTTTCTTTTTCTTTTCTTTTTTCGTTTTGCATTTATTTTGTGTATCAATTTCGAGGTCCCCCGGGTAAATGAGGTTGTATATATAGCTGATCTGTCATTAACTGTTTCACTCTCAGTCTTGTCTTTTTGGATCAGATCAGTAGACGATAACGTACACTGTCTCTTGTTTCTTGTATGGGGTGCAGGTACGCACATTAATCGGTATTATTAATCTTTTGTGTTATGAATAACTATGTGCCCATGTGTATATATGTATCTGTTTAGAACTTGGTCTGTGCGAGCGAGCGAGCGAGAGAGAGAGAGAGAGAGAGAGAGAGAGAGAGAGAGAGAAATGAATAACTATGTGCCCATGTGTATATATGTATCTGTTTAGAACTTGGTCTGTGCCAGAGAGAGAGAGAGAGAGAGAGAGAGAGAGAGAGAGAGAGAGAGAGAGAGAGAGAGAGAGAGATTAACAAACAATGACATTGTATATATATTTTTTTAACTTTTTTTTAATTTGCATTCATACATGTATATATACCGGGAAGGCAAGTAAGTACATAAAGAAATAAAGAAAGAAATCACCCCAAGCAATGTGAATTCACAAATTCATGCAAACATTATCTAATACGAGAGAGAGAGAGAGAGAGAGAGAGAGAGAGAGGAGAGAGAGAGAGAGAGAGAGAGAGAGAGAGAGTGGTGGATGTATCAAGAACAATCATGCTGACAGGGATGTTTTTCACATCATTATGTTTGGCAACATATTGAACTCAGGCCTCTAATAATGTACAAAAACATGTTCATTTACACACTTCATCTTACGCTTCTAAATCTATTGCTGCAACTTGTTTTTGAAAAGAAAAGAAAGACAGAAGGGTATAAATGTTAAATAGTATCCATCAATGGTCTGTATGCCAACCATTTGGTCAAAAAATCTGCATGGTTTAATTTCAAATATGCAATATGTTCCTCAATTTTGTATCTAAATTTTAATTTGTTTATGAATACATGTACTTGTGGCAGGGTGTTGTTTATTCTACAAACATATATGTAATGCTTCGCAAATAGTATTATAAAGTAAAAGACGGTGTCGCCAACAATCATATTGTCATAGCCAAATAGTACGAGTGCTTCTGTCAAAAGGACATTTTCAGCATTCAAACATTTTTCTTTCATTAAGCCAATGAGAGCATTCCAAAAAACTTGTACATGGTGACATTTCCAAAACATATGATCAATGCTATCTTTGGATGTGCTGCAAAAACTACAGTTATTACTTTCAACGATTCCAATCTCCCTTAAAACAACATTTGTGCATAAACACCTGTGTAATATTTTCAGTTGAAACCACTGCAGCCTTACATCACGTATCTTATGCGCGTGCAAAAAACAGGATTTCCAATCATTTTGCATCAACAATTTCATGTCCCATTTATCACAACACTTTGGCTTAGGATTATTCGCCATGATGATATCATAATACAACTTGGAGCCTTTATTTATAGCGAAAAGATGTTTAAAGCACAGTGATGAGTTTATGTACTTATCGTTTTTTATAGTGATACCAGACGTTTTTACATAGTCCATTATAGTCGATTTATAGCCAGCAAAAGTGACAAAATCAATATTTACATTATATTTTTCTTTAAAAAGTGCATGCGGCAAAAACTTTCCTTTGTCATCAGAAAAGTGGGCGAGACAGTTGATATCTTTGCTACTTAGTTTTTTCGATACAATGCACTTCTTTCCGATTTGAAATCGCTTATTATGGCATAATGGTTCGGCAAGAAGTTCAGTGGAGTTTTGGAGGGAACACTTGTAATAAAAAAAACTTTATACGCATCAAGAACTTCAGCCCAAAATTGATTATACTTAGTGAATTTGGAAACGAATTCTTGACCATATTTTTTTCATAAGCGACCACTTAGGGAAGTTAAACAACAGAATATTCACCATCTATGGGTTGACATCTCAGCTTTACGTATCCAGGATAGCTTTAGAGATAAAACAAAAGTTTTTAGTTCAGGAAGACCAATGCCGCCATCTTTGATACTTTTATGTGCAGTTTTTCGGTTAATCTTATCTGGCTTCTTATTCCAAACAAATTTGTAACAAGCCTGTTGACATGTTTGAAAAAATATGTCTGGTGGGTTTGGCAATAGTAACCAGAGGTGTGTCAACTTTGAGAGGATAAGAGATTTTAATATTACTACCCTACCGAGGGGTGTTAACTGTCGTTTTACCCATATTTTGAATAAGTGTTTGACATCTGCTAGTCTTTCCGAGTAATTTATATCTACACATTCTTTCAGGTCATTAGTGAACCACATTCCTAATACTCGGAATTTAGTTGGATTCCATTCCATACCTAAATGTTCCATATAACGGATTTCAGAATTTTTCTCACTTCCCAGCCAAACGACATTAGTTTTTCCTACATTCATATGAAGGCCTGAGACAGAACCAAACCTATCAAGAACATCTATACAGTTTTCAAAAGAGCTCCTATCTCCTGCAAGCAAGAATTCTGTGTCATCAGCGTACTGAGAAATCTTGTTTTCAACATTGTTCACTGAGATCCCATGGATATTAGAATTGACATTGTATATTAATTCAGTCCATCAATCCAGAGGGCTACAGGGATAGAACAACATTGAAATCGTTGAGAAAGTACAAACAAAAATGCCATATAATCATCCGTGAATAATCAGCATTCAGACGATTTTCTTTCCTCCTAAATGTCTGCTGATTTTGCGATCAAATGGGCGACAAACAACGAGGCTTGACATCTGAGTTTTGCACGAGTCCAGAAGATACTACCAGGAGACACAAGAACATAACTAATAGGAAATTGTAAATCATGCCTTAGGCATTTCCAAGAGAACTATGTGTGTCCGATGCCAAGATCATACTACCGTGGAGATGAATTCCTGCATGCAGGATAGTTTTAGCTCCACAAAAAAAAAATCTTGTGTATATTAGGTCAGTCGATATTATCTGGGCTATGTGTTATTAGCAATTGTGCATTTGCCTTTTCTATGAAGTGAAAAGTTCTGCTATTTTCTGCTCCTTTATAATGCAGAAAGGAAGAGATAGAACGGCAACGGCAGTACAGATTTAATGTTAGGAAAACGAGAAATTTCAGGCTTGGAGGAATGTGCAGGAGGTGATCTCCTAAATAACATCACGTCTATGGTTTTACTGATTGCTTTTTTTACTTGCTGTAATGGCCTGGTGGTCTCGGGTAAGTCTAACAATAAAACCAGCCGCCATGGCGAAGTAGTCAGTGTCGCAGACTCCCGGCTGGGAGGTCGTGGTTCGACTCCCACCAGAGTCATGTGGGATGTTTCAGCCCCGACCGTCTCCTACCCAGAGTTGAGTTTGCTACGGGCTCAGTTGGGAAGACTGGGACCACACAGTTGAGTTTCATCCACTTAATGGATGCGTGTCTGAGAGTGTTGCTTAAATTTCCTGACCAACACTGCAGGTGTCTGTATCTCTCGAGCCTGACTGACGCCGGTATATATTATGAAAGGAAGCCCTGTCATGCAGCCTCAGACCGGAATGGAAGTCCGTAGCATCCTCTTCATCATCCTCATTCTCATCGATCAGCTTAAAAATTTAAAAAAAAAGTCTCACAATGAGCTCAGTTAGCTCTGTTCTCTTCCACCTTGTAACCGCAGCGCACCTGTCAGATAATTGATTGTACACCAAGATGTCTGCAGCTCTGACTGTTTCTGCTTTGGAGAATCCTGATTCTCTCACTGTCTGGTCTGCACTAACATTAGTCTGATGACGCCGGGTGTCTGCGGACGATGATTTGGACTGCTGCGAAAGTGTTATCTTTCAGTCTTTTATCAGTCATGTTCATATTGAATCCCCCCCTCCCCCCTCGATTATATTGATTTAGTGGGTCATGGGTGCCTGCGTTACAGAATTGTTGAGCTCTCTGTCGCTGTCTCTGTCTCTGTCTCTGTCTCTCTCTCTCTCTCTCTCTCTCTCTCTCTCTCTCTACACCACACACACACACACACACACACACACACACACACACACACACATCACTCTCTCTCTCTCTCTCTCTCTCTCTCTCTCTCTCTCTCTTGCGAGTGTGTGTGTGTGTGTGTGAGAGAGAAGAGAGAGAGAGAGAGAGAGAGAGAGAGAGAGAGAGAATGCTCATGCACACACGCAGGCACCAAGCCAACGGTCTCAGCCAAGTGCATTGCCACAGCTACACAAATCAAACATCTTCTGCAGAACTGATTGGTTGTAAAGAAGTCTGCAGCTTCTACGTATTGCTCCTGTTTCCTGAGGTACTAGAGTGTGAAATTGGAACCCTATATCTATCGTTGCTTGTTTGTTCCATGTAGGTGCCTACGTCTGTGTGATCGATTGACGTCAGTGTAGACTGTTGGCATGAATTGAGCTGAGGCCTCACTTGAGCCGTTGCGATTCCTGTTCCCGTGTCGTCTAGAACGCAATCTTAAAGGCACCTTTATCATTCTGTCCACCCCTTCTCCTACCACTCCGACTCCCCCATCCCCCTCCATCACCCAACCCCCACCCTCACCGTCTTCACCCTCTCCTTGCCCCCTCCATCCTCAGCCACATCAGGACTGCCTTGTGGCAGTACCAGTCTAGAGCACTCCACAGAGAGCATTACAAATTATATATGCCTTGGTTTTGCATCAGACAACCCTCCAGAAGGGGGAACCTTGGTAGCACTACACATCTATCACCACAATGACAACACATGGAGCCGACTAGCGAAAAAATCTCTTTGGGATATATGTCGGGTAGCCTGCGCTATTTTGACTTCGATGGACGAAAATTGTATGTCCGTACCTCTGACACCAATAACAGCCTATCACTCCCCGCAGGACTTAGAATATGGTACGGTGTCTGCGAGTTCTGCTAGACTGCTTTTGGGTTGAGAGGCAATGACATATTGGGTGATAACGCCCTCTTTTTACAGCTTACAAACAAAGTGTGCAAGCAAACAAACAAAAAGCATTTTTCTCTTTCTCTAAATCATAATGCTCGCTTTTCTGGATATAGGATCCAAGAAGCAAAATCTTAGGGGTCTGTCAATGTTGTTTTTTTTTGACGCAACTTCAATTTATTAGACGAAGTGATTGATGGATTGTTATATGTTGCGCCCCAAACTGCACTAGAACTTGGCCTGTGTCCTTTGGAGCTTCCCTGTAGGATCCGTCCAGTGACGACGGTCTTCCTGCCAAAACATCTCCGTCCGTTGTGGAGGCAAAATTAACACATACTTTCATTTAGTTTTATTGTCATAATTCCGTCGATCCTAACATTACTAGCACCGAATATAAAGATATTGGTAATGGAAGATTCAGTCACATGGTCCGTCAAATGGTGGAATCCCAATCATGAATTAAAATACACACACAGCACACAGACACGGGGACCCACAGACACGTGAACACACACACACACACACACGCGGCGCGCGCGCGCGCGAGCGCGCGCGACGGCGCAAACACACTCACACACACACGCACACACATACACACACACACACACACACACACACACACACACACACACACACACGGACACGCACACGCAACACACACACACACACACACACACATATAATATATATATATATATATATATATATATATATATATATAGACAGTATTAAAACGTCCTTTAAAAATCTGAAAGAGCTCGACCCCTTGGGGAGCAACATTTGCTAAAGATATTTTTAAAATGAAGTGCTAAAATATATCTACAAGCTTGTTTCGAGATATATCACGGTATATATCTCTCCTCAAGCGACAGGGTAGAGGCAACAGCAACAAAAGAAGCCTTCATAACACTTAAAGACCACAAACCCAACTTCCAAAACAACCCAACATGTAGACTAATAAACCCATCTAAATCCGAACTGGGCCAAATAAGCAAGAGAATTTTGGAAAAGGCTATAGAAGATGTAAAATCAAACACCGAATACAACCTTTGGAAAAACAGCTATGAAGTCATCCAATGGTTTAAGGAACTCAAAAAACAGAGAAATACAGTGTTTATTACATTCGACATAGTAGATTTCTACCCATCCATAGATGAAGAACTACTCACCAAAGCTTTGAAATTTGCCAATAAATACACAAATATAACAGAGTCAGAAATGGAGATCATTTTCCACACCAAGAAAACCCTACTCCACAGCAGAAATGAAACTTGGATTAAAAAAACGAGCAAAAACTCCACATTTGATGTAACCATGGGATCGTATGATGGTGCCGAAACATGTGAACTAGTCGGACTATTCATGCTATCCAACATCCAAAAACAACTTGGAAAACAGGTCGGTTTGTACAGAGATGACGGCCTCGCTGCATTAAACAATAATCCAAGAACTATTGAAAACAAGAAAAAAGAATTATGTAAAATTTTCAAAAACCACAATTTAAAAATCACAATAGAAGCAAATAAAAAAGTAGTGAACTACCTAGACATAACATTAGACCTCAATGACAATGTGTACAAACCATACAAAAAACCCAATGACATACCAATCTATGTAAACATCAAAAGCAACCATCCACCATCTATACTAAAAACAATACCCAATGGTATAAACAAGAGACTATCCAACCTATCATGCAATGAAAATGCATTCAATAATGCAGCAACAGAATACCAAGAAGCATTACAAAAAAGTGGTTACAATTACAAACTACAATATAGCCCAGACAATAACACGAACAGAAATAAGAAAAACAGAAAAAGAAAGATCATATGGTACAACCCACCATATGATGGACAAGTAAAAACAAATGTAGGAAAAGAATTCTTTAAAATCTTGGCAACATCATTTCCAAAAGAACACAAACTGTCCAAAATATTCAATAAAAACACCATTAAACTATCATACTCATGTATGCCCAACCTCAAAAACATAATTGACTCATCTAACAAAATGAAAAGCAACACAAAAGAGAAGGGTGCTGAAAGGACATCTTGCAACTGCACCAAAAAAGAACAGTGCCCCCTAAGCAACAAATGTCTTCACAGCAATATTGTATACCAAGCTACGGTAACATCAGAAAATGAAAAAGAAACATACATAGGACTTACTGAAAACACTTTTAAAACCAGATACGCAAACCATAAACAGTCATTCAAAAATGAAAAATACAAAAATCAAACAGAACTGAGTAAATACATTTGGAAACTCAAAGATAAAAAATAGACTACAGCATATCATGGAAAATCATAAAAAGAGCAACGCCATACAACAATATTTCAAAAAAATGCAATCTATGCTCCACAGAAAAATGGTTAATATTATGCAAACCATACTTAGCAACTCTGAACACAAAAGTAGAGATAGTGAATAATTGCAGGCACAAGTGGAAATCTTTGCTAGCACATTCCACCTGAACAGGCCCTAACAAAAATCACAGGCCTCACGTGCAGCAAATAAGATTGGCACGCACAAACAGAGATGAAATCAGGTCCCGCACGCCATAAAAGATCGTTGGCGTGCCACATTGAAGCCATCCTGAGGAGAGATATATACCGTTATATATCTCGAAACAAGCTTGTAGATATATTTTAGCACTTCATTTTAAAAATATCTTTAGCAGTATATATATATATATATATATATATATATATATATATATATATATATATAAACAGTCAAAGTAGATAAAAATCCAAACAGACAAGATTAAAATATCCCAAATTTTCGGCTTTATTTGCCTTCGTCAGGGGGTACAGACTATATATATAGACACACACACAATCGCGCGCGCACGCATATATACGAATGAAAGAAACAAAAGCAAGAACAGACAGAACAAAACTTAACTGAAGGAAATGATAAATGAAGAAAATGAACGAAGAGGACTATGAGACTGCAGAAGAGAGAGAGAGAGAGGAGAGAGAGAGAGAGAGAGAGAGAGAGAGAGAGGAGTAGCATGAATAGGCAAAGTTTTTTTTTTCATTCTGGCATAAAGTAAACAAACAGCATTTGTCCGAAAATACAGCCCAAGTCTGAGCTCTTATTCCGCTTGACTTTCTATATATCCTCTGACTCCACTGCAGCTGCCATCTCTAACTAATTCTCCTTCTTGCGTTTTTCCTCCTCCTCCTCCTCCTCCTCCTCCTCCTCCTTTTCCTCCTCCTCCTCCTCTTCCTTCTCTTCCTTCTCCTCCTCCTCCTCCTCCTTCTCCTCCAATTTTACCTCTTAATTTTCTTGCGTTCATGCCGTTCGCCGTCATCATCAAAGGCTTTTTAGTCTAGGTTACATTTTTTCACCAATTAAATCAACATTTTCCAATCATCTAAAAAGCTTAGCTTCAGTTTTCAACATATAAAGACGGTATTTTTTTTCCAAGAATGACAAATCCCTAAAACAACAACAACAACAACAACAATAACAAAGACAACAAAAATCCCTTCGGCATTCAAACCCTTCTCAAAATAATAGAGACTCCGGAAATGTCAGCTTTTGTAGGAAATAGCAAACCCGGTAGGCCATAGAAAAGAAAATACTTTCGTCATGGAAGAACTGTAAAGATTAAGAGAAAGAGACAGGAGGAGGAGGAAGGAGGGGCGGGGAGAGAGGGGTGGGGTAAAGTGTTCGGTGTGAGGAGCTTTTCATCTTGCAGCATTGAGAAAGTAAACGCCTGGAGCGGAAACGCATATTAGGAAAACGACTTGTGTCGTAGACGAGATGTGGAAGAAGAGGTGGAGAGAGGGTGAGAACCTTCAGTTCAAACTGATTTCCCGACTTCCGTGCTACTAATTTCCTCTTTTT
>CM065720.1:49480116-49482616 GCA_033310375.1 Conus canariensis
AGGAATCGAAAGGGAGGAAACAAGAAGAACACAGGTCTGGTGATGAGAAATGAGGAGCTGAGCTTTACCGGTGAAGACATGATAGAGCGGTATGAAGATGTGTATGTGTGCGTGCGTGCGTGCGTGCGTGCGTGCGTGCGTGAGTGTGTGTGTGTGTGTGTGTGTGTGTGTGTGTGTGTGTGTGTGTGTGTGTGTGTGTGTCCTCTGGCTTTCACCGTTCTATCACACCTATGTCCTTGTTTTTCTCTTTCTGTTTAGTAATGTCTTTCCTTTCTGTTCTCTCCTCTTTTCTTGCTCTTTCGCCCTTTCATGTCTCACTTAGTGTAATTTGTTACGACCTTTAGTTTAATTTATTACAAACCCCCCCCCCCCCTTCTCTCTCTCTCTCTGTTTGATTTTGCATCTCCTACTCTCTCTTCTCTCTCTCTCTCTCTCTCTCTCTCTCTCTCTCTCTCTCTCTCTCTCTCTCTCTCTCTCTCTCTGTGCTATTTTTTAAAATTTTATACCCCCTATATTTTTTGCCGAACTCTTTCACCTGATATCAACAACACCCTCGTGCCCCTTTCTCTCTCTCTCTCTCTCTCTCCTCTCTCTCTCTCTCTCTCTCCTCTCTCTCTCTCTCTCTTCTCTATTACAAGAAATCTTATACCTGATATATCAACCAAATGCTCGTGCTCTCGCTTACAGAGTTTAAAGACCAGCATAACTACACAGACTGGGTCCCAGAGAAAGACAATTCCAGCTCTTCTTTCTTTCTGACTGTTCCAATCTTCTGAATAATGGCTGTCCGATTTCTTCCACCCCAGACCCGCTCCTCACCCCAACCCCAACCACTCATCACCCATACTCTCTCTCTCTCTCTCTCTCTCTCTCTCTCTCTCTCTCTCTCTCTCTCTCTCTCTCTCTCTCTCTCTCTCTCATTTCTTCAGTCTGCCTGCCTGTCCATCTGATTGCGTGTCTATCTGTCTGTCTTTCTTTCTCTTCCTATGTCTGTCTGTCTGTTTGCCTCTCTCTCTCTCTCTCTCTCTCTCTCTCTCTCTCTCTCTCTCCTCTCTCTCTCTCTCTCTCTCTCTCTCTCATTACTTTTCCGTGGTGTATGATTGGCGATAAGCGTCAGAAGCGGAAAAGTTCTACTACATACCTCTGATGACGATGGATTCTACATAGTAAATTGGGGTAGGCCCTCTGGGGACGGAGGAAGCCGGTAAGAGTTTGTGGCCGCAGACTAACGGATGCAATGTGTCTGACTGAATGATCAGTTCAGTTCGGTGGTTTATGAAATGTCTTCTCATCGCCAGATGATATCGGACATTTAAAAAATAAATAAATAAATGAATAAATAAATAAATAAATAAATAAATAAACTCCACACTCAACTTATCATCCATGTTAGCACTTTCAAATCCACATGTGATTTATGCATATTTACACGTGTGAAATACCTTGTGGTACATAAAATTGTTGATTAAAAAAAAAATTGCAACAAGTGACTGCGAATAACCATGGCAATTTCAGCAACATATGATCCATATAAGACAGTACTGACATTATCAAAGTTATTCATCTCAATGCCTTTTTCCCTGATAAAGCAAGGTCAACACTGGGCATTCAAACAAAAGATGATGCACAGAAATGTTTCCTCTGCAGACACAAGTAATACCATGAGAATATTTAGTTTTCCAAGTTTCAGCCTAAATTTATGAATTAATCTAACAATGTGTCTTGGGCATGATCTTAAAGTAACATTTTTTTTACTAAAATTCTGTTTATGTGTATACGTTTCCATTATTTCGTTTAATTCACAAGAGGACAAATCTAAGAGATTTTTTTATAAATTTTCAGCGTTTCTATTTGCTCCTTGTTTCGCAAGACTGTCTGCTATTTCATTTCACTTTATACCACAGTGAAATGCGACCCAACAAAAATCAATTCTTATGGCTAGATTTACGAAACAATGCAGTGAATATTTTATTTCAAAGTTGTGTCTACATGCAATGCAACAACAACATGAACCCTCGATAATTGTATTGTGTGAAAAGTATCTGACACTTTTACTAACTTCGTTGAACTCTTTGGCATGTTTCTTTTCCTTCTTTTTCTCTTTTTTTGTGCTGTGAGTCACACGTTTTGCTATTGTCCTCTCCAATCTTTGTTTGCTCTGATTCAACCTTTTTTTTCAGCCAATTTTGATCCCACTTCTCTTTGGAGATACGACTTTTTTTTGGCCCTGCCAAGACGTAGGTGATAGGATCTCTTGCATGATCTTCTGGGAAAAATCTAATTCTGGGAATACTGTCCTTCAATGTATCTGTATCTTTTAAAACATGTTTCTCCAATGCAAAGCTACAATGTGTGCGCGTGTTCCTCTGTGTGTGTGTGTGTGTGTGTGTGTGTGTGTGTGTGTGTGTGTGTGTGTGCGTGCGTATGTGTGTGTGTATGTGTGTGTGTTTGCGTGTGTGTATGTATGTGTGTGTGTGCTGGAAAACCCTCTCTTTCCAGA
>CM065720.1:49485116-49490116 GCA_033310375.1 Conus canariensis
GGGCGAGGCTTCCGCATCCCGTGGCATTGAAACGTGAAACGCCGAACCTGTCCTTTGGCTCCTCTGTGCTGACATTCAATGTCTGGAATCCTCTCCGGGTAGATGACTTCTCAGAGAAGTGTTTCTGTCCGATGTTGGTTGGTTGCTCTGAACTGGGTCAGTTTTCAGGTCCGTAACTGTACGTGCCCCTCTTGATTATTCAGCTGGACATTATGCAAGTTTGTTTTTTTTATATGAAAGAGAAATGAAAAGACACTACTTAAGAAATAACTGACTAAATAAAAGAACCAGACACGCAATATTATAGAAAGCGAAAAAATACAGGATCTTACCATAAGAATAAAAACAAACAGAACGAAAGAAAGGGGGGGAAAAAGAAAAGTCGAAGAAAGACGAATAGACAAACACGCAGGAAAAAGAGGAACAAACATACATACAGAGAGAGAGAAGCACACACAGACGCGCGCGCGCTGACACATGGATAAATGCATGCATATATATATATATATATATATATATATATATATATATATGAACAATATAAAAAAGTTCTTAAAAAATCTGAAGGTGCTCAACCCCTTGGGGAGCAACATCTGTTAAAAAAAATATTTTTAAAATGAAGTGGTAAAATCTACAAGCTTGTTTCTAGCTTTGCTATCTTCAGGATGTCTTTTGGAGCACGCCAACGGTCTTTTATGGCGTGCGGGACTTGATTTCAACTCTGTGTGTGCAGGCGGATCTCATTTGCTGCACGTGCGGCCTGTGGTTCTTATTGGGGCCTGTTCAGGTGGAATGTGCTAGCAAAGATTTCCACTTGTGCCTGCAATTGTTTACAATTTCTACTTTTGTGTTCAGAGTTGCTAAGTGTGGTTTGCATAATATTAACCATTTTTCTGTGGAGCATAGATTGCATCTTTTTGAAATATTGTTGTATGGTGCTGCTCTTTTTATGATTTTCCATGATATGTTGTAGTCTATTTTTTTATCTTTGAGTCTCCAGATGTATTTGCTCAGCTCTGTTTGATTTTTGTATTTTTCATTTTTGAATGACTGTTTATGGTTTGCGTATCTGGTTTTGAAAGTGTTTTCAGTAATCCCTACATATGTTTCTTCTTCATTTTCTGATGTTACCGTAGCTTGGTATACAATGTTGCTGTGGAGACATTTATTGCTCAGGGGGCACTGTTCTTTTTTAGTGCAGTTGCAAGATGTCCTTTCGGCACCCTTCTCTTTTATGTTGCTTTTCATTTTGTTAGATGAATCAATCATGTTTTTGAGGTTGGGCATACATGAGTATGACAGTTTAATGGTGTTTTTGTTGAATATTTTGGACAGTTTGTGTTCTTTTGGGAATGATGTTGCTAAGATTTTAAAGAATTCTTTTCCTACATTTGTTTTTACTTGTCCATCGTATGGTGGGTTGTACCATATGATCTTTCTTTTCCTATTTTTCTTAATTCTGTTCGTGTTGTTGTCTGGACTGTATTGTAGTTTGTAATTGTAACCACTTTTTTGTAATGCTTCTTGATATTCTGTTGCTGCATCATTGAATGCGTTTTCATTGCATGACAGGTTGGATAGTCTCTTGTTTATACCATTGGGTATTGTTTTTAGTATAGATGGTGGGTGGTTGCTTTTGATGTTTACGTAGACTGGTATGTCATTGGGTTTTTTGTATGGTTTGTACACATGGTCATTGAGGTCTAATGTTATGTCTAGGTAATTCACTACTTTTTTGTTTGCTTCTATTGTGATTTTTAAGTTGTGGTTTTTAAAGATTTTACATAATTCTTTTTTCTTGTTTTCAATGGTTCTTGGATTATTGTTTAATGCAGCGAGGCCGTCATCTCTGTATAAACCGGCCTGTTTTCCAAGTTGTTTTTGGATGTTGGATAGCATGAATAGTCCGACTAGTTCACATGTTTCGGCACCATCATACGATCCCATGGTTACATCAAATGTGGAGTTTTTGCTCGTTTTTTTAATCCAAGTTTCATTTCTGCTATGGAGTAAGGTTTTTTTGGTGTGGAAAATAATCTCCATTTCTGACTCTGTTATATTTGTGTATTTGTTGGCAAATTTCAAAGCTTTGTTGAGTAGTTCTTCATCTCTGGATGGATAGAAGTCTACTATGTCAAATGTAATGAACATTGTATTTCTCTGTTTGTTGAGTTTCTTAAACCATTGTATGACTTCATAGCTGTTTTTCCGGTGTATCGTTTTGAAATCTTCCCTTTGCCTTCTAACCAAAATTTGTACAATTTGCAGCACAGTGGAATTTTGATTAGACATTCCAAAAAATAAGACATGCCCAGTTGCAGAAATGAGATTACAACAAAAATCAAGTCCTTTCAAAATCACTAAAAATTGATGTCCAAAAAAATCCGAAGATAAAAAGATATCAGTTTAAACCACTTACATAAAAATTTTTTACAAATATAATAAACGAATATTCAATTATAAACAAAACATTTCCAGTTAGACTGAAGAAAAGTGATAATCACATACAACCAGCATGTAAAAGCCTAACTAACATGCATGGAGTTGAAGGGTAGGAAATAGGAAAATAGAACGCTTCTCTAAATAAGCACTTAAAGCACAAGCTTAATCTCCAAATGGAGTCAATGCTGCATTGGATAGGAAATCAGCTGCGTCATACTCCTGTATCAAACCGGTGTTTTCAACTTGTTTTTTGGAGTGATACGCAGGAATGTACACTTATCCTCTGTTTCGGTTTACAATAATGCGTATCCCAGTGGTGTGCAATAAGTAGTTTTTTGTTGATTTTTAAAACCAATCAAGTTGACCTGACTAAAGATCATAAAGGGCTTTTTTTGTTAAGTGAAAATATAATCACAATGTCTGACACAAGTGTAGCACTTTTGATGTCGCATGGACTAAATTCAAAGCTTTTTGATGAGAGTTCTCAACTATGGCATTGGTTGCAATGACGCAATGTAAATTGTAACTATAAACCGAAATTTCTCTGTTGTGTTTAGATTAAAACATGGGTAGAAAATTCATAGCGTGGTTTTTCCAAAGTTGTGTTGAAGTGTGTTTTGATTGTGTTTGTTATGGGCTGTTTTTGTGTGCTGTTGTTGTTGTTGCGCCGCGGCGCGCGCGCTTCGGTAATTTGCAGAATACAAAAATAAATTTTCCATAAAATATTATAAGTTTTTCCCAGTACGGAAAAGAAAATACAAACAACAGCGAAAGAAACAATTGAAAGATCGACAGACAAATGAATATAACAACAAACACAAAATGATAAATAGAAATTGAAAAGGGAACAAAAACGAGACCAATTTTTTAAAAATGGAACAACGAATACTTCTCTTATACAACAGAGTGAAAACACTAACAAAAGCAATAGCACATACAACATCGGCAAAGATAGAAAATGGTTGCACATGTACCTGGAGTTAGATTTGGGTAGTCAGAATACGAGATGAAACGTTTTGTGCCTTTTTTTCATACCTTAAAGACCAAGCACAACCTTCAATCAACAAACATGGATAATAAACCTTTAAATAGTGCATCCTGCCAATTTTAATGCAAGAGGGATTTCTTGGGAGGCTTTGCATAGAAACAGCAAAGAACAGAATACGACCGTTTAGAAAAACAGCTATGAGTCATGACCTTTACAGAAGCTGAAACAACGAGGATGTGGCAGGATTGTCAGTTCATTAGTGCTAGAACGTTCATCAGGGGATGATGATGAAGAAACATGATCAGACTATTTGTTTCGTTGGTGACAAATTTCCATCTACGCAAAATGTACCAGAGCAGGAATTGGTGTGTTGTTGTTCACAAAGTCTGTGTGTTGTGATGTGATTTGGATTTAAAGTGTGTGTGAGAATCACGTTTGGTGTCCTGTGGTGGTAGTTGTATGGATGTGTGACGAGGAAAGAATGGGTGAAGAGTGGGAACTAGTTAAGACTATCCAAACCAAAAACTTTAAATTAGGAAACTAGGCGGCTTTACAGAGATGACGGCCTCGCTGCATTAAACAATAATCCAAGAACCATTGAAAACAAGAAAAAAGAATTATGTAAAATCTTTAAAAACCACAACTTAAAAATCACAATAGAAGCAAACAAAAAAGTAGTGAATTACCTAGACATAACATTAGACCTCAATGACCATGTGTACAAACCATACAAAAAACCCAATGACATACCAGTCTACGTAAACATCAAAAGCAACCACCCACCATCTATACTAAAAACAATACCCAATGGTATAAACAAGAGACTATCCAACCTGTCATGCAATGAAAACGCATTCAATGATGCAGCAACAGAATATCAAGAAGCATTACAAAAAAGTGGTTACAATTACAAACTACAATACAGTCCAGACAACAACACGAACAGAATTAAGAAAAATAGGAAAAGAAAGATCATATGGTACAACCCACCATACGATGGACAAGTAAAAACAAATGTAGGAAAGAATTCTTTAAAATCTTAGCAACATCATTCCCAAAAGAACACAAACTGTCCAAAATATTCAACAAAACACCATTAAACTGTCATACTCATGTATGCCCAACCTCAAAAACATGATTGATTCATCTAACAAAATGAAAAGCAACATAAAAGAGAAGGGTGCCGAAAGGACATCTTGCAACTGCACTAAAAAAGAACAGTGCCCCCTGAGCAATAAATGTCTCCACAGCAACATTGTATACCAAGCTACGGTAACATCAGAAAATGAAGAAGAAACATATGTAGGGATTACTGAAAACACTTTCAAAACCAGATACGCAAACCATAAACAGTCATTCAAAAATGAAAAAACAAAAATCAAACAGAGCTGAGCAAATACATCTGGAGACTCAAAGATAAAAAAATAGACTACAACATATCATGGAAAATCATAAAAAGAGCAGCACCATACAACAATATTTCAAAAAGATGCAATCTATGCTCCACAGAAAAATGGTTAATATTATGCAAACCACACTTAGCAACTCTGAACACAAAAGTAGAAATTGT
>CM065720.1:49495116-49500116 GCA_033310375.1 Conus canariensis
CACCTGCCGAGGACCCCCCCCCCCCCCCCCAAAAAAAAAAAAAAAATGCACATAAATTGATGACAAATTAATTTAGCGAACCCGTTGTCAGCGCAAAGCAGTCAAGACGTCCAGGGTTCACCACTCCCCTCTGTCCAAAAGATATACTTGTGGTACCCCATCTGGAGAGCTACGCAGCAACTGGATAAAATTACCTTGACTGAGGATCAAGACAGTTACAAGATACGGTTCTTCTTCCTTGACTCAGAAACCCCTGCTCACCCTTACAGAACTCACGTGGAGGAGCACGGTACAAATGAAAACACAGCACCACAAATACACCATCAGAAGGGATCCAACATCACGAATAACGCACAACAGCGTCAGTCTATCACCACAAATTACACCTCACCACAAACAAATCGACATGCTTGGCAGACAAACCAATCACACAAACAGCAGTCAAGCCAAGGCCCCCATTTAAACAGATTTAGACAACACATCAACAGATAATTATACTGACACATATATTACAGTGTTACTTTTTGTTTGTTTGTTGTTGTTTTTTTTGTGATAATCTAATGACCAAATTACAGGAGCCCGATTTTGTCTCTCATGTAATATTTTGTTTTACTGTTGTGTGCTTTCAACAAACGACGAGTCTGACTTGGCTATTCTTTGTAGTGATCTTGTTGCACTGTTCTCACCAGACCAAAGACAAATGTCCAAACATGGCGAACAATGGGAGGCATGGCTGTGTTCATTCAAAAGACAATCAAGTGCTATGTCACTGAAATAGGATGTGAATGTGACGATACGATTTGCGTTAAATTAACTGAAGAATGACTAAGCTTTGATAAAGATTTGCGGTCTGCATCCGTTTATATTTCTCCTGTCAGAGCCCTTGCTATTGCTAGACTTATCCAACATAGTATCAGTGATCTCTAGCATTTTGTTTTCTTGAAACTCTACCAAGATGGTTAAAACGCCTTCCTGTTAGTAGGAGGCGATTTTTTGAACGCGCGCATTGGTGACTAACATCTTAACAAAACATCACAAAGATGATTATATTACAATGTGCAGCATTCACAACAGATACATGGTGACTGACATCTTAACCAAGATGATCAAGAAGATGGTCATAGTACAGATGATGTGCAACATGCACAAGGTGCATTTTCATCACTAAGGAAAACGATCTGTCACTAACTCGTGTTCCACTCTCCAGTATACCCCACTAAACAAATACAAGCGTGGATGTATTGGAAGTAAATGTGCATTTAACGCACAACAGGGAAACAACGTAGGTGGATATCTTTGTTCTGTCTGATGACATTGCTTTAAACTCAAATATATATTTCAAGGTGGGAGAACGGGTAGAGTCCATTCACAAGCCTACTCTCTCTCTCTCTCTCTCTCTCTCTCTCTCTCTCTCTCTCTCTCTCTCTCTCTCTCTCTCTCAAATGATGTGTTAGGACGGTAAATGTTGTGTTAAGCTTGTTAAATGAATTTATATTAATGAATTGCGCGGTTTGTTATTAATGTACCCCCTTCTAAGGGGCTATGGCCTTTTTGAATAAACATCTGCATCTGCATCTCTCTCTCTCTCCTCTCTCTCTCTCTCTCTCTCTCTCTCTCTCTCTCTCTCTCTCTCTCTCTCTCTCTCTTCCTCCACACAGACAAATATTCCGTCCGTCTCTTTACTTTTTTTTCTTTAGTGACTTCTTCTTCTTCTTCTTCTTCCTCTAGTTCTCCCCTAAACCTCCTCCTCCATCTCCATCCCCTCCTTCTCCCGCCTCTTTGTACTTCTCTGTGTCTCTCAACCAACAATCATCCACTCCCTGGCGTCCTAACACCTGAAGTGGGTTCAATGGCAGGCGACGTGCAGGACTGGTCCCGGGGGACACGACAGCCCCCCCAGAGCACGCCTTCCTTTGGTGCGTTCCAATCAGCAGTCTGATCACCCTCTGTCTGCCTCTTTCCTCTCCTCTCGCTGGTTGTCCTTGCCTTTCGTTCACTTTAACCCCCCATCGCTTTCTCTTTCAGTTTATGGCAACTGACTAGCGTCAGAAAAGAAGTTCTGAGCGATTTCTGGTTACATTTGATTATTCATGTTTAGTGAGATAAGCTCCTCTGGGGGACTGTCAGCCAATCCAATAAAAAAAAAACTTGTGACAGTTGGTCTGTCTTGGGTATTTTGTTCACAGCTGATTTTGTGTAGTCTGTCTGTTTTGGCCTGTGTTGTCCACAACTACATTTGCCACAGCATCCGTGCATAACTACTGCATCCTACAGTTGCAAAGTGCCAGTTCATAAAGTTTATGGCATGACTTGTGCATTGAATACTAAGATTATCAAGTGGATTTTCAACTAGTGGAGTTATGCTGTGGTGTGTATGACTGAAACATTCTCTGCCGTTTTAAAGTCGTCTTTACAAATAATTGTTCAAATAACGTCAGCCTTGAACTTTTTCAAAACGAAGAAGAAGGAGGAAGAAGAAGAGGAGGAGGAGGAGGAGGAGGAGGAGGAGGATGAAGAAGAGGAGGAGGAGGAGGAGAAGGAGGAGGAAGATGGGGAGGGGAAGAGAAGAAGAAGAAGAAGAAACGAATGATTAAATATATAAATTAATTAAACCAATATTTTGCTGACCATCACAAAAGAAAACACAAACGTGTAACTTCTTTTAAGTACACACGTTTGAAATTCGGTCTGGTGTGGGAGAAGAGTATAACGGTAACAATCAGACTTATGTCAGCTGATCAACGGTGTCGTCTTAACTAGAAAGCTGTTAGCCACATTTAGATTCTGCATTTTCCAGAGGAGAGCACTTTCGAAGTGTAGATATTCCTAGGTGTCTGTTCTTCTAGATCACAGGAGTAAAGCGGAAAAGGCGTCAGGCTCAGCGTCTTGAAAACAGCCAAACACTGTATTGACTTTTTTATGTTTATTTGCTCTTTTTATCCATTACAGTATGATAACAATGATTTCCTTTTTTAACCTAAAAGCGGTTGGATACCAGCTAACGTAGAAGACTGGTCCCACCGACTATACATGCCCAGCTCGCCGTTCCATCGTGGTTTCTACTGTCTGAACACCAATTCTCTGTTTCATTGTTCTAGAACTTTTTCTGTTCACTTTATGGTCAGTGGCTAGCGACAAAAAGTTGATGGTGTTGATTTTTTTCCCAGTATCTTCGATAGATTTTGTATGTCAAATCTGACCTCCTCTCTTAGGAGTTACTCAGACACTACGACGCATAGGGATCATATACATCGGTGTGTTTACATATTTGCCTCCAGTAGCACACGTATCTAAAGAATCTGTTCAGTGGAAACGTTGTTTTCGTGAATACTTAGCAATTTCAGGTAGGTCTGGTATATGCTTCAAATGGAGCAATCAACTTAGTTTAGTATCTTCCCATTACACAAAGCGGTTTATTGAAGAAACGGTGAGGTGTGTATGCTGTATATCAAATCATATCAAGTAAAGTCAAAGTCAAAATCATTTTATTATTAAAAAAAACGGTAAATTGAGACCAGGTGCAACAGTTGAAATACACGCAAAAGGGCGCGGTACATAAAATAATCAATGAACAATTCTCTAAAACAAAATGACTCTGCACTGGACCCATATCACTCAACCTGCATACATATATCCCAAGATATTTGACATTATGACGTAAGCCTTGTTTTATATTAAGAATGCTGATAATGTGTACGAAGCTACCAGTATTGTTCATTTCCAAATAAAAAAAAAACAATCACCTGGCCACGTAGCAACTTGCACTCTTCACAGAAATGAACCATTTTAGGGATGTTGTTATTGAAACGAAACAATTTTCATAGTCTTGACCTTGTTTTTACATGCAAGCATTCTCTTTTAACAGTTCTTGTAATATGTTGTCCTGAATTAGAAATTCAAGTGATTAATTTTGCATTCAGTCTAAACACGTGTTCCATAAAAGTGTGTGAGTATTGACATACTGACTGTCACAAAGACGCGAATCATATTATGAACAAAACGATTGGTTAGATTTAAATATTGATCAGCACAATGTCAAAACTCTATCAATGAAATCCGATAATTCAGCTGTGAATTTGGCAATGTCATGAATGTATCAGTGAAATCCACTAATTTATTCATTTATTGTGGCAATGCCATAGCTGTATCAGTGAAAGCAGTTTATTCAGCTATTGATTGGGGCAACGTCATAATTCTATGAGTGAAATCCTCTAATTTAGCTTTTGACTGGGGCAATGTCATAACTCTATCAGTGACATCAGATAATTTAGCTTTTGACTGGGGCAATGTCTTAATTCTATGAGTGAAATCCTCTAATTTAGCTTTTGACTGGGGCAGTGTCATAACTCTATCAGTGAAATCAGATAACTTAGATACTGATTGGGGCAAAGTTATAACTCTGTCAGTGAAATCCACTTTGATTCGTTAAATAAATGTCCCACACAGTTAGCAGTAAGAATAAACGTGACCAGCTTTCCTGATGCTTTAACCCAGTCCCTGAATGCAGTTTTAGTACAGATACTTCCATTGTAAATATTGGACATAATGATAGTAATCATAACAGACCAAGTGTATCCAAGTATCAGCACGCGTAATGAATGTATGCAATACATGGAAATGCTGTTTCAAAAGAAAGCATGAGAAACGAGTAAATAAGGATTAATTCCAGAGAAAAGAAAAATAACTGTTGATTTTTGTCGATACATTGTGATGGCAAGACGATTTCCGAGCGTATTGAAGCAAGATCGTCTTCTGTTTATCTCGAGGAGAAAAGCCAGTGCATGTTAAATGTTTATCGCGGGAAAAATAAAAGCTTCTTTGTGTCAAACAAAAGGGTTATCTTATGCTTATTTATCAGCAACAACATGGCGAAAATGAAGCAATTTGTTCTGTCTGTAGAGAGCAATTTTGTTGATAGGCTCAAATACAACGACATCCATAAATGTGACATATCTGGTATCAGTTTTGGATGGCTGATATTAAATGCTCTCTCTCTCTCT
>CM065720.1:49507616-49510116 GCA_033310375.1 Conus canariensis
AGACGGGGACCCCAAAGAACAGTGATTTTTACCTAACAAATGTGTCTCTGTGACTGTTGATTACATATTCTCGACAACACTACATGGGTCTGTGCCTCTCTGATCCCTCTGACCCTAGGATATATTATGTAAGGAAGTGCCTATGCATGTAGTCTCTAGCCAGTTCTGTTTCCCATGGTATCATCTTTATCATCCCCAGTTCAGCCTTTCCAGTTAGTATGAAAAAGGGGTTTTAAATTCTGTGATCCTTCATGCCATGCTCTCACGGGAATCTTACCTACGTTTGTGTTTCCACGTATGTCCTTGTCAAGTTTGTATCCATGTTGTCTCTATACGGCAACTCATGGAGAGTTTTGCCGGATGTCTTATTAAGCCATAAACGTACTTAAACAGTGATGGGTGGGTTAGATGCATCACATACTTTATTGGGTGTCATGTAATGCACTTAACCTAACTGTAATGCACTTAACCTAACTATACTGTGCACAAAAAGAAACGCATATTTTTATTTCAGTCATTTCATGCGTCATTTAGCATTCAAAATATTACAACCACAGAAGAAATAAGACATCAATCTAATGTTATGTCTATTCATTATGTCTGACTATTCACACTGGACAGAGTTCCCTGCTATACGGGGCATGTTTCTGTCAAAATTTTCCTTCATATTTTCAGCACAAAAAAATATGCGTTTCTTTTTGTGCACAGTACGTTTATGGCATAATAAGACATCCAGCAAAACTCTCCATGAGCTGCCGTATACAGACAACATGGATACAAACTTGACAACTTCCGTCAAATCAGAAAGGAAAGCCAGTGCTTGTTAATGTTCGCTGGAGAAAAAATACAAGCATCTCCATGTCAAACAAAAGGGTTATTTTATATCTATTTACACGCAGTGGCAGAGAGCAGAAACGAAACAATTTGTTGTCTCTAGATTGCAGTTTTGTCAATAAACTCAAAACAAAATGACACAAATTTGGCATATCTGGTATCAGCTTAGGAGAGCTGATATTAAGTATTCTCTCTCTCTCTCTCTCTCTCTCTCTCTCTCTCTCTCTCTCCTCACACACACACACACACACACACACACACACACACACACACACACGATCACACGCACGCACGCATGCACGCACGCACGCACGCACGCGCCGCACGCACACACGCATGCACGCGCGCATATTCACCAAGGAGAAAACATGAGAACAAAAACGTGTGCAGGGTGGCACACTCACTACACACACACACACACACACACACACACACACACACCACACGCACACGCACACACACACACACACACACACACACACATACACGCACATATGCAGGTACACCTAAGCACAAACGTACAAACATACACACACGCGCGCGCGCGCGCGAAGTAAAACAGGACACGGCAGCAGAGAGTTCAGAAACAGGGGAATGAAATGGCAGTTTTGAACTCACGAGTTAACGATCTTGTAAAAGCAGATAGACTTGATATCCCAAACGGTGACAGGTTGAGCTGCACATGTACCGGGGCAGTGTCTATGGGCATTTATTTCTGTTTCAGAAACTTGACAAAGTATTTATCATCCATCTTTGTACAAATATCAAACAATGCAGACAGTTACAGTGATCTAATTCTGCCATTGCCCATCATTCCATGGAAAAACTATACATTTCCTTTCCTTTGGCTGCCACAAAAGAGGATAACAAAGTTTCAGAAATCGGATTCGGTAACACCCTCTACCCTAATGTTATCCCGCATCGCTTGTCAGTCAGCAATTCCCTCGCCTCCCAAAACCAGAAGTGGGTCAGAACCTATGTACGTACGGTACTGCTCCCACTGGACACCCTTCCCACCCTTCCCGGGGCCATTCCCTCCCTTTTCCCCCTTCCACTCCAAGGATTCCCTTTCCTTAGCGCTCTCTAATCAACTGCCGGAATACAAACTGTCTGCTCCATTCGTCTTGTCTCACCTGCTTTCTCTTTCTTTGCATCCCCTTTCTCTCCGTCAAGTCCTGCGTATGGTCTATGACAGGCGTCAACACTGAAAACTTTGTATTTCAGCTCTTGTTGTCCTAGTTTCACAGTTGAAATAGGGATTTCTCTCTCTCTCTCTCTCTCTCTCTCTCTCTCTCTCTCTCTCTCTCTCTCTCTCTCTCTCTCTCTAATCGGGGTAATAGGGGGCTTAATGATAGCTATTCATTGATTCACTGTAGCCTTTTACCCACCCGATGACGATGGAAGCTTCCATTGGTTCAATATACGATTAGGATAGCTGATCGTTCCCTATTTATTTTCTGCACGCTTAAGCTTTACCTTTGCTTGTAAAGATCTTGCAAAATTTGCTTTTTTGTGTATTTTGAGGGAATTGGCACAGTTAAATAATGAATCTCTATCCTTGTTGTTGAAATTATTTGATATTCAAATTTAATTAATGTTACAACATGGTGCTGAGCTATGGGGATTTGGTTCTGCTGCTGTGCATATTGAGAAAATTCATTTGTAC
>CM065720.1:49517616-49525116 GCA_033310375.1 Conus canariensis
GTGTGTGTGTGTGTGTGTGTGTGTGTGTGTGTGTGTGTGTGCGTGCGTGCGTGTGTGCGTTTGTGTGTGTATGTATATGTGTGCGTGCGTGCGTGCGTGCATGTGTGTGTGTGCGTGTGTTGTGTGTGTGTGTGTGTGTGTGTGTGTGTGTGTGTGTGAGCGAGAGAGAGAGTGTGTGTGTCTGTGCGTGTGAGCGTGAGTGTGAGTGTGTGTGAGCGTGAGTGAGTGTGTGTGTGTATGTGTGTGTGTGTGTGTGTGTGTGTGTGTGTGTGTGTGTGTGGTGTGAGAGAGTGTGTATGTGTGTGTATGTATGTGTGGGTGTGGTGTGTGTGTGTGTGTGTGTGTGTGTGTGTGTGTGTGTGTGTGTGTGTGTGTGTGTGAGTAAGAGAAAGAGATACTTCAGTTTATGTTTACAGAACTGAGGCTTTATAGACCTATCCCTCGGACTGCTACTCAGATCTTATTTGGTGCTTTGAAGGGCAGGAGAGGCGAGTAAAGAAAACCGCACCACCTTTGACACAAGCCAAAAAGTTACGAACTTGTTAATTCATACGCTGACACCTTATTCTGCAAGCCACCTCTGAATATCAGACGATTAGTGTGAGTTCAGTAGATAATCTGATTTTGGAAATGTTAATGCAGACTGATGATAATCAGGAAGAAATGACATTAAAAAAATAAATACATTAAAAGTACTGTCTTATTGGGGTGTCTCAAGGGTCATCAGGCACACACACACAAACACACACACACACACACACACACACACACACACACACACACACACACACACACAGCACACACACACACACACACACACACACACACACACACACACACACACACACACACACACACACACACTGTAAAGCTTATTCTTTAACCCTCAATAAAGATAATTTTGACTTGACTTGACTTCACACACACACACACACACACACACACACACACACACACACACACACACAACACACACACACTGCAATTCAGAACCATTCAATTTGAAGCTTGGCAAATACACTGGATTGTCTCCATTATTGAAAAACATTAACTGTGTTTTTTCACCTGAGAGAATAAGCCCGTTATTTTCCATAAAGTTGTTTAATTTATCTATCTCTAACTGATATATCTTCTGTATATGATTCGTAATTCTCTTGCCAGTATGCTTTCGGATATTTGTATTTATCCACATAGCAATGTCATCAGCATATTGTACTAAACTCACACTTTTTGATAATATCTTTGGAAGATATTATCAAAAAGTCCCCCAGTCTTTTTAAATGCTCTTTATTCAAAAGCAAACATTGAAATTTCGAAATCTAAACCGGTTCACGCTATTTCTTTCAGTTCAGAAATGGTTGAGGTTGCAAAAATTATCTCTCAATCTCAAATTAGCATATTTTTCTAATTATGATAGTGTAGTTTATATTTAGATTTGTACTGTTCTTGACATTATTTCTTACCTTTTCCTCCACCCTGTCCTCCTTCCCCCTCCTCCCCCCCCCCCCCCCTGTAAAGTCTAATATCACCAAGTGTGAACAGACTATAAATCACAACAACAACAACACACACACACACACAGAGCAGAAGATTTACACTCCTTGCTCGTGTGACAGTGAGATTTACTGGAATGGCCTTTTTGCTCTGGCAGAACAAGGAACCTCGGATGACTTCGTGTGTCATAACGTCGTCTGTTATCGACTGTTGAGTCACCTGCCTCATAAGCTACAGTCCTTCACAGTCCCCCATTCAATTTATTGCCTCCCCCGTCTAGGTCAGGTTTTATCCGCTATCCGTTCAGTTGGTTTGTTTGTCAGCAACATTACGCCAAAACCATTGAACATATTTTATCTCATCTTCGTCGATCGACTACGGGCAAGGGCGAACTCACAGAAGTTTTGTACAGTTCCAAAAGGCAGGTGGTTATAGGATTTCTTTCTTGGTATGGTTTTCAAAACTTTTCTACCAAAAAATGAATACAGTAAAGACTCTGTAACGAGTAGACTGGTGGCTTCGAAGTAACGTACTGCTCTTATGAAATATAAACTTTTTACAGACAAATGATGACACTTTGTATTCACATGGTCTACTACATAAAAAGTACGTGAAATGTCACTTTCGGTTCGTACCGACTTTGCTTGAAGGTTTAATGAGAGGAGACAGAATCAGGAAATGACTTAATCTCTTCGATTATTTCATTAATCCGACGATCTTGCAGGATTCATCTACTTTCCCAGCAGCAGCTTGGGCAGTTTGAAGGTGTAATTGTCACGGCGACCACTTACCACTCAGAGGACATTGATACTCTTCGTGC
This sequence comes from Conus canariensis, assembly GCA_033310375.1. Lineage (NCBI taxonomy): Eukaryota > Metazoa > Mollusca > Gastropoda > Neogastropoda > Conidae > Conus > Conus canariensis. The sequence goes on from CM065720.1 coordinate 49,519,931, forward strand.
ACGGGGACTAAGCTGAAGGATGAATATCATTAATAACACATTTCTTCGTCGACTTCTAACGCTCTAAGACATCATTAATCTGATTCATATGAAAGAGGCAATAGATTTGAAATACAAAGAAGCTGAATTAGACTGAAGACTGATTAAAACTTCGACTTTTTTTGCCCCGATCATTTATTACTAAATATTGTGTATCTGTCTACCTGATTCGTCCCAATCCGTTCTCTTTCTTCTGATTGGGAGGTGAAGACTGTAGAGTACACTTGTTGCTTTGGCTCCTTCTCGTAAGCTAGGGACGGTAGACGTCAGAGGGTTCCTTTGTGGTACAGACGGCTGTTATCGACCTTTCAGCTCTCTGCTTTATCAGCCACATCACTACTGAAACCTAACAATCTCCTTAGCAGCTTCAGTTTCCTTTTTTAGACGCGGATAAGACAGATTCTTTGAACGTCAGGTCACTTAAACCAGCTCTATTCCTGCTATGGGATCTTGTGACTGTAGCAACGAAGAACGAGAATTAAAACTAAGTCAAAAGAAGAAGGTGGAAGGGAAATAAAGAAGGGTAATCAAAAAGATCAGAACTAATGAAGAAAAAAGGGGGAAAAGGAAGAGGGGAGAAAGTGTTAAAATGAAGGCAGAAAGGAAAGAAGAAAAGGGACTAAAGGAACTCAAGGAAAAGAGAGGGAAGAAGAGAAATAAAGAAAGAAGAGGAAAAAAAGAGAATAAGAAAGGCAAGAAGAAGACGTCTACCTTTTTTCTTTCCTTCTAGAAACAATAAGAAAGGCAAGAAGAAGACGTCTACCTTTTTTCTTTCCTTCTAGAAACAAACATAACACCTGAGGACGAAGACCCCTGCTGAGATGCCAGCTGTCTTTAGAGTCTGACAACTCGATATGAGCAGAGAACACCATGGACGTATTCACTGTGTACTATGACAATTATCAGGCTGTCAGTCCGCTACTGTGCATCTCTTGAAGGAAAATATGTGTAGGGTGTGCAGGATGTGAAGAGGCTATGGACCTCACCAGCACATTCACCCCTGTAGATCTCAACAAACACTGAGCACATAGAGTGAGAATGCTAAGGGTTCTCCCACCAGTAAAAAGACGTGACTACGTTTAGAGTATTACGGACAAAAACAATGGCAAAATATAATTCGGAGAGATGTCCTTTTTATTTCTACCCATGTAATTTATGACAAAACTCATTTTGTCCATTTCGAAGAGGGTGTGGATTTCAACCAGAGAAAAACCAAAGGAGAATTTAAGTTTATAAACTTTGTAATGTGGATGGATGAATACATACATACATACATGCATGCATACATATATACATACATATATACACACATACATACATACACACATATATACAGGCGTAGATAGATAGATGGATAGATAGATAGATAGTCAGATAGATAGATAGATAGACAGACAGACAGACAGATAGCTAGAGAGATAGATAGATAGATAGATAGATAGATAGATAGATAGATAGATAGATAGATAGATAGACAGATAGATAGATAGATAGATAGATAGATAGATAGACACAAGAAAAGAAAACCTTTGTGAAACCATGACAGCCTAAGGTCTTCAGAGGATTTTCATATGTGCAGATTTGTTTATCAATATCATTGTAAACATCGGGTTACATGATTCGTTCAACTGTATGAATTTCAGTCTAGAAGAGAAAAACAAACAAACAAACCTGGGCGATCACCCGCTGGACCTTGACCGCTCTTTGAATATTGTTGGTTATGGCGTCGCTCAGAATTTTTGATGTTGGGGATTGTTTGGATGCACCTGTGAGTTTGAAACATGAACATCTTTCTCTTGGTTTTTGCTTCAGGGTGTCTTCGCAGCTGAGGACAACACGCTCAACGTATGAAAAAGAAGCTGGGTATTAAATGTAAACTTACCTCATTATACGCAATTGCTTCGCGCCAGCTTGCCGTTTTTGGTATAAGTGCTGATCTGGCTTTATGAAGCTATGACAAAAGAAATAAACAAAAAGGAGGAGGAGGAGAAGGAGCAGGAGAAACAAAAAAAAAACAAGCAACTAAAATCTCTCTCTCTCTCTCTCTCTCTCTCTCTCTCTCTCTCTCTCTCTCTCTCTCTCTCTCTCTCTCTCATCGTTGAAATAAGGCGAAGCGACAGACTAAGCATGATCTGGATGATTAATGATATTTTTTTCTTGAAAGGCGGGCTTACAGAAAATACCCCCTGACAGATACAGATCAGGCGGGGTCAGCCTTAATGATGAACAGCTGGTTTAACTTTGACGTACGGTTTAGTTTCGTTGGAAAGAGGGAGCCGCAGGGAGAGGAGGTGGGGGGGGAGGGGGGGCGGGAGGGGGAGAAGAGGCTGCTCGATGAAGGTTCGGAGGCTGTAAGGGGTGGAAATCCCGTCGCGTGGCTTGGTTTCCTAGTTGTGGTGTATGGCCGCTCCTCTTGGAAATCTCTGTGTTACGTCTCTTGCGAACTATTTGAGGCATAAAAGCTTCGTAGTACCTCATGTTTATCTTACAACGAGATAATCTGAATGTAGACCCAGCTTTCGCAAAATTTTAACTTGTAGGTATATGTATGCTACCCTAACTGCAGAATATGTACAAAGTATGAGCGATGTCAAGTTAATGGAAAGATGAACAAATAACTGAGGAACAGCTCAAAACATTTTCCATATTATTACTAATTATTTCAGTTCATAGCACAGGATACACTGACAAGCTGTGTTAACTGCATTTAAAGCTATCTGATTTCAAATAAGCACATTAAGCAAAAGAAAACTGTTACATTAATTGTCAAATATTATGCTGTACAGTTGTTGTTTTTTTTTACTCTGTCTCTCTCTCTCTCTCTCTCTCTCTCTCTCTCTCTCTCTCTCTCTCTCTCTCTCTCTCTCTCTGTACACACACACATACACACACATACATATAAAAATATATATATGCGTGTGTGTGTGTATATATATATATATATATATATATATATATATATATATATATATAATACACACACATACATATTCATATATATATATATATATATATATATTATGTGTGTGTGTGTGTGTGTGTGTGTGTGTGTGTGTGTGTGTAGATATATATACACACATATATATATATATATATATATAGATCAGTATATTTAAAAAGCCTAAAACAATTCTATAAGTGCTCAACCCCTTGGGGAGCAACATTAGTTAAAACAAGTATAAGAGGAATCTTAAAACTATCTATAAATTTGTTTCTAGCGGCTTGGCTATCGTCAGGATGAAGTTTGGGTTGCCCACCGCCGGTGTTATATAGCGTGTGGGGCCCGGTTGCAGCTGTTTTTGCGTGCGTGTTGGTTGCACGTGTTTTGGGGGGTTTTCAGGTTGTTGTACGGGGTGTGTTCACTAACAACGATTTCCATTTATGCCTGCAGTTATTTACTATTTCTGTTTTAGTATTAAGAGTTGCTAAGTGTGGTTTACATAGTATTAGCCATTTTTCAGTTAGGCACAGGTTGCATCTTTTTGAAATATTGAGCAAATACATTTGGAAACTTAAAGACGCAAAAATAAACTATAACATATCCTGGAAAATCATAAAAAGGGCATCACCATACAGCAATATTTCAAAAAGATGCAACCTGTGCCTAACTGAAAAATGTTATGGCCCTTTGCGGTCGGCTGGGCTATAAGAAACATTACCTTACCTTACCTCTCTTCTTCTTTTCTCTTCCACCACCTCCTCCTCCTCCTCCTCCTCCTCCTTCTCCCCCCTCCTCCTCCTCTATTATTGTTATTACTATTATTATTATTATCATCATTATTGTTATTGTCATTATTATTTTTGTTATCATTATTATTATTGGTATTATTATTATCATTATCATCATCATCATCATCATTATTATTATTAGTTGCAGTACTAATATCATGATTATCATTACCATCATCATCATCATCATCATTATCATATCATCATCATCATCATCATCATCATCATCTCGTAGTCGTCGTCGTCATTATTGAATCATAATGACTGTTGTTATTGTTGTAACTAATATTATCCTTTCTCAATATCTCCTCGTCCTCCAGTTCCTGTTCCTCTTCCTTCAGCACCATCACCTTCTCCTCCTCCTCCTCCTCCTCTTCCTCCTCCTCCCCGTCCTTCTCCTCCCCCTCTTCCTTCTTCTCCTTCTTATCTCTCCACTTGTTCTCATAATTATCATCAAGTCCATTCATCACCTTCTCCTCTTTCTCCCCCTTCTTCCGTATCTTCTTCCTTCGCCTGATTCTTTCTTTCTTTCTTCACTCTTTCTTCCTTGATTGCTTTCCTCCTTTCCTTTTTTTTTTTATTTTTGTTCTGCTCCTTCATCTCCTCCTTCTTCCTCTCTTTTTTTTCTAGTTCTTATTTGTTTTCTTTCTTCCTTATCTTTTCTCTCTTTTGTTTCCTTTGTTATTCTTTTTCTTCATCTCCACCGAAAACTATGTCGTAATTTACAAGATATCACCGGAATTCCCATCTCCCCGGCCCGGCTTCTTTGATTTATTCCTCTACAGAACAGCTTCATCCCCAAAGAACACATATCTTTATGCGGCACAGACGCAAGAAAATGGTTTAATACGGAGCTACGAATGTATGACTTGTCTGATAGGGTTTTATAGGACAGACGGGGGAAGGGGGGAAGTAAGCTAAGGAGGGTGGAGGTAGACCGACCGACAGACAGACAGGACAACAGAGGCAAACAGACCAAACAGTCAATCATAGAGCCTGTACTCCAGCATCAAGACTGAAAACGAACAAAGAGGCAGAGCACTGACTGAGGATAAAACAGCGGAGACTATCGATCAGGCCACAACAGCAAGAGCATCCCAGTCTAATGTCTCCTAAATGCCGTTGTCTCAATACCCGACGGGGAGAGCACAGTGGAGTTCAATTCTTTGATTGTTTCATTAATGGGATGGTCTGGTAAGATTTACCTTCTTTTCCGGACTTGGCCGTTTGCTTGTTGAGAAGAGATGATTGACCTCAGATGACCCCGGGCATTGTCGCGTCATCAGCTATGGACGTTGTGGTCCTTTTGCCTCATTAGCCGTATCCCTAGCCAGTCCCCACAATCTCCTCAGCGACTTAAGTTTCTGTTTCATGATGGCTTTATGTGTGACACCTTGGATGCCGGGTCATCGGGAACA
>CM065720.1:49527616-49547616 GCA_033310375.1 Conus canariensis
AGAACGAAACTGGTAAAGTTTAGCGCGAATTATGCGAATACCGCTAAACCAATTTATATCAATATTCATCATGAGATGAAAGTGGACAAGAACAAAACCATTAATTCATATTGCAGATCCGTCAGGCGGATCCGGATCAGCCGACGGTATCAGGATCTCTTCTCATGATTGATAAGATTGTAACAAATATTCCACTGAATATGCATATGATGAGGTTTCTATTACGAATTGACGGCTGTCCACGGTGTAATGATTAGTCATGGAATACAAACCTTTCGTCCAATATACAGGACAGTATATCGTATTTCGCATGTCCCATGAAAAGGTACGTAAATATAATTCTTTCAGTCCATAAGCACTTCTAGTTTCCTTGGCGAGGAATGATTTTATTCTCACTAATGAACTAACTCCAAAGGGGAAGAATGACGTTCATAAAGTCGTCGGACGTTCGGCATGGCTGGGTTTTCCAAATGTGCTTCTAGTGTACTTTGTGTTTTATAAAATCACAGTGAGTGATTCTGTGGATGCTGGATCGCTAGAGCGAACTGTTTGGCTGTTGTTGTTTGTTTTAAAACGTGAGTATTGTATAATTGATCGTGTGGCTGTAAAGTATGTGTCCTCCTTGAGGTCCTCAGTCTATTCATTAGTTGTGACTTCCAAGATGGCAAATGGATTGATTTTTTTTGTTTTGTTTTGTTTTGTTTTCTGCGAGAAATTCGATATCAAATCACACAGATACATATCCTATTTTGATGGGATTCAAAACCTCAACTCTGTAGATCGTGAATCCTAGCATGAATGCATTTGTTCTCCTGTTTCCCACGTGGATGTTACTCGTGAAATGCCTGGATAAGTTTGATCTTCGAAGACTTTAAAACAACGGTGAAGAATAGCATGCTTCCCTAGCGGTTAAACCTTGTTGGACAGGGTTTGTTAAATAAACGCAGATGTCCACCTCGTCAAACTTAGACGCCCAGGGGAGGCAGCGAAGGATAGTGAAGAATGGAGGAGGTAGAATGCACAGGAGCAGAAAAAGGAAGACGGTAGGCAAACAGGACAAATGAATTGATACACGGATTCCGTCGCAACGGAAATTGAATCAAAACCTAACAACAATACGAACGATTTTGCCTGACAGTCTGAAAGAAGAAGAAGAAGAAAGAAAGAAAGAAAGAAAGAAAGAAAAAGAAGAAGACCTCAATGTTGCCTACACCTTTTAATTCCTTCAATAATCTGAGGACCTGGCCGGCTTCATCTGCTAGCCCCGACGCAACCGCAGTTTTGAGAGTGAGTGAGAATGCCGCAGTCATCACCAACTAAACAAAGGGCTTTACCAACGTTTAGTGAATGGGGACTAACATAATTGTTGAACATAACTTGTACAGACATCCTCTACGATCTCTATCCATTTCAGAAAATATGTATGTTTCACAGTTCGATTATGAAGTAGATTTCAATTAGAAAGAAGCTGAAAAAGAGAGATTCGTCAGAGCTTCGTCTGTTTTCATTTGTCTCGTTCCTTTGTGAATATCACTGTATACGTCGGGCTACCTGATTCATCCAATTCTGATGACTTCCTACCAACTGGGAGATGGGGACCGCACCGTACACTTGTTACTTTGGCTTTTTATTGGGGAAGGAACGGAAGAAGTCGGATGGTTGTTTGTGTTACAGACGTCTGCTATCGACTGTCCAACTCTCTCTGAAATTAGCTACATCTCTACAAACCCCCAAATCTCCTTAGCAGCTTTAGTTTCTTTTTCAAGGCGTTAATAAGTCTGATCCTTTGAATGTCAGGTCACCAGAATCAGTTGTATTGTTCCTATGGTCTCTTTTGCGTACGCGACTGTAAGAAAGGGACTTGAATATGAAACTAAAAGAAATCAAAAAGGAAGGAATGACGAGTTTCTAGAATAGTTGGAAAATAACAAAGGGAAGAAAGGAAGAAGGGAGAAGGGAATACGTAAAACGGGAAGTAGGAAAGAGAAGTAAAAGGATGGAAAGGAACTTGAGAGAAACGAGATAAATGAAGATGAATGAAAGGAAAGAGAGGAAGAAGAAGGGCAGGGAAAAGAAAAGAAGAAAGAAGGACGTCGACCCTTCTTACATCCTTCTTGAACCCACTACAACACGTGATGACAGAGATTCCTGTTGAGATGACATCTCTCTTAGAGTCTCAAAACTGGGTATCAGCAGATAACAAGCGTATTCACTGGGGGCTGACAACGAGCTGCCAGGCTGTTTGGCCACTGTGGTGTCATCTGGAATCCCACAGATGGCAAGTGTGGAGGAGGAGAGTGTGTGGACTGGAAGGGCTCTGGTGAGTAACCTGAACTACAGCAGCCACCTGCTGATCTCAGCATACCCTTTGGCAGGGGGAAATGAGAATGCCAAGGAGTCCTCTTACCAATTACAGGACGTTATTAACAGGAGTGTATGAAGATAAACACAATATCGGATCTCTCTCTCTCTCTCTCTCTCTCTCTCTCCTCTCTCTCTCCCCTCTCTCGTTCTTTCTTTCTCTCTCTCTCTATCTATCCATTTATGTACAGAGAGAGAGACAGACAGACAGAAAGACCGACAGACAGAGAGACAGAGAGAAAACCCACCACACAAAAAGGTTAAAAGTAAAAAAAATACACAAAACAGTACCCCCGTGTTCAATATCAGCATGAAACAAACGAACAAATAGATAAATAGATAGTCTGAAAATGGAACGCTGAAATCTGGCATCAAGAATATAAAGGAAAAAATCAAGCAGAAAATAACCTAAAGGAAAAAGAACAGTATCTTCGACCAGGCCACAACAAAGGTAACCCAGTCCATCGTCGTCCTAATTGCCGTTCTCACTATCCGACCGGTGAGCACTTCTGGAGTTGAACTCTTTGACTCTTTCACTAATGGGTGGTCTGTTAGGATTTACCAGCGTTTCCGAACTTTGCCATTTAGTTGTTGAGAAGGGACAAAGGACCTCAGATGACCCCGGTATCGTGGCGTCATCTATTACAGACGTTGCGGTCCTTTTGCCTCATTAGCTGTATCACTAGCCAATGCCTATAATCTTCCTCATGGCTATAGCGCCTGTTTCATGACGACGATATGTCTAATCCTTTGGCTGTTGGGGCAATGGGAACAACTCGTTGTGTGTGTGTGTGTGTGTGTGTGTGTGTGTGTGTGTGTGTGTGTGTGTGTGTGTGTGTGTGTGTGTTTGCGTCTGAACTTCGCCACACACAAGAATATTTATTCATCTGTCTATCTATCTATCCATCCATCCATCTATTTATCTATCTATCTATATATATATATATTATATATATATATATATATATATATATATATGCTATCTACTTAAAGAAAGATTAGCTCCACGACAACTAGCCTTAAAAAAAAAAAAAAAAAAAAAAAAAAAAAAAACGTTTATCTGGATCGTATTGAAGATGACGGGGATTCTGATCAGAAAGAAGATGGCGTGAATAATGGGGACACAAGTGATTTATTCCTCAGTAAAAATGAATTAACTCTTGTCTTCTCCATCTTTCTTTCGACGGATAAAGATCAGATGCTGTACATTGTCCACTTCGCCCTCCTTGTCATAATTCTCATTGTCCCTAATATACAGTTGGTCAAATGTCGTCCTCCATGTCAGTAGATTTATTCGATAAAATCGCTGCATAATGAACATGAGATGAGCGTTACAATCATTACGTGATTCATAACACTTCCATGATCAGATAACACCAATAAGAGAAAGGATTTATATTTCCTTTATATCTCCAGCCGACTACTACTCAACCCCATCAATCGTGTTTTGAAGGATTTGAGAGCGAAGAAGCGCGCGCGCGCGCGCACACACCACACACACACACACACACACACACACACACACACACACACACACATGCAAGCACGCGCGCGCGTGCGCGAGCACACACACACACACACACACACACAACACACACACACACACACACGCACACACACAATATACAGCGATTGTCTGGTTAGATTTATTGGCCTTTGCCTTTTTGTTGTGACAGGACAGAGGGCGTGTCGTAAAGTCGTCTGCTATCGACTGTTCGGTCATCTGTCTCATTATCTACAGCCCTCCACAATCTCCTCAGCAGCTGTAGTACCCCAGCCAAAGGAGTTAGGCTTACGCTTGAATCCGTCGATCTGTTTGTTTGTCAGCAACATTTACTTAACAACCAATGAACCGCTTTTACCCAATCTTCGTCAAAACATGAAACTTATCCAACCATGAAAGTTTGATACGAAATTACGGGAGAAACTGACTTGAGCTAGTATCATCAACTGATGAAATGTGGAAAAGAACAAGCTGCAGTGGCGAAGTGGACTCCCCGCTGAGAGGTCGAGGGTTGGATTTCCATCAGAATCATGTAGTTGTGGGTTTTTTTTTTCTGCACAGACAAGTCTCTACCAGAGTCGAGTCGTTGTGGGCTCAGTTATGAAGACTGGGACCACACACTCGAGCGCTGTCCATCTAGATCTATTGGATGCGACTCTGACAGTGTTGCTCAGATTTCCTGACAAACACGGCAAATGTCTGTATCTCTCGGGCCTGGTTGACGCCGGGATACATTATGAAAGTAGACGTTGAATACAGTCCTGCCATGCAGTTTCAGACCTAAACAGAAACCCATCTTCATCATCCTCATCCTCATCGATCAGCAAAAAAACTCTCGACTTCTGTGACCCTCATAGCCAGCTCTCATGGTGACCTCAGTTTCGATTACCTCACCATGCCTATGCCCATGATTTCGTTCTGTTGGGGTCACCGGTATTGGCACAGTCGTGGGAAATATAGCTGAACGGACGTGGTGGCGTCCTCTGGAGTGAAAGTTCACTTACAATGATCCACGACTCGGCAAATATTTTCGTACAAGGCTTAGCAGATGGTCTCTGTGTATACTGGATCTGAACAAGCACAAATGAACACCACCGAAATGACTCAGCATGAGTGCAGAGTATTCTCTGGTAGGTTCACGCATGACAACCTGACATTGACTCCTCCCTGTGGATTGCCAGTGCTGAGGCAAAGCTGTGTAGACGGTGGCTGGAATGAGTGGAGTGGGTGCAATGCTACTGAAGCGGTGCTGAAGATAAAGACCCAAAACCCGTTCAAGTCTGGTGAAGATCCGATAGGCAGACACAGATCAAACAGCGTTTCTAGGACTTCTTCATTTTAATAATCATGCTATTTCGAATTTCCAGCTGAATAGAAATGATCTAAAGCTATTGTTACGAAAACAACAACTGCATACGATGTTATATTCATGGAACACAAATTTATCTATTGATATATAAACAACGGTATTTTGTATTTCCTATACTTTATTTTAAAAGTGCTTAAAATATAGGTTTTTTGTTTAGTCCGAGTCAACTACTGATTCCCCTGAAAGGAACGAATTGTGAACGGCTCAAATGACAACTTCAGCATAGGTTCGTCTGTCAGCTTAGTGGGGATTTCCCAACTGCACTTCAAATTTACTTTGTGTTTCATCACTTTATATGGAGAGACTCTATGGATCTGAGGTCATTAGGATGGGCTGTTTTGTTCCCCTTGTTTTCTTTTCGAGGGCGATTGTTATATAATGGTTTGTATGGCTGTAAGATGCCTGTTTTCCTTGAGGGCCTCAGTATACTGTCAATTTGTGATTACCAAGATGACAAATGAACAAACACTGATTGCGTGTGTGTGTGTGTGTGTGTGTGTGTGTGTGTGTGTGTGTGGTGTGTGTGTGTCTGTGTGTGGTGGGGGTTAGTTTGGTGTGTTGTGTAACCTTTCCTCTTCAGTACCTAGGTGAACCTTTTCTCTTCAGTCTCTAGGTAAACCTTCTTCTTCGGTTTCTAGGCAAACCTTTTCTCTTCAGCCTCTAGGTAAACCTTTCCCCTTAAGTCTTCTAGGCAAACCTTTCCTCTTCAGTCTCTAGGTAAACTTTGCCCTTCAGTCTCCAGGTAAACCTTTGCCCTTTAGACTCTAGGTAAACCTTTCCTCTTCGTTCTCTAGCTAAACCTTTGCCGTTCAGTCTCTGGGTAGACTAGACCTTTCCTCTTCAGTGTCTAGGTAAACCTTTGCCCTTCAGTGTCTAGGTAAGCTTCTCCTCTTCAGTCTCTGGATAAACTTTTACTCTTCAGTCTCCAGGTAAAGCTTTCCTCTTCAGTCTCTACGTAAAGCTTTCCTCTTCAGTCTCTTGGTAAACCTTCTCTCCTTAGTCTGCAGGCTTATAGGAAACATTAACCTTTTTCATATCGAACATGATATGGATTGTAATCAGAAAGAAGCAGAATTAGACTTCAGACCGCCGCAAAAATTCGTCTGCATTTTTCCCTATTCGGACTCTTCTATTTATAAACAATATTGTAAATGTCGGACTACCTGATTCAACCAATTTTGATAACTTCCTTCCTTCCGATTGGGAGATGACGGAGACCGCTCCGTACACTTGTTGCTCGGGATTTTTCTTGCCGGGAAGGGACGGAGAAAGTCAGATGACTCCTTTGTCGTGCAGACGTCTGCTATCGACTTTTCAGCCCTTTGCCTTATTAGCCACATCCCCATAAACCCCCACAGTCTCCTTACTAGCTTTAGTTTCCTTTTCAAGACGTTGATAAGATTGATTCTTCGAATCTCAGGTCCCTAGAATCAAATCAGTTGTTACCATGGTTTCTTGTCACATAAAGGGTTGTAAGAAAGGATGGAACGGGAATGTGAAACGACGGAAATGAAAAACAAAACCAAAGAAAGAGGGAAAAGGAGATAAGGGGAACGAAAAGAAATGAAGAACTGGAAAAAAAAAATGCATGGAAAGAAGAAGGGAGAAAGGAGAGAAATGAAGAAGGACGAAAGAAAACAAGAGAAAATGGGCGGAAGGTAAAGGATGTAACTAAAGAAGGAAGGAAAACTAGGAAGATGCGACATTGTTGAAAAAGTAAAAAAAAAAATAAATAAAAAAGGAGAAAGGGGGAAAATGAAAGAGAAAGAAAGAGAGGATAAAGAACGGATGCGGAAGACAGGAAGACGGGGTAAAGTAGATGAATGAAGATAGAAGAAAGCAAAGAGAGGATAAAGGGAAGAAGGGAGGGGTAAGAATCAGAAAAAAAGAGGTTACCTTTTCGTCCTTTTCTTTCAGGAATCGCCACAATACCTGACGGTCAGTGTATTGTTCAATAATCACTTCACGCCTATAATGACTCCCCGGCGGCTGAGAAAGTACACGCGCTCAAACTCGCTCCAGACTCATCTCACTGTTTGTTCTAAAATCATTCCTCTTCTTCGAAACTTCCAAAGTGTCCCAAACAACAAACATACAGGCACGTGTTCAAAGTGGTGTACCCCTTGTGTGACGGAGGTGCAAATGGGCTCGTGGCAGTGTTATCCCATTGGATGTTCTGGATAATGTCCCAAATCACTTACATGGGGATGGTCTTGGAACGGGACAGGGAGTAGGTTTGCTCAAGTTCAGAAACACTCCCCTCTCTAAACAAAACAAAACAAGATTTAGGTGCAATATGCTTTGATTGATAAGCTGCGTTGCTTAGAACACTTAGAGAGATTTTCAAAGAAGGGAAGCAATTTTGCAACAAACGGGGAGCTAGGTCTGGACTCACTCCTGGTGTGAAGGGGAGGTGGGGGGTGGGGAGGTACGGCTCCTGCCGTTACTCACCCACTTGGGAGTCATTTCGGGTGTGGAATGATTATGGTACACTACACCGGCATTCCCGTTACCTTAATAGCTGTCTAAGAGTCTGACAACTTGCATAAGCAAACAGTGGTACTCCGGTACTGATGGCGATACTCTTAGTCTCCAGTTCTGCTCTTGTGTAATTCCAGAGACAGTAAATCTTGGAGTGTATATGTGGGATAGGAAGGGTATGAACCGTGACCTAACCACCAGATGCATCACCTGAAGATCTCCACACATGTGAGATCGTCAATGCCAAGGGTCCCTCCTACCGGTCAGAGGACATTACTATGGCTGAGGCATGGGGCCAACAATAATGGCTGTGTAGAGTATTGACATATTTCCTGTTTTACCGCTAGCCCTTTAAGGCAACGTTCGTCTTCTTGATATTGAAGATGAAACGGATTTAAACAGAAAAGAAGCTGAATTACACCATAGATTTATCAAACGTCGTCCTTTCTTCATCTGTCTCTAATATTTTCTTTGAGGGAAATAGTTGCAAAGTGAGGCGACTGCAGGCGGAAATCTGAACACATTCTAAATGTAATTAATTAAGAAAACGTAGAAAAACGAATTACAAGACACAACACGACGCGTTTCGACCTCTTAAGTCTTTTTAGGCAAAATACAAAACGCTCAGGACAACAAAAATGAGCGAGCAATCACTTATCTACATTCACTTCAAAGCAAGACGGGCGTTAGTTCGTTTGTCTACGTTATCTTAGTGGTTCGCTATTAAATACATTTGAAACTTGAAGGATTTGTTTCTCTCTTATATGAGCTTTGCCATATTCATTTCGAGACTGATTTTAGTAACCTTCGTGAGACAAACGGATGTTTGTAATCTCTCTCTCTCTCTCTCTCTCTCTCTCTCTCTCTCTCTCTCTCTCTCTCTCTCTCTCTCTCTCTCTCTCAACGGATAGGCTGAGGTTGGAGAGACCCCTATGCCCAACTAAACAATTGACAGTTTCGGTGCTGTTCACGCAGTCTCCTGTAACACTGACTCCGTCTATATCTGCCTACATTCCACACACTGATTTATGTATACGTCAGACTATGTTCCACACTGTCTTAGGTCCACGTCATCACTACACTAACTAATTCGGACTACATTGTACACTGACTAATGTCTGTTTTAGTTTTTTATCTGCAATGACGTAATTCTAGGTCTGTCTGCGTGCTACACTGACCTACGCTCATGTTAATCTATAATCTATACACATTCATGTCTACGTCATCCAGCGCTCTACACAGACTGACGTCAATGACAGTCGTATTTCTGCACTAAGTTACGTCTGTGTCAGTGTGCAGTCTACACTGGCGTATGTCTAAATCACTCTACGTTCTACATTGGCTCACGTCTATGTCAGTCCACTGTGTACACAGAGTTTCATCAGTGACAGTCTATAGTCTACACTGGCTTACGTCTATGTCAATCACTGTACTACACACAGACTTATGTCTAAGTTAGTTGTTTTTCACACTGACTTATTTCCATGTCGTTCAGTGTTATACGTGCTGATTCAAGATTGCGTCAGTCTACATTCTACACTGACTTACGTCTATGTATCGTTTTACTTCCTGACTTATGTCTGTGTCAGCGTGTTGCAGTAGCTAACGTCCTCGACAGTCTCCGCTCTACACTAAATTCCATTTGCATAAGCCTACGATCAGCACCGACTTTCGTCTGTGCCAGTTCACTTTCTACAATGACTTATAACTCATTCTACATTCTACTCTGGCTTACGTCTGAGTCAGTCTTATTTCTATACTTATTCTACACTTACGTCCATCTTTGCCAGTCTGCAATCTACTCTGGCTTATGTCTGTGTCAGTCTTTTTTTTTTTTTTTGCAGATCATTGCATAAGCAGAGTACCTGCTTTATGCCTTTTAGAATTTCCAAATCGGGGTGAAAAATATACCTGACAAATCTAAAACAGAGCGGAGCAACCCTTTCTTTCTTTTTTTTTTTTTTTTTCTCCCACCACCGCCCCCGCCTTGTCTGTGTCAGTCTGATTTCTGCACATACTTCTATCTTTTCCAGTCTGCAATCTACTCTGGCTTACGTCTGTGGCAGTCTTATTTCTGCACATACTTCTATCTTTTCCAGTCTGCAATCTACTCTGGCTTACGTCTGTGGCAGTCTGATTTCTGCACATACTTCTATCTTTTCCAGTCTGCAATCTACTCTGGCTTACGTCTGTGCAGTCTTTATTTCTGCACATACTTCTATCTTTTCCAGTCTGCAATCTACTCTGGCTTACGTCTGTGGCAGTCTGATTTCTGCACATACTTCTATCTTTTCCAGTCTGCAATCTACTCTGGCTTACGTCTGTGGCAGTCTTATTTCTACACATACTTCTATCTTTTCCAGTCTGCAATCTACTCTGGCTTACGTCTGTGGCAGTCTGATTTCTGCACATACTTCTATCTTTTCCAGTCTGCAATCTACTCTGCTTACGTCTGGCAGTCTATTTCTGCACATACTTCTATCTTTTCAGCTGCAATCTACTCTGCTTACGTCTGTCATCTGATTCTGCACATACTTCTATCTTTTCCAGTCTGCAATCTACTCTGGCTTACGTCTGTGGCAGTCTGATTTCTGCACATACTTCTATCTTTTCCAGTCTGCAATCTACTCTGGCTTACGTCTGTGTCAGTCTTATTTCTATACTTACTTCTATCTTTGCCAGTTTACATTCTACTCTGGCTTACGTCTGTATCGGTCTTATTTCTGTATTTCCTCCATCTTTGCCAGTCTACATTCTACTCTGGCTTACGTCGGTGTCAGTCTTATTTCTGTATTTCCTCCATCTTTGCCAATCTGCATTCTACTCTAGCTTACGTCTGTGTCAGTCTTATTTCTATTCTTACTTCCATCTTGGCCAGTCTACATTGTACATTGGCTTTCGCCCAGGTCATTCAGCATCCTACTCTGACTTAACGTCTATGTCAGCTGTTCAGATCCTACCCTCAGGATGATCGGGAAGCCACACTCCCCAGCCTCTCTGAACGTATTATTAGTGATGGGGCTGACACGTTCCTCACCTTTTGGCCATTTACCTGAGGTCTTCACTCCGTGGTGGATGACTCATCAGGATGTTTTTGTGGCTGTCTCTATGCTTGCAACGGCCACTGTCGGAACAGCTGAATCTCTCTCTCTCTCTCTCTCTCTCTCTCTCTCTCTCTCTCTCTCTCTCTCTCTCTCTCCCCTCTCCTCTCTCTCTCTCTCTCTCTCTCTGTGTGTGTGTGTGTGTGTGTGTGTGTGTGTGTGTGTGTGTGTGTGTGTGTGTGTGTGTCGTAGTCACGACATCTGTTACAACAGAACACAACAATATACCCAGTTGCCATTACGTCAGCTGCGGAAACTTTATTTTCTTCGGTGTAGGCGTCATCTTCTTCCCACTTTGCCGAAAAAAACATCCGTGATGGTTCTTTTTATTCTGTTTTTTCAATATTAGTTGCACTTTCTTCTCTGCTTTATCTATGA
This sequence comes from Conus canariensis, assembly GCA_033310375.1. Classification (NCBI taxonomy): domain Eukaryota; kingdom Metazoa; phylum Mollusca; class Gastropoda; order Neogastropoda; family Conidae; genus Conus; species Conus canariensis. The sequence goes on from CM065720.1 coordinate 49,538,811, forward strand.
CAGTAAATAGCAGACGCATGCAAATCAGTTAGATTAAGAGAATTGTTTGGACGATGGTATGGTTTGTTTTAATAGGATACGACTCAATCTAATCTGTTGGGTTGTGCATAGAGTATGACTCAATTGTTTGAGTAGGATCAACGGTTTGTGTCGGACCAGTCCCAGTATTTCGGTGTTTCACTGCAGTGTGATTGCGTAAGAAAGCAGGAAGAACACGCACACACACTTTGCAGTACAATGAAATAAACCCAAGTGCGACTGAGATGTGTGCTAGAGGACTATCATAGGACCGTTATTTTATGGGGACGACCATAGTTCTTGCACTGTGAAAACTAACAGAAACGTGTCACTTGTTTATCTACATAAATGGCCCATAGGCCGACTTTGTGAACATTCTGACTGTGAACTTTTTTTTTTCCTCTTTCTATTACTGCTGCTCCTTCTTCTCCTTCCTCCTCCTCCTCCTCCTTCCCCTCCTCCTCCTCCTCCTCCTCCTCCTCCTCCTCCTTCTTCTTCTTCTTCTTCTCCTCCTCCTCCTTCGCCTCCTCCTTTTCTTCTTCTTCTTCTTCTTCTTTTTCTTCTTCTTCCCTTCTTCTTCTTTCTCCACCTCCTCCTCCTTCTCCTCCTCCTTCTCCGTCTTTTCTTCTTTCTTCTTCTTCTTCTTCTTCTTCTTTTCTTCTTCTTCTTCTTCTTCTTCTTCTTCTTCTTCTTCTTCTCTTTTCTTCTTCTTCCCCTTCTTCTTTCTTCTTCTTCTTCTTCTTCTTCTTCTTCTTCTTCTTCTTCTTCCTCTTCTTCTTCTTCTTCTTCTCTTCTTCAAAGCATCATTTTTTTTCCGATCTTCTTTTTCTTTCTGTCTGTCTTTCTCTCTTTCTTCCTGTTTTTCTTTCTTTCTTTGTCTCATTCTTCTTCCATTTCTTTGTTTCTTCTTCTTCTTCTTCTTCTTCTTCTTCTAAAAAAAAGAAAGGGCAGAATCTATCAGACATCACCACAGGTGTTTTTTTTTTTTTTTGTCTTCATGGCACAGAGCCTTTGATTTATTTCTGTGGAGAACAACTTGACCTTCTGAAACACATAAAATTCCCCTTTTCTGTGAAGACGCAAAAGACATTTTATTACTAGAGAAAAGATGTATGCCTTGTCTGATAGACTTATTTAAGACAGTAGGGAAATAAGGCAGGGGATGGTGGGGAGGAGGCAAGGGGGAGGGGGGGGGCAGACTGACAGGCAGATGGACATGCGGACAAAGACAGACACAGAAACAGTAAAAAAAAAAAAAAAGAAGAAATTAAGCGGGAAAAGCTCGAAAAAGAAATCACTGAGACAATCACCAGCAACACACACACACACACACACACACACACACACACACACACACACACACACACACACACGCACGCACGCAATCACACACACACCACACACACACACACACACACACCACACACACACACACACACAGACTGAGAGAAAGCATATCAGCGATAGATTAACAACCAACCAACCAACCAAACAAACAAACGAATAAATAAATAAATAAATAGGCACTGTAATCTGATATCTAAATTGACTCAAACAGAAAAAGACAACACATAAACGTGAGGGAAGAACAGCTGACATTACTGACTCGACCATAACAGTAAAAGCATCCCAGCGTAATGTCGTCCTAAATTACCGTTGCATCACTATCCGACAGACAGAGCACTCTTAGAGTTAAACTCGTTGACCCTATCAATAACGCGATGGTCTTTTCGAATTTAACGGCTTTTCTGGTTTTTGCCATTTCGTTGTTGAGAAGGGACAAAGGATACCGGATGACGCCAGGTGTTGTGAAGTCATCTGCAAACGTTTGTAGTCCTTCTGCCTCATTAGCTGTATCTCTAGCAAGTATCTGCAATCTCTTAAGCTGCTGTAGTTCTTGTTTCATGACGATCATATTTCAGACTTCTGGTGATCGGGTCTCTGGGAACAACTCTTGAGTAGCCATGGTTTCTTGCACGTGAGTTCACTACTGATGGGAGTAGTTCCGTTGTTGTTTTTGTAGATACACACCTTCAAAGAAGGTTCCAGTATAAGAACTGAGCGGCAAGCTTGTGTCTTATGATGTGCTCATTGTGCATTCATTCTGTAGGCGATGGCAGATGGTTTCCAACAACCAATCAATAAGACGCAATGGTAAATCCAAATGTCACAAAAACGCAGATGATAAACATACGCAAAGTAGAGCAAACACCTGTACAAAACAGTATAATGTTGAGTAGATGTTGCAACAACAACGACAAAAACCCGAAAAGTAACACTTACAGAAATAGATGACATGAAAAAAGTGTACGCATGAAGAGAGAGAGAGAGAGAGAGAGAGAGAGAGAGAGAGAGAGAGAGAAGAGTTCTCTTGGTGTTGAAAGTCTTTGACCATTTCACTACAGCGATGGTCTGTTAGGATTTACCGGCTTTTCCGGACTTGACATTTCTCGTCGAGAAGAGACATTTGACCTAAGATAACCCCGCGTGTTTTGACGTCATTTGCTATCAACGTTGTAGTCCTTTTGACTCTTTAGCTGTATCCCTACATTCTCCTTTCAACGGCTTTGGTCTCTGTGTTTTATAACGATTACATATCTGACCCTTTGCTCATGGGGTCACCGGGAGCAAATCTTGTTTTGCTGTGGTGCATGTGGAAACAGATAATGAGAAAAGTGAGTGCACCAGAGAGAGAGAGAGAGAGAGAGAGAGAGAGAGAGAGAGAGGCGGCTTGCGGTTAAAATTCATGATGGAGATATGTGCGCCTTTTCATCTCGTGGTCCCCTTGCTCGTAAGTGCATGCTAGGACTTTCAATCTAAAAATGACAGTGCGTTTAGTTGCCTGCTTCAAAACTTTTCTTTTCGTCTGTTGATGAAAAAAAAGGTGCACAATGTTCAATATAAGATCAATTTCATTCACATCAAACTTTGAACACCGCGAAGAAATGTGCCTAAGTGAACAAAATTTGCTGGAACAGTGAGAATCCTGCTTCCCCTAAACGTTGTGTATTATGGGCAGCACAATGAATGATGGTGGTCGGCAGTTTCTATGTCTGCACCACAAGCACAGATCGGATGACAAGTTAAATGACAATTACAAAGATTTTGACTGAAACTGCTCACTCACAGGCATAGTTTGACGATCATTAACCACATACCAGCCATCATAGTTGATAAGGTAGCGTTATGGATTCCCGGCTGGATATTCGTACGTTCGATTCCCTTTAGAGTCACACACTTATGACATTTTTGTCCACAAACGGATTCCTATCCAGAGCTGTGTGTGCTACAGACGTAGTTCAGAAGACTGGAACCACACAGCCCTATTTCATCCACTTGAAGGATGCGTCTCTGAGAGTGTTGCTCAAATTTCCCGACCAACATAGCACACACACACACACACACACACACACACACACACACACACACACACACACACACACACACACACACACACACACAAATAACACACCACACACACACGCACACACACACCACACACCACACACCACACACACACACACACACACACACACACACACAACACACACACACACCACATTAGATATAGATAGATAGAGAGATAGATAGATAGATAGATACAGAGATAGATAGATGGATCGATACATACATACATACATACAAACATACACACACACACACACACACACACACACACACACACACACACACACACACACACACACACGGCAGCTGGTTGTCTGAAGATTTGAACAGAAACACGCTGTGATTTACATCCCTTGCTTCGTATTATTGCAATAGTTTTGGAGGAGTTATCGACCTTTGTGAACTTGGCCTTTATCATTTTGAAGGTAGAAGAGATCCGGCGTGTCGTAAATTTGTCTGCTATCGATTTTTTAGTCCTTTGTCTCGTTATCTACATTCCCACGCAGTCTCCTGAAGATCCAGAATCTCCTTGGGAGCTGTGGTTTCAGATTCTTGACGATTTTATGAGAACAACTCTGTTATATCCATGGTTTTTTTCATGCGTATAAAGCTGTCCACAAATGGGGTATGGTTTTATGCTACCATTCTACTGAACTAATTTTCTATGTTCTTTCATGGTGCTTCGAAGACTTTGACAGCCGAGGATGGAAAAATGCATCTCCTGTAACTCCAACCACGCCTTGAGAGGTCAAAAATTGTTTGGCTCTTATGTTTCTATCACTATTTCGTATCAGACGATTATCAGTTTGGGACACAGTCACATAACTGAACGTCAAACTGGTTCGAGACTAGATATCTTCTTACCAAGTTGACACAAGAGGTTAAGGGTGTAGACAACATTGATATTCTACAACTGGCAATGAGCAGGACCATATCTGTCTGATTTAACTTTCATCGACATAGTTTAAGAAATATCGATTGAAGGAGTCTGGAAGACGAACGATGAGCAGGAAGAAAGGCCATGAACAATATTGACACAACAGCAAATATTCCCAAACCAAAGAGCATCCTAAACGGTGGGGAAAAAACACCCACAAGTTACCCACTCTGACCTAATGTGTTTTAACAGGATGTTATGCCCTCTCCAGACCTTCTCCGTTTTTGTTTTTTAATTGTTTTTCCCCCTTTCTGTTTATCTGTTTGCTGTTTTATCTAAACGCCATTGCTCCCATGCCACCCTTTCCGGCTTTCCCATAAAAAGCAATATTCCGTTTTATCTGTTACAGTTCCAGCACCGGCAATCCACAGAGAGCAGTCAACATCAGGTTATCAAGAGGAGATCCATCAGAAGAGGCACTGCGTTGCTGCCAAGCTGCTTAAATCATTCTCGGTGAGACCTTTTCGTATCTGACATGCGCTGCACACCGTCCACTGAACTTCTACAGACAACACCAATGGCTCAGCATTCATGAGCGTTATCCTTGTCCCCTCTATCTTCCCACAGGTTCCCCATAATCTATTCATTGACAGTCGCCATGAATTTTCCAATACTGGCAACGTTCAAATATACTCACTATGGACATGGACCGGAGAAAAGAAAAAAAAAAAAACAGACAACCAAAAGAGATGGGCATAAAGAGCCACAGAATGTGAGGCAATGCTTGTGGTCAGTAACGGTGAGGATGATGCAAAGGATGCTGTGGTGCTCCAGTCTGATCAAACATTGCGTGGCAGGGTTGCACTCTTAACACATCTGCCCAGATAGATAGATAGAATACATACATACATACATACATACATACATACATACATACATACATACATACATACATACATACATAGACAGATAGATCAAACCTATCAGATAGACAGATAGATGGAGAGATAAAACGTACCATATAGATAGATAGATAGACATAGATAGATAGAACCTACCAGATAGATAGATAGAACCTACCAGATAGATAGATAGATAAAACGTACCAGATAGATAGATAGATAGAACCTACCATCAACCAGACCCAAGAAAAGGAGACACTGCAGTGTTTGTCGGCCATTCGTATTTTACCCATTCATACCTTTTAAAGAGTGAAGAAGCTCCATGGTGCATTCCATGTCATGTGCCACTCACAATGAAACATGTTCTTTTAGAGTGTTGGGACTTGCATGATGTGAGACACAAACATTTTACAGCAGATTCCATGAAAACCTTGTTCAGAGATGTTCCGCCTGACGCGATCTTTGAGTTCTTGAAAGAGATTAACATTTTTCATCGGATCTGAGATTTTACAGTGGAAAGTTTTTTTTAACAAACTTTCGGATGGGTTTTTAGAAGATGTATTTTAAAGAATTGTGTGAATGAATGGCTTGTGAGTTGATTTTAACGTGGTGACAGCCCTAATATGGCCGTTTGCGGTCGGCTGGGCTATAAGCAACATTATCTTATCTTATCTCGCAATGTTTTCAAAGACTCGTACATTTAAGTTCGACTCTTTGGTTGTGGTTCTAGTCATCCCATTTTACTCCATACCACACTCAACTCGGGATGGATTAGCTTGGGCTGGGGCCAAAAATCCAACCAATAAATGACTCTGCTGAGAATCGTTCCTCTGTCCTTCCAGCATACGAGTCTAGTCTGTGACGCTAACCAGTGAACCAAAGCGGCTACAGTCTTTGTCTGTTGTGACAGAACTGGGGACCTCAGAGGACCCCATGGAACGCAAAGTCGTCTGCTATGGACTGTTCATCTGTCTGCCTCACTCTTTTCATCTCTCTATCCTATCCCCGGAGATTTACTGCCACGATGTGACCTTTCGGTGGCTGATTTTATGAATGTCACGCCACTAGGGTTAGATGTCTTGTTGCCATGGTTGCTGTTTCGCGTAGTAATTATGTATAATTATATATTGGGTATTTATATAGCGCCTATCCTCGGTCACAGACCAAGCTCTAAGCGCTTTACAATAAACACACTACCTCACTCACTCAACGGGCTGCCTACCCAGGTAGAGCCGGCCGAAGAGCAGCCTACTGGCGCTCATTCAGTCGTTTCCCGTACCATTCAAATATCAGTCACTCATTTTCAATTTATCTCATTTATTCCTCCAGTTTCTCACATAGGATGCATGCGATGTTTATACGTGTCCTCCATTTCCACCGGTACACGATGGCACACGATAACAGTAAGTGACCAATTTTGTGGCTTGGTAAGAAATACCAGGCGGCTATCTTAATCTACATCAGTTTTGCCAGGGCAGCGGGGAACACCCCTGCTCTTTTCGATTTTCAACTGCCGTGGGTTCTTTAACGTGTGCAGGGGGCCAGGAAGGCATACGGGTCCGACTCGCTTATAGCCCCCATCCGATGGATATATGATCTATAAATATATATATATATATATAATTGATTATGTAATCCACAGTAAAAGCAGAGCCTGTTTATATGATTAATTTTCTTAACATTGCTTGAAAACCAAGCTGTTGAAGGAGAGAGACAGAGACAGACAGACAGACACAGACAAAGAGGGAGAGAGGCAGATGGGAAAACGAATGGAACCGAGGAAGGGGGAAAGAGGAAGAGTAGGAGGGGGCGGGGGGGGGGCGTCATCTTGATATCAAGCAGAGTGGCAAAGCAGCAATGCACCCAAATCAAATGTCAGCATAAATGGCCTTGCCTCAGGACACCATGAGTTACAGCCCTCGGCTTTTCTGCTTATGTGGTGGTCTGGCAGGATTTATTAGCCCCTCTGGACGTTTGCCTGGCTCGGTGCGATGGCGGGGTTGAAGGCATTGAAGAGAAGAGGTGTGTGGAGGGAAGGGATGGAGGTGGGTGGAGACGGACGGGTCACCTCTTATGACCCTGAATGCCGTAAAGTCGCCTCCTATTGACTTTTCCATCATTTGCCTTGTTAGCCACAGTCTCCAACAAATCCCCTTCGCAGCGTTAGTGTCGGTTTGGGGACTGTTGGCAAGTGTACATTGAAATATGGGAGCGGGTGGTGTCTGCCTGTGGATATTCTAAGGATCGTGTGTGTGTGTTTGATTGTGCATGTGAATGTGTGTGTGTGTGTGTGTGTGTGTGTGTGTGTGTGTGTGTGTGTGTGTGTGTGTGTCTGTGTCTGTGTGTGTGTAAGCGCGCGCACTTGCATCCACATGCGCATGCATGTGTGGCTAGGGTGTGTGTGTGTGTGTGTGTGTGTGTGTGTGTGTGTGTGTGTGTGTGTGTTGCTCTCTCTTCTCTCTCTCTCCTCTCTCTCTCTCTCTCTCTCTCTCTCTCTCTCTGAATTATGTCAACGTTGCAGCGACTTGTCCATGAAAACAACCAATTAATCATTCCACGGGTTATACGAAAGAGCGCCTAACTGATATTTGGCAAGAGCATTGTACTCGCATGCCAGCAACTATGTTCCTTAAGATTTAACTTTGTCAAAAGAGAGATAACTCGGATGGTGTCTATCGGCAATTATTTCTTTACATTGAACAACCTTAGATGGTAGCGCTAGCGTGATAACAACGAATCATAAAATAATCAGTAAGATAGTGCTGCTGTCTTGCACGACCTAACGCCACATACAATCACGAAAAACGGAATCTGACAACAATTTCCGCTATCTTGTTGACCTCTGTGAACAATTTTCAGGTCCGCTACAGATAGCTTCGAGCGCTCGAGGCAAACACACTTGTGTCAAGGAAGAGCGTCATTTAAGGCATAGAACGGTCTGCCCGGGCATCCAGCGGGAGCTCGCTGTCTGAAGATGTCAAAGGACACGCGCACTATGACTTACACCCATTGATCTTTCACTGTTACAGTCGTCTGGCAGGAGTTATCTGCCTTTCTACAGAGAGAGAGAGAGAGGAGGGGAGCGGGGGGAGGATCCTGTGCATCGTAAATGCGTTTACGATCGACTAATCACTCCCTTTAACTCATTATCTACATCCCTCCGCAGTCCTAAGAATCTCCATGAGAGCAGTAGTTTCTGATTCTGGATGATTTAATGTCTGATTTGGGGGTTGTTGGGTCACTGGGACAACTCCGCCATTGCTGTATTTTCTTATGCGTTTGGAGTTAGCCACAGACCGGATTATGGTTTTATGTTGCCATCGTACAGACAATGTTCCGAACCTCTTTGGCGGTGTTTCGCAGACTTGTCAGGGCGATAACGGAAAAAAAAATTATCTTCTGTTACGCCAACCATGAGGGACTAAGAATTCCTCGGCTGTCACATTGATTTTCACCTCACCACTTTTAGGTCAGACGTTTGTCAGTTTGGAACACGGCCTTATCAGAATAAAAACAAAATTACTGAACTTTCAAAAGAAGAAACAAACAAATCAGAAAACAAACAACGCGTCAATTTTTTCAGGCAAGGCAAATAACATTC
>CM065720.1:49552616-49565116 GCA_033310375.1 Conus canariensis
ATTCCTCTCACTATAAACCCTGTGAAGGGCGAAACATTCCTCTCACTATAAACCCTGTGAAGGGCGAAACATTCCTCTCACTATAAACCCTGTGAAGGGCGAAACATTCCTCTCACTATAAACCCTGTGAAGGGCGAAGCATTCCTCTCACTATAATCCCTGTGAAGTCAGAGATGCGATTTGGTAACTGTCTACTATGTAACATACTTCTATGCGCTATAAACTTTTCCGTAAACGTAAACTTTCGGATTTCATATTTTGCTTGTCCCCCCCCCCCCCCCCCCCCCCCGAAAAAAAATTACATGGGAAGTAACTATTTCAGTCCACATCAGTTTTTCCTTGATGGAAATAATGCTTACACTCATATACGGACTCAAAGGATGAGTGAGTGATTCCGGAAATGTTGAGTCGCTGGTGCAACCCCCATTCCCCTTTCCCTCTACATAAATGTATCTTATTTTGTGAAAGTCAAAATCTGAGTGATGTTGAATGTGAGTTTTTTTTCTAAGTGGACGATGAATTCTAACTGCCAGCAGAAACTTGATATTCAGATATGCCACGAAAAAGTGATCCAGTGCGTACTTCTTCACTGGTTTCAAACATATATGGCAAGGTTTGCTGCATAAGCAGTTTCCACCATACCTGCTAAACATCAACAGAGACACAAGGACAGAAAAGGACAAGATAGACAGTGAACAAACAGAAGGGAACGTGCGTACATGCACGGAGCACATCACAACACCGATTAAGCTAGAACTTAAGAACATTCTGAACTATGTTGCCTGGAGATCTGACAGGGGATGAAAGACCGTGGCGCACTTCATGACTCTTTCAACTATCCGATGATCTGGCAGGATTTATCGGTTTTTCCCATGGTATCTGCATTTTGGCTTCTTGTTGTCCCGGGGGAGGGGAGGGGGGGGAGGAGAGACCAAGGACCTCAGATAACCCCATGGATCGTAAAGTCGTCTGCTATCGACATTTTGCTTCTGTGCCTCATTAGCTTCATCCCAATAAAACTCCCACCATCCCCTTAGCAGCGTTAGTTTTTCAGGACGTTGGTATGACCGATTCTTTGCATGCCAGGTCACTGGAAACGAATCTATCGTTGCCATGGTTTCTTTTACGTGCTAACTGTTGTACGGTTGATTCTGTGGGCGTTAAGATTTTTGTTTACTTTGATGTGAGAATTCCCAATAAACAGGAATCTCTAGATGCCATGTGGGTAGGTGATATGCCTTAATGTGAGAGACTCTGGCTTAAGATTTGCATATTCACAGACACACACACACACACACACACACACACACACACACACACACACACACACACACACACACACACACACACACACACACACACACACACACACACATGCGCGCGCGCGCGCGCGCGCGTGTGTGTGTGTGTGTGTGTGTGTGTGTGTGTGTGTAACACGTGTATAACGAGCTATCCGATTCGCCGGATTATATAAACTTTGTAGCGATAGGAACAAGCAAAAAATCGCTTACTTGTTCAACAGGCTGGATGTTGATAAGTGTTTATTCTTTTCTTCCTCGAACATCCAAATATGAACCTACAATGGAACCTGATTTTGAAATAATCAGTTAGGTAAAACTGTTGTAAATGCACTAGCAACACATAAAATCATGAAAAACGGAATACAACAACAAACGCTGCCATTTTATTCTCCTCGGGAAACAACCTTTAGGTACGTAACAGTAAGCTTCTAGCGCTCACGGCAAGCTACAGAACGGTTTGCCTGGGCAACCAATGGCAGCTGCTTGCCTGAAATATGAAGGGAAACACACAAAATGAATGACTACCCTTGACATTTTTACTACCGCAATGCTGTGGCAGGAGTTGTAGATACATACATACATACATACATACATGCATACATTCATAAATACATAATAGATAGATAGATGGATAGATACATAGATAAATTGATAGGTAGGTAGGTAGGCAGGTTGGTAGGTAGGTAGCCAGGTGTATATATATATATATATATTATATATATATGTGTGTGTGTGTGTGTGTGTGTGTGTGTGTGTGTGTGTGTGTGTGTGCAAATACAATATATATATATATATATATATATATTGTTTCAAAATGGAGTGACTGACGGCGGAGAACGAAGCAAAATTTAGAAAGAGAGGGTGTTAGTTACCGCCAATGACATTGACAAACAAAGAAATGTGCTTTGTTTGTCAATGTCATTGGCGGTAACTAACACCCTCTCTTTCTAAATTTTTATATATATATATATATATATATACATATACATATACATACATATATATATATATAACGTGTGTGTGTGTGTGTGTGTGTGTGTGTGTGTGTGTGTGTGTGTGTGTGTGTGTGTGTTAGAAAGAGAGGTAAGGGGGATCCCTTGTGTCATAAATTCGCCTGCTATGGACTGTTCAGTCCTTTGTCTCGTTTGAAATATATATATATATATATATATATATATATATATATATTCAATTATAAACAAAGCTTGCTCTTATGTCTTAGATTGAAGAAATAGGGGGAGATGAGCATTCATATCTGCAGTGGTAGATCATTCTGCCTAACTAACAGTATGTGCTTGAGTGGGTGAATGGGGAAAAATAAAATAAATGCTTCTCAAAATGAGCCTTCAGCAAGCTTATAGTCTCCAAGTGGGAGACAATCTCCAATGGGGAGGAAAACCCACTAACATATAACACCTGGTCTGACCAGGAGTTATATGTTAGTGGGTTTTCCTCCCCATTGGAGATTGTCTCCCACTTGGAGACTATAAGCTTGCTGAAGGCTCATTTTGAGAAGCATTTATTTTATTTTTCCCCATTCACCCACTCAAGCACATACTGTTAGTTAGGCAGAATGATCTACCACTGCAGATATGAATGCTCATCTCCCCCTATTTCTTCAATCTAAGACATAAGAGCAAGCTTTGTTTTTTATTGAATATTTCTTGCAGTCACTGCAACACCAAGCTGCTCTGTAAGTTGCTGGAATGGTGCTCAGTATTTATCCTTGGAATTTATTAGTTTATTGTAATTTAGTCCCTTGCGGATTCATTCCAAGAACTGGCCCTCAGCACTTGTGTCTTAAGAGGTTATCTTTTTATGTTTTCTACTTTTCACAAGAAAATGTAGCTTGTTTTGCTCTTTCATGATTTCCTTTTGCTTCTTAGGTGGCACCTTTGGTTGGTTTTTTGAAAACTCAACAAACATACTACGGTATTGCACACCAGCCTTTTCTGGGATAGCATTCTTCTTAAAACCGAAAAGGCAGAGGAGTCAAATTACCGCTTTCCGCGGTCACTGAGGAGAAACAATCAGGTTTCGAAACATCGGTATCTGACCGGGAGTTATATGTTAGTGGGTTTTCCTTCCTATTGGAGATTGTCTCCCACTTGGAGACTATAAGCTTGCTGAAGGCTCATTTTGAGAAGCATTTATTTTATTTTTCCCCATTCACCCACTCAAGCACATACTGTTAGTTAGGCAGAATGATCTATCACTGCAGATATGAATGCTCATCTCTCCCTATTTCTTCAATCTAAGACATAAGAGCAAGCTTTGTTTATAATCGAATATTTCTTGCAGTCACTGCAACACCAAGCTGCTCTGTAAGTTGCTGGAATGGTGCTCAGTATTTATCCTTGGAATTTATTAGTTTATTATAATATATATATATATATATATATATATATATAGACAAAAAGAAAAACACAACAAGCTGGATTTCGTTTCCAAATATTTCGAGGCCTTGCGACCTCTTCCTCAGTGGGACCTTTAATGACAGTTTTCCACACTGTGACTGACAAATCGAGTGGAAATTTTAGTTGGAAATAAAACAGTTCTCGTCTGCTTTTTCTCTGTCAGGTGAGGCATACTCACGTGCCTACTAGCAACGTCATTTACTTGATTTTACATTACCACCTACACATAAATCTCCCGTCCGCTCCCATCTTTCCTGAGCATAAGGGTAAGCCTTTAATTGATCAGTCCCCCTCCACCCCCATCTCTCTCCACCCCCCTACACACACCCCACATATATATATATATATATATATATATATATATATATATTCCCCTGCAGTCCCCCGACTCTCCTTAGAAGCTCTATTTTTCTTCCTTTTTGTCTTGATTATGTTTATGTCTGATTCGCGGGGTTTGGGGGTCACTCAGAACAACTCTGCTATTGCTGTGTTGTTGGTGGTTTTTTCATGCGTATGAAGGTGGCCACACATGGGGTTATGGTTTTATGTTCCCATTCTACAGACTGGTAGACCTATCTTTATTTATGGTGCTTTAAAGACTTTGAGGGGCGAGGAAGGAAAAGCACATCTCCTGTTACTCCGTCCATGAGTTTAGGAGTCACACGCACGCACGCAGACAGCGCACACACGCAGACAGACAGACAGATTGATAAACAGACAGACAGATTGAAAGACAGATAGATAGAATGATAGATAGATAGATACCGCGTTCTGTAAAGTTTGCAGCGAGTGGTTCATTAAAAGAAATAATAGCCTAACCCTCATTTCATACGTTCCCCAGAAAGAGCACTAAGCTTATGCTTGGCGAGAGCATTCTGCGCGAAACAAGCAACGACGTTCATCGTGGGTTAAGTTTGTCAAGAGGGAGATAACTCGGGTGATGTTGATTAACGATTTTCTTTCTCTTCATTGAACAGCCCAAGATAATGACATAATGGAAACGGATCTTGAAGCAATCAGCCAGACGTTGTGTTGTAAATGAACTAACACCACAGATAAAATCATGATACACGAAAGCCGGCAACAGTCGTTGCCATCTGATTTGCCTCAGTGAGCGCTCGCGGCAAACATCCTTTGTCCAGACACAGCGTCGATTGTGCCACAGAACGATCTGCCCGGACAAGCAATGGCAGCTGGATGTCTGAAGATTTGAAGGGAAACACACTCTCTGACTTACACCCCCTTGACTCTCATTACTGCAATGGTTCGGCAGGAGTTATTGGCTTTTCTGGATTTCGTCTTTTTCGTTGTGAAGGTAGAGGGGGTCCCGCGCGTCGTGAATTCGTCTGCCATCGACTTTTCAGTCCTTTGTCTCATTATCTATATTCCTATGCAGCCTTGCATCTTCATGGGAGCTTTGGTTTCTGATACTCGATGATTTCATGTCTGATTCTCTGGGTGGTTGGGTCACTGAGAACAACTCTTGATACTGCCGTGGTTTCTTTCATGCGTGTTAATCTGGCCTCACTCGGGGAAAAAGTTTTATTTTGCCATCCTATAGACTGGTATTCCTATACCCTTTTAAGGTGCTTTGAAGACTTGGAAGAGCGAGGAAGGAAACACAATTCTCCTGTTAACCCAACCACGAGCTTGTAGGGTCAAGAACGTTTTGTCTGTCAAGTTTTATCACTACTTCATAGCAGACGTTTATTGCTTTGGAACATAGTGTTCATAAATTTGAACGTCAAACTGATTCAAGACCACTTTTCACAAAGTTGACACCAGAAGTTATAACTGCAGACAGCATTGATGCTCTAAAATTAAAAACGAATAGGACCGTATCTCTCTGGTTTAACGTTCATCCACATGGTCTGAATAAAGTGCAACTGAAAGGGACGGGAAGACAAAGGGACAGACACGCAGACGAATGATACACAAGAACAATACCTTCACCACAATGCCATCAGCAGCTTCAGTTCTTTTTTTAGGAGGACGTTTGTGTCTGATATCCTGGTTGTAAGGTCTCAGAGCAGCTCCTGTCACCGCCATTGCTTGTACACACCTGATGCTGGCCACCCCGACAGCTGTATGGCACAGGCTGTGTGTATCAGACACATGGACAGCCGGACGAATCACGTTTACACACACACACACACACACACACACACACACACACACACACACACACGCACGCACGCACGCACGCACACACACACACACACACACACACACACACACACACACATACACACAACACACACACACACACACACACACACACACACACACACACACACACACATACACACACACACACGGGTGGGTCAATATTTGAACATTCATTTATATGATATATGAGCTCAGGACTAGCAACATCTGTATAATTAACATGCCCAACATAGGTACATGGGTGACTCAAGATATGAAGAATGTTTTAACATTAAGCGAGTCGCGAATATTGTCTTTTAACAACTAAAACAATTTGGGTAAACTTTGCTTTATTCTTTAAATCATAAATCTATTGTAAACCGCAATTAAAACTCAGAAGAGTTCTATAAAAAGAAAGTACCTGTTTGTTAATGTGATGAGGAATTTGAGGACATGTAATAAAAAAAAAATCATGCTCCATATAAGGCATCCTTCTCCATGGACCTAAGGACTTGAACGACAAAAGTTGAGCACGATTGAGATATTATTTTTGTCTTGATTTAATTACAATAGAAATTAGAATGAAGAACAAAATAAAGCTTATCTTCCACGATAAGCGTGTGATTTACTTTTTTTCTACAAAGTTTGAAAATCAAACTGTTGAAAGAGAGAAGTAGAGATGAAGGCAAACAAAAGAAAAAAAATGACTGGAAGAGAGGGATGGGAAAGGGGGAAAGGCAGGGGCAAGGGGGGGGGGGGAGTGGGCGTGATCTTAATATCGACCAGAGAGGCAAAACACCGATGCACCCCTACCTAATGTTGGTATAAACGGCGTTGCCTCAAGACACCCTGCCTTACGTCCCTTGGTGTTTCTGCTTTCCGCTTATGTGATAGTCTGGCAGGATTTATTAGGCGTTCCGGACGCTGCCTTTTACTTCTCATTCTTCTTTCGTTCTGTCGTTCTTTCTTTCTTTTTTTTCTGTCTGTCTGTCTTTCTTCTTTCTGTCGTTCTTTCTTACTTTCTTTCTTTCTCTCTCTCTTTCTTTCTTTCTTCTCTTTTATCTTTTTTTTCTTTAAGGGGAAGGGGGGAGGAGAAGGAGAGGTGTGTCTGTGTCTGTAAAGGGACGGCGGAGGGTGGAGACGGGCGGGTTCACATCTTATGAACCTGAATGTCGTAAAGTCGCCTCCTATTGACTTTTCCATCACTTGCCTTGTTAGCCACAGTCTCCCATAAATCCCCTTAGCAGCGTTAGTGTCTACTTTGGGACTGCCGTGCAGTTTACATCAGAACTGGAAAAGGTTCGGGTGCGTCGAATATCTTCTTTTATTTTTTCTCGCTTGGCTCGGACTTCTGAATCGGAAGGCGGGGTGGGATGGGTGGGTTGCTTTCTGTGCGTGTGTGTGTGTGGGTTGCCAGCGGAGGGGTGCTGGAAAGGAGTAGGACGTGTTTTTGGAGACCTTAGTCACTACGAAATTCTTGACAGAGAGGCAATATAGGAGTGTCAGTATTGAAATAACAGACCACCTCGGTTTACTGAACGAAATGTATTTAACAAAACTTTACTGAGCTTAGAAAGAGCCGAGGAAGACCGGAATGGAATGGCTGAAACACGAGTGAGATGTCATAGCACAACTAGCGCATGGTCGTTGACATCAGCTGATGACATATTTCTGTTTTTACTTATGGGCAAATGACCTCCCACAACCCCTCCTTTCTCCTATAGAAGATTTGATCTTGTCAGTCTAATTGCCGTCGCTATACTGACTGAGGTTATATACCTTGTTTCTGAACGTAGGTCCGGTGGGTATTTGATGTGTGTACAATGTTGAGCTTCGTGTATGAGTTAAGAGTACAGAGGCGGATTTGCGATAGATAAATTTCCTCGTTAATGTTTAATTGTGTGTGTGTGTGTGTGTGCGTGCGTGCGTGCGTGCGTGTGTGCGTGCGTGCGTGCGTGCGTGCGTGCGTGCGTGTGTGTGTGTGTGTGTGTTGTGTGTGTGTGTGCGTGTGTGTGAGAGGGAGAGAGAGAGACAGAGAGAGAGAGAGATATCGACAAAGACAGTCAGGCAGACAGACAGACACAATGTGCGTGCGCGTGTGTGTTTGTGTGTTTGTGTGTCTGTATGTCTGTGTTTGTGTTGAAGGTGTATGTGTGTGTGTGTGTTTTTTTTTTGAGTGTATGTGTGTGTGTGTGTGTTGCGTGCGTGCGTGCGTGCGTGCGTGTGTGTATGTGTGTATGTGTGTGTTAGAGAGATAGACACAGAGAGAGAGAAGAGAGAGAGAGAGAGAGAGAGGAGAGAGAGAGAGAAGAACAATAGACTGGAGAAATCCGGGTCCAGATCAGGTGCAAGGCCTACAACATGAGCCGTGCCTAAACAGCGGCTAGTGCGGTCAGTATACATTCTGCAGGCAAACCTCCATTGTGCCTGCTGTCATCACTGGCCCCAGCAATGCAGTTATTCCAGATCCGGATCCAGAAAAAAAATCTAAATGTTATAATAATAGTAATAAAAATAATAATCATCATAACAATGATAAAGATACAACAATAACAACAATATTGATGATAATAATAATTATGAAGAAGACGACGTTGATGATAACAACCACAATAATAATGATTAATAGAAATAATGATAATGATAATAATAATAATATTAATAATAATAATAATGATAATAATAACGATACTAATAGTGGTGGTAGTAATGACATTAATAACAGTAAAGATTAGAGTAATGATAATAATGAAAATAAAATGATTGATTATAATGATGATTATATTAACAATAATACTGATGATGATGATGATAACGATAGTGATGATAATGAGGAGGAGGATATGATAGAAATAATAATAATTATAATAATTATAAGAATAATCACAACAACAACAACAATAATAATAATAACATTAATAATGAAGATGGTGAAAAAACAGCAGCTGCAGCAACAAGATAACTATAACAGTAAAACCACAGTAATATTACTACTACTACTACTACCACAACTACTGCTGCTGCTGCTGCTGCTGCTATTACTTCTGCCATCGCAACGACGACATCAACAAAAAACAATAGACAGATACATACATTCATACATACATACGTACATACATACACACACATAAATACATACATGAATACATATCAATTACTTTAATGCATCAACCTGTCAAATCAACAACAATGCACAGTAGTCCAGATTGCAGGCGCATCGATAAAAGTTATCTTTCACATACTCTCTCTCTCTCTCTCTCTCTCTCTCTCTCTCTCTCTCTCTCTCTCTCTCTCTCTCTCTCTCTCTGTCCCACGTCCTTCTGTCTCTCTCCGGCTGGCTCCAATTCTTTGTCTGTCAACATACATATATGCTTACATACATACGTACGTACGTACGTATATACACACTTGCATATATGCATACATACACACCATACAAACATACAAAATGTTGGTTATATCCCAGCCGACCGCAAAGGGCTATATCAGGGCTGTCATCGCGTTGACGTAAAACAACAACAACGACAACAACAACAGCAGTAATGACAATACAATAACACAGGGATGTCCCTCAATCCGCATCGTTTTCCAGTATAATAGAATTCATGTTCATACATCTCCATTCAAAATACACATGCGTGAGCTGACACCTGTCCCTTCCCCTCATCCCCTGACGATCTCCTTTCTCTCCTCCCTCCATACCCAGACTAGTTTTCCCTTCGCAGGCACAAGTATAGACATTCCGACCATCCATCCCTACAAATAACCATCACCCCCATCACCAACCCCTGCCTCACACAAACACAGACAAAACACACACACACACACACACACACACACCACACACACACACCGCACGCACGCACGCACCACGCACGCACGTACGCGCACCCACGCACGCACACACGCACGCACGGACACACACGCGCACACGCACGCACGCAAGCACGCATGCGCGCGCGCACGCGTGCACACACGCAAGCACACACACACACACACACACACACCGCGCGCGCGCGCGCGCGCCGCACGCACGCACGCCACACACACACACACACACACACACACACACACACACACGCACGCACGCACGCACGCACGCACGCACACACACACACACACACACACACACACACATAGGCACGCACACACACGCAAGCACACACGCATACACACACGCACGCACGCACGCACACAAAGCACGCACGCAAAGCACACAGACACACACACACACACACACACACACATACACATACTTGTACCCATACTTTAGCAAGCTGTATCAAATGCCATATTGAAAAGAACTATTCAAATTATTTGAAAATATACACAGACGGTTCGTGCATTGATAAACAAACAGGTTGTGCATTCTTAATACCAGACTTAAGAGTAGAGAAATCATTTTATATCGGAATTAACAAATCGATATTTACAGCAGAATTAACAGCGATACTCCTGGCTTTAAATTATCTTTTAAACTTTCCAAAAACAATATTTAAAATTCTGTTCTGTGTTGATTCTAAATCAGCTCTTCAGGCATTAAAAGTTTCTCAATTGCACACAAGACCTGAAATGGTCATAGAGATAAATTGTATGATACACATGTTGATTGCAAGAGGAACCCATGTAGTTTTTTGTTGGATTCCTTCACATAGTTCTTTTCATTATAATGAAAAAGTAGACAGGGCAGCTAAACGTGGAGCCAAAAATAGTTTTGGTTCAGAACTGTTTGATTTCCCCTTATCAGTACATGAACAGTGTAACTTAGTTCAGTCGCATATCTGGAAAGCTTTCGAATATAGTATGGTAGATCACGTTTATAAAGAACAGTTTGATATTAAAAGAATCAAAGAGAATTTCAATCTTAATAGAAAATTACTCTCATTAATGCACAGGTGGAAACTTAATGCATTTAAAACAAAATATGTAAAAAAAAACGTAGTTTGCGTATGTGGAAACAAAATTACTCCAATTCATATTGTTTCATGCAATGATATGAAAAAAATCATTCCAGTATTGAAGCAAAATACTGTGCAGGCCATTTTTCAGTCACCAGCTTTAACGTACGAATTCTTTGTACACTTAGAGCGCACCCCTATTGGAAAATACTTATAATATTTTTATTAACTTTATTTGCGGGGGATAAGAAAGGAAGGGGGGTGGGTGGATAACATTGGGCGGGGAGGGGGGGGGAAGCAAAGGATTTTGTTTGTTTATTCTTTTTTCTTGTTTTCCTTTTTTCTTTAGTACTGTCATCCCTTTTGACTTTAATTGATAAGTTAGTTGTTGGTTATAAGTATTTTGTTTCATGTTAATCTTCACTTATGACTTGTGTAAAGATATTCATACACTTACACACCCACAACTCTCTCACTCACACACACAGGCACACATACTCACACACACACACACACACACGCACACGCGCGCGCGCACACACTCACACGCACACACACATTCGCGTGCACGTGCACCCATACATATACACATACACACATTATGTGCACGCTCGCAATTACTTCCGTACACATTCACTTTTTTTTTTTTGTCTAATATCACGAATAGTGGATAGACGTTAAATGAAGGACACACACACACACACTTGTACCCACACACACTTAAGTGTACGTGCTCGCCCATACTTGAACGCTCAGATACACATAAGAGACAAAAAATAAATCAGGTCTGGAAGGAAGAAGAACAGAATCGAATGCAGGGTGCAAAAGACTGTTTCAAAAAGGTATGAACTCCACAAACCTTTGATTAATCAGGTCTTGCACTACTTATGAGAGAGGAGTGAATTCGGTTTTCACGTTCCTTCATTGTTATTGTCCAGCCGATCACACAAACCTTTTTCACGGATGTCAAACTCAAAGCAAACTTACTGAAGGAAAAAAGGCACATTAGAAAATCGACAACAGCACGCACACACACCACACACACAACACAACACACAACACACACCCCACAACACACAAACGCGCCGCGCGCACGACGCATGCACGCGCGGCACACCACAACAGTCACACACACGACGCACGCGCGCGGCACACACACACACACACACACACACACACACACACACACACACACACACACACACACACACTCACACACACACAATCAGCATAAGTAATCATGACATGAATTTCAAGCTATTGACATCTTCAGGCACATTAATTTTTACCTTTGCTGACAGGGATCTTGACTTCTCAGATCCAGGTTTTCTAAGAGAGAGAGACACAGAGAGAAAGAGCGAGACAGAAAGAGATTTAGATAGATAAACACATTATAAGCAAATACATTTAATGAATGAATACAGAAAGCTATTATAAATACGGAAAAAAAAAACTTTTTTTTCAATGCTGCCAAATACATTCTAAAGCCATATGAACAGGCAGACAGTGACGGATGTGCATCGCTAGTGTTCATTCTGGATAATGTGCACAATTTCAACATCCTAAACGCCTGATTAAAAACAAACTACAAACTAAAACAACAACAGCAACAACAAAAAGCTAGCATGTCATAATCCGCTTTAGATACCAAGATTTTCAAGAGTTTCCAGAAAAAGACAGGACGCGGTTCAAAGGGAAGAAAACAATGACGACAGAAAAGAAACAAGATGCAAAGC
>CM065720.1:49577616-49580116 GCA_033310375.1 Conus canariensis
CCCTGGAGTGTTCATGCATGTGGAGAGCGGATGGAATGGATGGAGACGATCTTACTCTGCACAACATCACCAGAATGGCGACACATTTGGGCAGGTTGTTTCAAACAGCACCGTTTCATGCAGGGCCTTGACAGCTAACAGTCGAACTCAAAGCATCCAACGGTGACAGTCATGTTCAACCTCTGAACTAGCCTGGCTCCCAGACCATACAGGAAAAAAAACTAAGATAAAGTGACGGGGGAAAACCAACCAACCAGCCAACCAACCAAACAAACAAACAAAAACAAACCAATTATCAGCACAAGACTGCACAGTTGCACTCAAGGTCAAGGAAGGTAACAGAAGATGGATGAAAATAATTTTTTTTAATCTCACCCCCCCCTCCCCCCTCCTGCCAAGCTCACCTCCCCCCTCCCCCGTTTCACACCTACCCTTTCTCTAGGGACACATAGCGGCAAGACCATAATTGCATTGTCAAGAATACAGGTGGATGTCCTAGAGACGTGTTCTAAACGATTCCTCCAATGTCTTTTCTTTTCCGCTTTTTTTTCCCTTTGCTTCAAAACCATTTTTTTCCTGTTTTCCGGAGAGACGGTCATGTTTCAATTATCTATTTCCTAACCTTTGTGTAGTCTCTCTCTCTCTCTCTCTCTCTCTCTCTCTCTCTCTCTGTCTCTCTCTCCTTCTCCCTCTCTCTCTCTCTCTCTCTCTCTCTCTCTCTCTCTCTCTCTCTCTCTCTCTCTCTCCCCATCCTCCCATTGTTCTTACACGTTATGTTCATACACACTTTGTGTGATATATGTATTTGTGTGTGGGAGGGGGTGGGTGGGGGTGGAGTGGTGAAATGGGTACGCGTGCACGTGTGGGTGTACGTGCGTGCGTGCGTGTGTGTGTGTGTGTGTGTGTGTGTGTGTGTGTGTGTGCGCTCGCGCGCGCGCGTGTGTGTGTGTGTGTGTGTGTGTGTGTGTGTGTGTGTGTGTGTGTGTGTGTTGTTGTGTGTGTGTGTGTGTGTGTGTGTGTGTGTGTGTGTGTGTGTGTGTGTGTGTGTGTGTGCACGCGCGTACATGAGAGAGAGAGAGAGAGAGAGAGAGAATTAGATTATTGGTTTCTTTCACATTTTGTTTGGCTCTGTTTTTCTCCTTGCTTGAACATTGTACAGTACGCAGCTTGCAATAATAAAAAAAAGCCGCCGGAAGGTGCCAGAGTGTAGATTTTAAATGTCTTCAGAAGGAAGAAAAAACATTCAACAAAGGCGTCATCTGGAAGCTAATAAAGCAGCAAACAAACTAAATCAAAGCTGTCTGCTAAAACAGAAGAAAAAGAAGAAGGGTGTGATGTTGTTGATAACGATGGTGATAGTGATAGAGAAGTGGAAAGAAAGAAAGAAAGAAGAGGACTGGGAATTTAGAGGAGGAGGAGAAGGTAAAATATGTAACAGTTTCTTACATGAATAAGCGTACACAATATTTTCTAAGTTTTCTTAACTCGTAACTTGCAGCAGTACAAGGTAAGCGTGGGGCTGACAAGACCAAACAGAAGTAGCAAGGTGACCTACTTGGATATCTTCAGTATTTTCATTTTGCTTTCAATTTCTTGAACTCACGATCTTTGAACATGCATGTTTGATTTTTTTTTAGTATAATACTTCGTAAGGAGACAAGAGACCACGCAGGTTTGCACATAATCTTGACCTAAGAGAAAGGTTAAAACAAATCAAACTTTCAACCAGGGATTCTCGCAGTAAACCATCACATCAAAAACCCCAATATTATGTATGTCCGTTCTACAGTCGGTCGTTGTCGTGGTAATTATACACGATGATACAACGGCACAGATACACCTTTAGTTGGCAATGACTTTGTTAACGTTCGCTGGTAACAAACACTGTAAATCATGATGCAAAACAACCAGTATCTTCATGCGGGATGTTACGGGTTCGAAAAAGTCTAGCATGTATTCGGAAGCTCAAAACGTGCAACTGTTTGACATCAGATAACTTAATTCATGTAGGAATTTTAAAAAGAAAAGAAAAATTTGCTAATGCTGCAACGCTTTGAGCTTTTAGAAATGATTCTCTCTCTGTCTCTCTCTCTCTCTCTCTCTCTCTCTCTCTCTCTCTCTCTCTCTCTCTCTCTCTCTCTCTCTCTCTCTCTTTCCCCCGTACTCCCACTATTCTTATATGTTGTGTTCATGCACACTTTGTATGACATGTGTATTTGTGTGTGGGAGGGGTGGGGATGGGAGTGGGAGTAGGAGAAATGTGTATGCCTGTGTGCATGCATGTGTGTGTGCATGCACACATTCCTCTCTCTCCCCCCTCTCTCTCTCTCTCTCTCTCTCTCTCTCTCTCTCTCTCTCTCTCTCTGGGTGTTTCCATGCGTGTGTGTGTGTGTTTGTGTGTGTCTGCATGTCACTGTGTGCAAATGTGTGTTGTTTGTTTGTTTGTTTGTTTGTTCTGTGTGTGTCCGTGCATGTTAAGGACATTGGAAACTCAGCCACC
>CM065720.1:49587616-49600116 GCA_033310375.1 Conus canariensis
TGTCATGTTGTGCTTATTTGTCCACAACTTCGTGATCTCAGAGAACAATTTATTCCTCATAAATATTTCAAACAACCATGCTTATTTTAAACTTGTTATGTTAATGTCGTCAAGAAATGAGAGTGTTGTTAAGGAGCTCGTGATATATTTGAACAAAGCATTTGATAGAAGAAGTTTGTATTTAACTTAATAATACACTATTCATGAGCCTGCATATATTTCTTCATGTACACCCCCCTTCTAAGGGGCTAAGGCCTTTATGAATAAAATCTCTCTCCTCTCTCTCTCTCTCTCTCTCTCTCTCTCTCTTCTCTCTCTCTCTCTCTCTCTCCTTGTTCACCATCATCAAGCTTCAAGTAAAAAAAAAACCAGCATTATATGAACGAAGACAGCTGCCAAACGTTTTCCTTCCTTTATCCTATCATTAACGCGTAATGCAAGATGGGCCAGCCCCATACATCGTTTCTTTGCCTGTAATTGTCAAAGCACGGCTAAAATCACTGTACACTTCCCTCGGTTCTGACTCCTCCACCCTACACATCAGCTGGCGGGCACACGGACATACACAGATACAGAGAGAGGGAAAGAAAGAAAGAGACAGACAGACAGACAGACAGACAGACAGACAAAACAGACAGACAAACAGAGGCGAAAGAGGGAGACGAACCACACACGTAAACACACATACGCGCGAGCACGCGAAGCACGCACGCACGCACTGCACGCACGCACGCACGCACGCACGCACGCGCGCACGCACGCACGCGCACACACACACACACACACACACACACACACACACACACCGCAACGTGAATGTAGAGGAAATTTTTTTAAAAAAATTAAGAGATGAAGGGAAGAAAATGGGGAGGTGGGGAGGGAGAGGCAAACTATGTCAGAATAAACTTTTGTTTTGAAGGCAATGATGAATTGTGTAACACTACTTGGTGCTGTATGACAGTGCTGAACAAAAGAACAGGTGTATGTAAATTCTTATTATAATTGACAGCGAAATCATATAAAAGAAAAATGAACCGCTTAAAATTAAAAGAAAAAAATATGTGTTTAGTCGTTATCAAAGATAAGAATTAAAAACATACTTCAAGACGTGTGTGTGTGTGTGTGTGTGTGTGTGTGTGTGTGTGTGTGTGTGTGTGTGTGTGTGTGTGTGTGGGTGCGCTGGTGTGTGTTTGTATGTGTGTGCGTATGCACGTGTTTGTTTGTCAGAGAGAGAGAGAGAGAGGGAGAGAGAGAGAAGGGAGAAAGAGATCGGAGAAAACGAAGACAGTGAAAAAAAATCGGGGGCCATTATCTGAAAGCTTAATGCTAGCCTTCATTCGTCCATCACTATTTTGTTTTTCACCAGAACACCCAAAAGACAAAACGCCCTGGCAGCTTGGTACGTGGCGATATTTGAGAGCTGCAGGGCAGATGTGGGAGAAAGACAGACGGGGTCATCAGGAGAGTGGCTGGGGAGTAGAGGGTGGGGGAAGAGATAAAGAGACAGACAATACGACAGAGAGAGAGAGAGAGAGAGAGAGAGAGAGAGAGAGAGAGAGAGAGAGAGAGAGAGAGAGAGAGAGAGAGAGAATCATAAAGGAGGGGGTGAAAGAGAGAAGTATTGAGAGAGAGAGAGAAGACAGAGAGACAGAAGACAGAAGAGAAGAGAGACAGGCAGACGTAGTCCTAAGGTAGAGAGAGTTAGAAATACAGAGGGAGGGGAATGGTAGGGAGGGAGTTAGGTGTGAAGAAGAGAAGATAAATAGAATTGTGAGTGGAATGTAGAAGGAGTGGGTATAAGAGACGCCCGGGATAGAGAGGAAGAGAGATGGGTGAATAAAGAAACACACTTACGAAGAATAGAGGGGGGGGGGGGAAGGAGGAGGGAGAGTGTAATAGTATCGTACCTTAGTGTAGATCTATTCGCCATGTAGAAACACATCAGAGTGAATGCCCCGGCTAGATTGATCTCCCTTGTCAACTGCCGAGCAACGATAAACATCAACGATGCCAGCGCTCTCATATTTAGGCTCTGCTTTGTTTACATAGTTCTTCAATGCCCTACACAATAATATTACAGAGAGAGAGAGGGGGGGAGGGGACACACACACTTACGCACGCACGCACGCACGCACTCTCACAAGGGCTGACATGCACAAAATGAATACCTGAATATATGATAGTGCTTTCAACTGATATTATTTGCTGTACATACCTCTTACATGTAGTCAAATAACCACCATTACGAAATACTTCAACATTCGTTTTGTCCTTATTTACCTTGTGCCCAAGTCTTCGTGCGACAGTATATACACTTTCTAGCTATGTTTGTAAGCAAATAAGTTTCAGACAAAAAAACTGTTTGCAAAGAGTGAAGTAAGTAATTCTATCAATTGAATATAACAACATGCCTACCCTTTTCAATATTCTCTGACATAATCCATTGATAAAGAAGGAAAATAAAGCATAACTGCAAACCCCTGTATAATCCCTTGTGTTATATATAATGTTATCACTGAACCTAGCTCAGCTCTTTAGTTCGACTTTTGCATTTTGATATGTAAGTTTCACACAACCAAAGACCTATAGTTTGTTGTTGTTGTTGTTGCTGTTGGTATGAACTGGCCATAACAGTTTCCTGAAATGAATCGTAAGTTTTCTCAAAATCAACAAAAGCAGCATATAATTTTCGATAATTCCGCAAATTATTGTTGAACAGCAGCCAGCAGAGTGATATATGATCTTCAGTGCTGTCATCCTTTTCTAAGCCAACCTGATCTCACCTGTAATATTTTCAACCGAGCCACTCAGCTAGTCTTTTATTGATTATCGAACCGTGCAGTTTCATTTCCCTATTAAGTAATGACTTTCCCCTATAATTGTTCGGATGACTGATACCGTTGTTTTACATACAAAGGAAGATTGACAGACTGTGCAGTTTTCCCTGGCTTAGAGGGGTGCACAACACGCTGTGTTTGTTTTGAGACGTCGTTCCTTGTGCCACTTCAAGTACATTGTCATTATACAGCCAGAATAACCTTTAACCATTTGATGAATAGATGATGGTGTATCATTATGGCTCTCCTTTGTCGTTTCCTAGCTTCTTTAAGATGAGAGAGGAAAACTTCCATCTAATCGCCCTGACCGCGAATTTCAGTATAGTAGCTTTCTTTTAATTGCCGTGTAGCTTTCAGCAACTTTACTTTGTAAAGGTACCTCTTGTTATGGCTGGTTAGTTTTCCTTGTGAATTTACACGGTGGATCCTATCAAAAATGATTTTATCAGTAAGTTCTAATTTGTCTAAAATCTTGTAGTTTAACAAATGTTTACAGTCTTCTGCAGTCTTATTTCTGTCCTTTAGGATGCCATGAACAATTATGTTATATGTAAATCGTCGGATTTCAGTTCCAAACCTTACACATCATAGTTTATTTTAGTGATTAATGAATTGCTTATGGCTTTATAACCATACTCATTTACAACGTTACGCCAAGAGGAAACAGAAACAGGGCACATCCAGAAAGCGATAAGGGAGCGTGGAAAGGGATGCAGGAAGACAGTGTGTGTGTGTGTGTGTGTGTGTGTGTGTGTGTGTGTGTGTGCGTGCGTGCGTGCGTGCGTGCGTGCGTGCGTGGTGTGTGTGTGTGTGTGTGTGTGTGTGTGTGTGTGTGTGTTTATACGTGTGAGATATAGAGAGAGAGTGGGGATGGAGGGCAGGAGAGAGAGAGAGAGAGAGAGAGAGAGAGAGAGAGAGAGAGAGAGAGAGAGAGAGAGAGAGAGAGAAAATCCGATATCAAAGATAGAAAAAAAAAATTAGACCCTACAGACAGAACCTGCTACCTTCATTATCTGTATTCCACACCTGCCCCTTTTCCCACTGACATTTTTTTTTCTATCACCAGAAAGACCCACGAAAGAAAAAATCGGCCAAAAGAAGCTTTGGACACTGGAACATCGACGCACAACCCCAGTTCTGATCCATGGCTGTACTCTGGCTCGCTGCTATCGACTTTCCCTCGATGTCTCTCTTCACTCCTCTTCCTTGAGGGAATCCTAAAATCTATCATCTCTGGGGAATCAAAGCCTCCGCTCTGACCGTGGGCGTGCGCACGACAATACTGATCACAGAGACTGAGTCATTAATCAAAAGGTCGTGACCTTTCTTCCGCTGTTTTCCTGCCACCCAAACTTCGGTGTTTTCACGTGCGAAAGAGGTAGACAGGAACTAAAGGAAAACGACAAACTGTTACACTGAAATAAAACAGTTTTCTTTACGCGAACAGTATTATTGTTTGTTATGCTTAACTGACCAGAGACAGACGGACAGACAGACGAACAGACTGACGCACAAACAGACACACTGACAGAGACAAAGCTAAACAGACAAACATACAGGCAGACACACAGACGAGGAAGAGAGAGAGAGGAGAGAGAGAAAAGGAGAGAGAGAATTGTCAGAGAGAAAAAGGGAAGAGAGAGGGAAGACTGAGACAGGAGAAGGAAAGGACAGACGAAGAATATGAACTAATTAAAAAAGAACAAAATTCACAAAATATGAGTATCAGCTAAAACCCAGACGCGCTTCTATACTTGCTCATGTGTGTGCGTGTGTGTGTGTGTGTGTGTGTGTGTGTGTGTGTGTGTGTGTGTGTGTGTGTGTGTGTGTGTGTGTGTGTGGTGCGTGCGCGCGTAAGACACAGGGAGAGAAAGACAGATAGACAGACAGACAGACAGAGAGACAGGGAGACAGAGAGTGAGAGAAAGAAAGACAGAGAGATTCATCTAAAAATGTATGTATGTATGCATGTATGCAAGGCGCCTGAAAACATACTTTCTGGACCACGACTGTGTCTGTTGTTGGTGTTTTGAACATTTATGGACAAGGTTGCATAATTGTACGGTGTATGTTTGCATGTATGTATGTGTGTATGTATGTATGTATATGAGTGTGTATGTATTAATGAATGTATTTCCCATGGCCAGCTCAATTGTTAGGCAGGAAAGAGAGACAATTAGAGAGGGGGGGGGGAGATGGAGAGAGAAAAGATCTTTTACCCAGTTAAATCGTCCAATAACTCAGCCAGTGATAAAGTTATTCATGTACTTAATCATGTATCTAGGCTCATTCAACAAGAAAGTCTGTCGTTACATCAGTCGTGTAGTGTATTACTAAAGGCTCTATTACCGTATTTATGTATCCGACTGAATTAAACTTTTAACAATCATCTCAGTCGTTAAATTGGCAATATTATGCAACACTAAAGGGTCCATTATTGCATTTGTGTCCATACTAATTAAGTTTAAAAAACATGAACAAGTAATCAATAATCATTGTTTGTATCTCACGTTTGTACAACATCCTATAGACGTGTTAGAGAAGGGTCTACCAGAGACTGTTGCTACTAAAGCCAACTTAGTCATGAATACAGAAAACAAAACTGAGCAGCAGACGTCACCCTGCCTAACACCAGATGTATAATACATACATTGTGCTAAAGCAGCAGCACACAGTCGTGCACTGCTAGGTCATTTATACAGCTGTCTACCAGTGCTGAGAGAGACGGGCGAGTGGAAAGGACTGCTGACCTCAAACGAGGCAGGCGATGGGTGGAATAGAGCACACGGATGGGACGGATAGGCAGAGGTCATTCTCTGTAGATCTGACCACACATAGAAGGACAGAGGATGAGAGAAAGGGAAGGGGGAGAAGGGGTAAGGAGGTAAAAGGGGGGAGACAGACAGGCACATTCAAAAACAAAGATCCATTTTAAAACACTACTTAGTTTCCGACAAAATCTTAATTCTGTGAACCCGACAAACTATTCTGAAAGAACGCCCAAGTGAGGAAAACACACACACACAGGCGCGCGCGCGCGCGCACGCACGCACGTACGCACCCACGCATCACGCACGCACGACACACACACACCACACACACACACACACACACACACACACACACACACACACACACACACACACACAAAAGGACGTGCACGCGCGCGCGAGCGCGCTCGCACAACGACTACAGGTATGATTCTTCAACGGATTGGAGAACTGATTACTGAAGGCGTTGTTAAAACACGGGGCTCGCCAAACAAGCTGACCTTTTAGCCGAATGCCAATTATTACGCCGATTCCGTCTTGCTGACTGAGAAACATTTTGGCCTCGAGTGGTGAATAACTGTGTAAAGATCACTGGCAAACGGAACGGAATCAGATGTTCGTACATTAGAGAGGAAAGACAAATCTAAGATATATCCTGAAAGAAACGGCCTGCTTTCTCTTGAGTCGTACATTGGGAACGCGAAACAAAGAAAAGAAAGAAAGGGTTGTACCTGGAATCAGAACTCTCTCTCTCTCCTCTCCTCTCTCTCTCTCTCTCTCTCTCTCTCTCTCTCTCTCTCTCTCTCTTGATGTTGTGTGAGTGTGTGTGTGTGTGTGTGTGTGTGTGTGTGTGTGTGTGTATGGCTATCTTTGTGTGTTTCTGTGTTGTGTGTGTGTGTGTGTGTGTGTATCTGTGTGTGAGTGTGTGCATGTGCGTGCGCGCGCGCGAGTGTGTGTGGTGTGTGTGTGTGTGTGTGTGTGTGTGTGTGTGTGTGTGTGTGTGTGTGGCGCTTCCCTGCATGCTTTGTGTGTGTGTGTGTGTGTGTGTGTGTGTGTGTGTGTGTGTGTGTGGTGCGTGCGCGCGCGCGTGTGTGTGTGCGTGCGTGTGAGTGTGTGTTGTGTGTGTGTGTGTGTGTGGTGTGTGTGTGTGTGTGTGTGTGTGTGTTATGGAGGGAGGAAGGGAGGAGGGCGCCGTACTGACGCTCGCTTTTTGTCTGTCCGTCGTTGCTTCTGTCTTTGTGTGTTTGTGCGTAAGTGCATGCAAGTGAAGATTTAATTGTGAGGGTGAATGTATGGTCTTGTGTGTGTGTGTGCGAGTGTGTGTGTGTGTGCGTGTGCGTGTGTGTGTGTGTGTGCGTGCGTGCATGTGTGTGTGTGCGAGTGTGTGTGGGGTGCGTGCGTGGTGTGTGTGTGTGTGTGTGTGTGTGTGTGTGTGTGTGTGTGTGTGTGTGTGTGTGTGTGTGTTTTTTCACAAGGGGGAAAGGACAGGCAGACAGACAGACAGAATAGAACGACAGGTAATAAAGGGAAGCTCTGACTAAAGAGGGGGGGGAGGGGGGGGGCGATGTTTTGTTTTGATGTCAGTCTGTATGTTTTGCCACCAAGGAGGACAATGTTTGAAGAAAGAAGATAAGTGAGTAAAAAAGTAAGTTAATAAGCAGGTAAGTGAGTGAGTAAGTAAGCACATAAATACATCAAACAAGTAAAAGACAAAGATTGTGTGTGTGTGTGTGTGTGTGTGTGTGTGTGTGTGTGTGTGTGTGTGTGTGGTGTGTGTGTGTGGTGTGTGCGTGCGTGCGTACGTGCGTGCGTGCGTGCGTGCGTGAGTGCTTGCGTGCGTGGTGTGTGGTGTGTGTGTGTGTGTGTGTGTGTTTTAGTGTGTGTGTGTGTGTGTGTGTGTGTGTGTGTGTGTGTGTGTGTGGTATGAGTGTGTGTGTGTGTGTGCGTGCGTGCGTGTTTAAGAAAACGAGTGAAACGGTACATATTTAAGATGGTCACGAAAAAGAGTTGGGATGGGGCGAATGTATACTCTGAGTACATATCTCTATGCGTTCACTACAGATTTCATGATGACAACCAAATCTCAGAGGTAAAAACAACATATTGGGCTGGTACCTTCATCTTGTATGTCCGTAGACCAGATTATGCTGGAACATGTTTAGATTCAGTTCTGTTAATTTTGCATTTCTGCATATTACATTATCAAATACGCTTCGGCATTTCAGGTAGAAAAATAGCGACTCTTGGAGGCAGGGGCCTCTTAGGTCTTTTTTTTTTTTTAATAAGCACGACGATTTTTTTCCTAGCATAAACAGAGACAGAATAACACGCTGGCCTCCCCCAAGGCTCGGCGGAAACGGTCAGCTCTGGCAGAGAACAAAGTACCGGACCTCTCCAGAGAAGACTGGACTGTGGTAGCATCACGAGGAGAGGAGAGACAAGAGAAGACAGCAGAGACAGACATACAGAGAGAACGAACGAACGAACGAACGAACGAAATTTAGTTTTACCAGGGTAATGAGATAAGCAATACAAATGCTTTTTTCCACCCAGCCCTGGGGCAAAAGGAAAGAAAAACAAATTAAAGATCAAATTAATGCATTTAAAGATCAAATTAATGCAAATACATATAAAAAGAAGAAAGTATAACAAGATCTTGTACAGTTCAATACAAATTAGCTATTGTCCACACCATTGACAAACGAACGTAATAGAGAAACGCGTGAACATAGCGAACAAGGGGAAGGAAACGGGGAAGGAAAAGGCCAGGGGTAGGTTTGGGGTAAATGGAGAGAGAGAGAGAGAGAGAGAGAGAGAGAGAGAGAGAGAGAGAGAGAGAGAGAGAGAGAGAGGAGAGAAACGAACGAACGAACGAACGAATTCCACTTCAAGAGGGCAGTGGACCAAGCATGGATGCCTTCCACATCCAGCCCCCTGGGCAAGGAAAAATCAATATATAGTAAAAAGCAAATCAAACAAACACACATGAAAAAATGAACAATTGCTTGCATGAAAACCTTTGACAAAAGCAGTAAGAAGAAAAAGAACCAATAAACACCACCACCACCAGTACCAACAACCACAAGAAGAAAACAAAATGATTAGGGCAAGAGGGGAGGGGGGGGGGGGGGTGAATGGAGAGAGAGAGAGAATACGAATATTTTATGAGGGTAAACAGATAAGCTGACAAGCTTCTTTACACCATGCCCTCAACAAACAAACAAACAAAAATACAACTTACAACCATGTTTTATGGAGCGGAAAATGGCCATTTGACTTGGACTGGGAAAAGGTCCTTTGAAATCGAAACCATGCCGGCATTTTAAAGATGTTTCCATAAGGAATTGTGGTAAGCCTTTTTGAAAGATATCAAACTACAGCTGTGCTTAAGATGATCGGACAATTCATTCCAAAGTCTGGCACCCGAGTAAGTAAGGGAGGTCATGAAGAGATTAGTCCTAGGTCGTGGGGTGAAAATAGTACGTTTGCTACGAATATCGTTTACGATGAATTTTCTATGGAGATAAGACGGCGTTAAATTATTTATAATTTTGTACATAAAATTAGCTTTATTAAAGCGGCATTTAAACCCAAAGGGAAGAATACCTAAGTATTTGTAATCACTGGGTAGGAGGGACGATGATTTGAGCAGAATAAGTTTGAGAGAACGTCTGTATAAGCTCTCAAGAGGTCTTAAGGAGTTTTAATTGCCAAATCCCAGCAAGTTGAAGCAGTCTATGTCCGATTGGATGTATGCATGGAAAAATATCTTTCCGAGTATGCTCATCAAGAAAATGCTTTATTCTATTTAGCTGAAACGCTTTCTTGGACAGTTTTTTTACAAAGTAAAGATATGTGGCTAGACAAAAATATCTTATTATCAAGTGTAAGACCTAGCAATTTGTGCAAATTTTAAGGCTTGGCAGGCTGGTTTTAATGTTTTGTCTTTTCTGTCTGGTGGTAACTAACATGAACTTTGACTTGAGAGGGTGAAGAGCCATATGATTTGCTTCGGTCCAGCTGACTAATTTATCTAAATCTTTCTGCATGTTGCAGCACACTATTTCCGGACTTTTATCTTTATTATAAAGGGTAGTATCATCAGTAAACAGTTCAGTAGACGACGTTACATGAAGTGGTAAATCGTTAACATAAATAGAAAACAAAATAGGACCTAAAATAGATCCTTGAGGATTACCATATTTCGCCGTCATAAGAGGTGACATAATGAAATCCTGAAATACTGCTTGTCTTCTATTGTTCAAAAAAGATGAAAGGAGATTTACTGAGTCTGAGGTAAGTCCATATAAAATACATTTTCTATATAAAAGATCATGATCAATGGTATCAAATGCTTTTGCAAAATCAACAAAGACAGCAGCAGTGAATAAATCATTGTTTATGTTCAAATGCCATTCTTCTATTAAGTTTGTGAGCATGGTGTGGCAGGAATGACTGGCTCTAAATCCACTCTGATTGGGGTGAAATAGATCATATTTGGTGAAATGTGCCTGTAAGATTACATTTAATGTGTTTTTCCAAAGGTTTGGATAGAGCAGATAAAATAGAAATCGGTCTACAATTGGATGGGTCCCAAAGATCACCAGCCTTATGAATCGGCAGCACTTTGGCATCCTTAAATACTTGTGGATAACAACAATTTTCAAGACAGAGATTGTAAACATATGTAATGTGTTCCGAAATAATGGGTGCATATATCTTCAAGATTTTGCTGTCAAGTCCATCCAAACCCCGTGAACGAGACTGTTTTAAAGATGATAGTTCTTTGAAAACTTCGTGCACACTAATGAATGGGAACTGAAGTTTTGTGTATATGATTTTTGAATCACAAAAATGTTTTAACAAAAACAGATCGTTTGACTGTGAGTTGTCTGTCGTAACAACTCTTTGGGCAACAGTTGTGAAATGTTTGTTCAGCTTTTCGGCAGAGAGATTATCACTACAAGGGACTGTTGCTAATGACTTTTTCCCTGATAGTTGGTTTATAGCTTTTCAAATTGATTTCGTATCACTTTTAGATTTAATCAAGTCATTAAAATACTTTTTTCGAGCGCGTCGTTTCATTGCGGTTACTTTGTTTCGCTGTTTCTTGAAGTTATCGTCTTTGCCAGTGTCTTGCAATAGTTTCTCGCGAGTCTGGATTTCGACATTAATTTCTGCATTCAACCATGGTGCTTTTTCTATGTATTTGACCCGCTTGGTTCTTAGGGGGGCATGTTTATCAAAAACGGACATGAAAATTGTATACCATATTAATAATGCTTTATCCGGGTTTGTATGTTGGTAAACCTCTGTAAAGTTTGCCATGCTTAAGTCAGACAGGAACTCTTCCTCAGTAAAGTTTCTATAGGAGCGAAACGATATACATTTATGACCACATCTGGGAATTTTTATGCCTTTCTTTGACAGGTTAAGCATACATAAAGAGACAGACAGACAGAGACGGACGGACAGACAGACAGGCAGACAGACAGACAGAGAAGGAGATATTTCCGTTAATGTTCCATGTGCGTCTTGGTTTTTTCATTCGGCGCCTTATCGGTTAGAGAAAACTGGCAATAAAGACGCGGGAGAGCGTAGCTTCCTTGAACCTGCCTTGACTCATTAAGAGAGAAGAGAGCTGATTAATTTGGTCGTTGCTCCATAAAAGATAGGTTTACCACAGGGAAATTCTGACCTGGGTTTGTGAAGCTTAGCAAAAACTCATGCAAAAGGATTTCAGATTAAAGGCCTGGGAAAAAATTGCTAAACGTCTCTTCTCTCTCTCTCTCTCTCTCTCTCTCTCTCTCTCTCTCTCTCTCTCCACACACACACACACACAACACACACACACACACACACACACACGCATACACACACATCACAGATACACACACATACACACACACACACACACACACACACACACACACACACACACACACGCACGCACGCACGCACGCACACACACACACACACACACACACACACCACGCTCACACACACAAACACACACACACACACACACACACACACACACAACACACACACACACACACACATCACACGCACACACACATACACACACACAAATATACACACGCACACACACACACACACACAACACACCAACACACACACCACACACACACACACAGAATCACTTTCAGTCATGTAGTCCATCACGCCCTGTCCCGACTGTGACTCCCAAGTGCACATCCCATCCCACCCCAACTTCTTCTTTGACCACATTTCTTTATGTATGTAGAGAGTGTTGGCAGTGAACGCCTGCAGTGCTGCCAGTTTCTGGCTCACTTTCACGTTCATCAAGGGTGCGTCACCGAGTGCGGACTAGCCTTAACACGTTACAGCATGTGGTCTACACCACGTCACAACAAGTAAAGAGACAAACTAGAACGGCACCCGGGAGAGCTCACGAAGAGCGAACAAGTTACCATTTCATAGCCGTAAGGGGAAGTGATAATAAAAACTGAGAGGGTTCCTCATCATGTAGATTTTAATCTGCAGGATATTGCCATTACAAACTGTTAGTGTTAATATGACAATAAAGTCTTCATTTCCATGAAAATATACTAATTCTTTAACATGTATCATTTGGCAAGCAGTAGGTTCACAGTATTTATATTCTATGGAAACTGTGTACAAATCTGGCTGAACAGAACTTGGATCCATAATCACAATCAAATTTGCAGTACGGACCTGCGAGAAAATTTAATGGGCTTGTCCTTGAGTTACATCCCATCATTCATCTAAGCTGATGTAAATGGGTTGAGTGGTTAACGTGAAAACTTGTTGACTGAGAAACAAACATATTTACAAACTAAAGATAACGTCCTCGGTTGAGGAAATAAGCAACAAACAAGCTGGGAAG
>CM065720.1:49605116-49612616 GCA_033310375.1 Conus canariensis
CCTTCTCTACGGATACACCATCACTTTTGTGGAAAAACATGTAACATCAATAATGTATGCAGCTTTACAAATATAGTTATAATATTAAACTAAGTTCCATCCCATTTCTTCACCTTTCAAACCATCAATTAATTCATTTATTATGCCATCACTTATAGAGATGCTAAAAACGATATTCTATCATACTTGTATCTAAACGCTGTAGAGCCATTTTACCTGAATAGCTTTGAAATCATCAGCAGCTTTGGATTATATATGGAAGATAATTGATCAGCAAAGAGTCATGTTTATCAGTACATTTGTTTAGCACAGAATGGCAGAGAACAATAATGCTGAGCCACAATATTGAGCTTCTAACGCTACTTATCCATTTTTTTCATACACAATTACACATTATGCAATAATCCGTGTGTTGACCACCATTGCAAATCGGTCACTGCCAGATCACACCAAGATCAACCAGAGGGCGTCCCTCTGTATTTTACGGCCAGTTTCACAGCGCGATCTCATGCTGTGCCTACTTTACAGCCTATTTAGTCAGACACGTTTAGCAACTACGTCTGAAGTGTATCACTCCTACTATTTCTTCCCCTGATAGCATACCATGATGAGTGTTTTGTGCAGTCAGGAAAATGCACTGCTGTAAATAGCCCGGACTTTGTGTTCCTCATTCAGAACATCTTCCGTCTGCCTCTGGAATGTCCAGTCATCCCTGTGCCCTATGAAATAGCCCTAGACGGACAGTCGTGGACAGACACCTGCCTGTATGAAGGAGGTCTTTTAAACTATGATTATATAGGTATTTTCATGCAGGTTTTTATGTCCACGTACACCAAAAGTGATATGTCAGACACGGGTAACTGTCACAGAACATTGGGAAGAAGGAGATATGGGAAATGTAGGAGGTGGGCAGCGGAGAGAGCTGGAGAAGGCAGAGGAAACACCATGCACCCTAGTGTTAGTACAATAACGACAGCATATGAAAATAGACAGCAAAATGGTCATTTTCATGTTGGGCTCCCGCAAGCTAAAAACAACGGGGTCTCTACAAACTCAATGCAAGGAGCAGCTGACCTGCTGACTTCTTCAACACTTTGTTTCCTGTTTAACATAGAGACAATGTGCCTGACAAATCTCTTTTCGAACATCTGCAGTGAAACTTTTGTTTCATCCAACTCACACTGTCAAAAGAAAGGGGTGGGAATCAAAAGTAAGATTATGGTAATGACAAGTTTAGTTCGCTCTTCTTCTTCTTCTTCTTCTTCTTCTTCTCTCTCTTATTTTGTGCAAAATCATTTTATTCCTTATCATTTGTTTCATTTAGAAGACAAAATCCTCCTATTTTTGGTGTCTTTGATTAATTACTTTGGCACGAATGAAAATCTTTGTTTTTTTACTTTTCTATGAGTGAGATTTTGAACACCCATCTCTGAGTTTCTCTCTTTCAATGTCTGTATGTCCATCCCCACTACACCCCACACCACCTTCTCTCTCTCAGTCTGTCTTTCTGTCTCTCTGTCTCTCTCTGTCTCTCTCTCTCTCTCTCTCTCTCTTTCTCTCTCTCTCTCTCTCTCTCTCTCTCTCTCTCTCTTCCCTGCTCGCTCGCTTATTTATTCTGTCTGACACAGTCTCTATCTAACTGCCTCTCTCTCTCTCTCTCTCTCTCTCTCTCTCTCTCTCTCTTCTCTCTCTCTCTCTCTCTCTCTCTTTGGGCAGACTGTAAACAGGACAACAGGTGGACCCCCCTTGTATACGAGTGATACGTCTGAAGCCAGAACGTGAAAGCTTTGCCCATTCCCAGGATGATACCTGGAGAGACTCCATCAAGCTGTCGTCCTGCCTCCCCTGATTCCATGCAGATTTAGGGTACCAGTCAAGACGGCTGAAAATGACGTAGTGTGCCAGACTCCAGTTAACAGAGGACCCACACCCTTTTCTTTTCATGTCTTGTTTGTTTTCCTAACTCATAGTCTTCTCTCTCTCTCTCTCTCTCTCTCTCTCCTCTCTCTCTCTCTCTCTCTCTCTCTCTCTCTCTCTCGTGAGATTTTTCTACGTTCACTTCTAAGCCTTGATTGTGGAGTACTACTTGATAACTGGGCAGAATCAGTTAAACTATTCTTGTTTAAGAACGTTGAAGTCGAGACAAGTATAGGACATGGTAGAAAGATATATAAATCCATAATCGATTATGGAACAATATCACATGGGACTGACAAGCAGATTATTAGAAAGACTGTTGATCAAATGTTTACACTGCTGGCTATTATACAGTAGTAGGTCTCGTGCAATCGCAAATTACTCGTGCCTTCCATTCACTTCGAAAAGGCATTTGAATCAGTATATAGTACATTAAGTACCCCTTTACTTCAAAGTAGTAAAGTTAAGGGTAAGCTTTATCCATATTAAAAACGTACATGATTGTTGAAAAGTATGGGTCAGGTGATGTGGAGTTTTTATTGACAACATCATTTCTACAAAAAGTGTGAAGCATGCTGATCATGTAATACACATTTGTTTTTGTAGTTTTTGTCATACATCCCATGCTATCTTTTAAATGTAATCCTCTTCACAAAGGGTTCTTGCTTTACACGAATAAAGTATTCTCTCTCTCTGTCTCTGTCTGTCTGTCTGTCTGTCTGTCTGTCTCTCTGTCTCTCTCTCTCTCTCTCTCTCTCTCTCTCTCTCTCTCTCTCTCTCCCCAATTCTATAGGGCAGACTGTAAACAGGAAAGTATGTGGACTCCCCAGTGTACATCGGAAATACGTCTGAAGCCAGGACGTGAAGAGTTTTGCTCATCTCTGGAAGACACCTGGGGAGACTCCATCAAGCTGTCATCCCGCCTCCCTTCCTTCCATGAAGACTAACGGTACTCGTCAGGACGTTTGAAAATTACGTAGTGAGAGCGACTACAGACAATGGACAATCCATACTCTTCCTCTCCTTCAGTGTTTTGTTCTTTCTCCCATTTGGAGCTTCTACCAGTCCAACGCGCTTCTGTCTGCCCATCTGTCTGTCTGCCTGTCTGTCTGCCTGTCTGTCTGCCTGTCTGTCAGTCTGTCTGTCAGCCTCTCTCTCTCTCTCTCTCTCTCTCTCTCTCCCTCTCACACACACACACACACACACACACACACACACACACACATCTTACAACTATATCCAGACTGATGTGATTAGTGGCACAATGCTACTCAGGGAAAAGGGAAGGAACGGGTCAGACAAAAGACCAAACAATTTCCCGACATCATAGGAGATGGAAAACATCAGAGACACGATCACGCCACATGGTTATCCACAGAGGGATTGAGTAAGGAACCAAACAGACACCACCAGACTTATTATCTTCTGGCATCAGCTTAGCTATATTCCCTCTCCAGTCTGGAACAATGTTCAGGCCCTACAGTACGGGCAATGTTGAAGACATGTTCCATTGATACCCTAAGGCAAAAACCAAAAAGATTACATCCATTCAAGCAGAATGTGGCTAATCATCTTTTAATACCAGTTACGATCTGACCGCCACTAGGCTTACTACCAGGCGCCACAATGAGGAGAGTGCCAACGCCCTGTCATGTCCCGGGGGAAATTCAACGGCTCACACCTCCTTCACTCAAGTCATCAAAAAGCTATCCCGCCATCCCTCGGAGCCAAACTGGTCGACAGCTGGAGCTCACCAAATGACGTCACGTGACTTCACTCTGGGGAAGTCAGTGTCTCGTGTGCGGACGTTTTTGTAGCGCTAATAATAGCCAAGCACCCACGGATACTATTTACCGGCACACTGTGAATTCTATTCATCCAGTGTGTATGGTACTACAAGATAGCTCTTTGCTAAGTAACCAGCAGAGTGTTCATCCTTGGGTAGGGTGGAGAAATAGGGTAGGTGGAAGGGCGGGGAGAGGGTATTGGATAATCATTCAGAAACCTCAGCCATTGCTTCATTTGCATTTCAGATCAAGCTGAGAACAGGATAAAGAAAGACGATGAACAAAGCAACAGATTATGATGAACTCAAGATGTAACTCAATTGCTAAACGTTTTTTTTTTCTCCCTGCAGTCAAAGCTTACACAGTAAAAACAACCTTTCCGAAAAGATGTGATTTAGGACACCTTACAAACACGTCTAATCAGTGTTTTGTTCCGCGTAATGGTATTTAGTGGTAACCTTTAACAAAAAAAAGGTTCTGAGGTCATTTTCAATTGTCCACAAGCAAAAAGAAATATCTACGATTTGCAACTGTTTCATTCCTTCACTCAGATGATTTTTTTAATGTTTCCTGTTGTCTGCACTGATGCTTGGGTAGATCATTATCAGCATGCTTTTAGAGGAATAAATTCTCTCTCTCTCTCTCTCCTCTCTCTCTCTCTCTCTCTCTCTCTCTCTCTCTCTCTCTCTCCTCAAATGAAGCAATAAACTGAGGTTCTAGGTGCAGCATATATCTTACACACCTAAAAAAAAAACGAGATGACTGTACCAGCTCAATATGTTGTTGCCATACTTGTTAATATCTGGTTAAATTTTCATCGACAAATACCATACAGTTAAGTTTAGTTCAGTTCAATTAACGTCTTTTCATCACAGATGAAAAACAAAAAGAATACACTATTTAGTTGTACTCAATAATTCTCAAATGTAGCCAACAAACTTATGATACTGGCCCTAAAATTCAAGTTTAAGATGTGCATGTGCCTTATACCTACCCCCATTCCCACTCCCAAACGTCTTATCACACAGACCCAGACATGTGCGTGTGTGTGTGGTGTGTGTGTGTGTGGTGTGTGTGTGTGTGTGTGTGTGTGTGTGTGTGTGATATGAGACAATATAAAACTAAAAGGTGCCTTAGCATCTGCCTGAGTTCTGCTCAAGCTCTCATGACCTAATGAAAGTAAAAGGAAGATGCAAAGAAGATTGCGAGACAAATGATAATGTCAACGTTGTAACAGGAATGGAAGATGAATTTCATTTGTTCGATCAATATAAATTGTACATCGAGGTTGTTAATATAGATTATAAAACAGAAAAGAAAAACAACGTGCAGACAAATACAAGTACATGCAGGGATACACACAACCAATACA
Source organism: Conus canariensis (assembly GCA_033310375.1). Lineage (NCBI taxonomy): Eukaryota > Metazoa > Mollusca > Gastropoda > Neogastropoda > Conidae > Conus > Conus canariensis. Next base: position 49,610,193 of record CM065720.1, read on the forward strand.
CACACACACACACACACACACACACACACACACACACACACACACACACAATGGCTACTATTGTATTTATAACGATCCGTTGGACGTGTATGCTTGAAAGCCTGTGTATATACACAGGCAGAAGGGGGAGAGAGAGGTGAAGGCGATGTTTTCTTTTCATACAGGTTTTTCCGAGAAGCTCAACCAATCGGCATGTCCTTCTATTTGTTGCGGCAAGCACCATGGCTGGCTTCAGTCACCTCATATTTACGAAAGTAATGAACTATCATGGCATTATTGTATTCACTTATAGTTCCTAAAAGATTAGTAGTAAGCACAATTATTTCCAGGATACCATACGATCTGTGTATGCAACATTTTAGTGTAAACACTTCTGAATCAGTGTGGTTATACAAATGTTCTTGAGTCTAGTACTGACATGGTCTCTCGTGCTCATTCAATGTACTTCAAGGAAAAAACGATTCATATTCTGACAAATCGATTTACGCACATCACCTTATTATATATATAATATATATATATATATTATATATATATATAATATATATATATATATATATATAATAAACAGTCACGAATATGTTCTCTTTCACAGTTCATGAATTTATATATCTCATTTACAAAACTGATCATTGATTCAAGTTAAAATTGATATAGTGAAAAATTCATGGTAATGAAAAGATGCAATTGCACATGTGAAGTACGAAGAGTGATCGCTTCCCAAACACTAAATGCAGTGTTTTAATACATGCAGCAAGGAAGAGGTAATAGCTATACTGGAAAGTACGCATAAATACTGGAAAAGGAGTGGGATGTACAGATGATCCATAGATTCTTGTGCTTCTCCATTCCGTGAGGATGTATGTAATGATCACCGAGGGTAATGATAAGTGAGGTGGTGCTTTGGAGTTCAATATTTGGTCTGATGTTACATGGCATAGCTGTATACCATGCTTCTGGCATCTTGACGTCAACCAGGCCCAAAAGATACAGACACCGCAGCGTTTGCTGGGAAATTTAAACAACATTTTTTTAAGATGCATCCACTAAGTTCTACTTCAAGCCACGTTTTGACAAAACACAGAGGAAGATCCTGATCTCCTTCAGTTAGAACTAAAATGATTCATTATCTCAAGAACAAAAAATCACGCAGGGCACAATAAGACAGATATAGCAATAGATAATCTGAGCGTTAGAACAGCCTTGTTGACTGGTGAGCATTGCATCTATTACACTGTGCATACAATACCTACATCCTAATACATTTGATTATCAAAATCAGTTACTAAACCGAACACACGTTCCACTCCTACAAATTTACATAGAACATTCACTGCATAATATTATTTAGCTTTCATTTGCTTTTTAAAAGACATCATGGAATATGTTCACGAGTACTTTTCACGTGCAATATAAATACGCATAATACTGTGGGCATCCAAATCACCTCACCCTGTTGAAAAAACTCATGCCCTAAACTCAAAAAATGTACTTTACGCGAAACGTGGCTCTACGTCTTTGACACCTTGCCAAGAGCAAAAAAGTGCATTGATTGAAAAGCATATCAGATTTTGTGCTTGAACGCTGTATGTCGTATTTACATGGCATTTACAGTCATGCTGTAAGTGCATAAATGGATTGAAGGGACTATGAATGCTGGGAGACATAAAACTGTTGGCTAGATGTTGCTGTCCTCGGAAGAGTAGACACCCTTTGATCAGGGTGGGATCAAACATCTCATCAAGGAGATGACACAGTAAGGACAGAAGGGGTAAGTTATCCGACAGACTAAAACCCATTTAGTTTTTTTCATCCTGTCTTTCTTACTTTGTTCTTATCTTTACCATGGTGCTGCCTGAGCTCTCACATAGCGGTGGAACAAGGCCACTTTGAAGAGAATTCTGTAAGCTCAAGTTTCCTGCTACTGCTCATTTTACAGACATTCTCTGGTCCCCTTCAGTCAGTGAACACCAGACATGTACTTGATATCCACAAGATGCCGTGAGGCTTAATAAGTTCGGGTTGAAAAAAAAGCTCAATAGTGAGACTAACCTTTCCAGCAACACCGTCGCAGGGTGCTCCACTGATATTAGTAGAACAAACACGTCTACAAAGGAGACTAGCTTCTCTCTCTCTCTCTCTCTCTCTCTCTCTCTCTCTCTCTCTCTCTCTCTCTCTCTGTATGTGTGTGTGTGTGTGTGTGTGTGTGTGTGTGTGTGTGTGTGTGTGTGTGGTGTGTGAAATAACAAGAAAGGCATAATTAGACAGAAATCAGAAAAAAGTTCATCCGGAAACATACTTTTATACACTCCAAAATTATCTGACAATTTTGTTTTTGGTACAGATAACGAAGAAGATGTGGGTGATAACGTATTTTAATGGTCCAGACTCCAGAGAAACTCTACTTGTGACACGGGAGCCTAA
>CM065720.1:49617616-49622616 GCA_033310375.1 Conus canariensis
CATGCAGACTATGTATAAAGTTTTAAACGTCAGCTCAGACGATGGCTTCAGTTTTGATTGCCATTTGACATTATCATCTTAAACAGCCCCATACAAGTCAGTTGAATACCAACCCACACTTCTGTACAGCATATCCTTCTGTTAAATTGTTACACTTCGACCACTGGGCGTTACGCTTTGGTAGCAAACCCAACTAATCTAATTTAAGTTGGACGTTGATTGGAAGCGGCTTTCAAGGATTGAATTTTGTCGTTTTGTTGTTGTTCTGGTTGTTGTTTTTGCTGTTGCTGTTGTTGCTGCTGCTGCTGCTGCTGCTGGCGTTTTTTTATTTGTTTCCTTGTTACTTGTACCAATACTAATGCACATTATACGGATTAAGATGATTGTTCTTAACTTTTAAAATCTGTCATACCTGGTCTTGTGGTTTCCATGATCCACCATTGTACATTGAAGTATTCTGCAGATCGTGCATTTCAAAAACCATGATGAAACGTACCAACAGTTTTCTTTCTTTGCTCATTTGTTTCTGACGGGAAAACAGCTCCAGTTGTCAGAACTACACAGTTTATTTAATTTCATTTTTGTTGCCCATTTTTTTCAAAAGGAGGTGTGTATGTCTGTGTGTGTGTGTGGAGGGGGGGGAGGGGGGGGGGCATATCAAGGCTGTTACCTCATCAAAATCGATTTTGTTCATGCACGTAGGAAAAATATTCATTTTCTGTTAGAAACAGTTTTAAAACTTTGTATTTTCCGGACAAAATCCTAAATCAAATGAGGGTTATGTGTCCCTTCTTGAACTGAAATTCATATCTTGCAGAACAACTGTGGACATGGAATATGTTGTAAAGTGCCTCTATCACACTGTTATGTGAACTACAATCCGTGGTAAGAACGTGTTTTACCATGGAGCCCCCTTCGCCTTGTAAAAACTGTGAGTGTGTGCAGAAGTGATAATGTATGTTGGGACATACAGTACAAAGTAGTAAAATCGGCATTGGCTGAACCACATTTGTATAAAATGGTGAAAAATGGTACTGGCTGAAGGATATATATATTACAAAAAGAGAAAAGAGTCGTGCTGTCCGAACGACAGCTAAACTGAAAAGCAAATCAAACAGTGATGGCGATATGTAGCACAACATGGTAAAGTAGGAATGCTAGCTGAACAGCAGATATAGCATAGTGCAGTAGACAGTGGTGCTGGTAAAACGCTATTTAGAGCACCCAATAAGGGAAAGTAAAATCTACTGACCAACATAAACGCAGCAAAGAGCATTCTAATGGAGGGACACATGCAGCACAAAGTAGTCAAAAGAGAAATATAGATCATGCTGGCTGAGTAACAGATATTGTGCTTATGCTGTGTACATGACACCGATAGTGCGACATGTTAAAAAATGTCATGCTTGCTGCCTAATACACATGATATAACTATAAGAACTGGCACTGACCACACACACACACACACACACACACACACACACACACACGCACGCACGCACGCACGCACGCACGCGCGCTCGCACGCACGCACGCACGCGCGCTCGCACGCACGCACGCACGCACGCACGCACACACACACACACACACGCGCGTGCGCGCGCGCGCGCACGCACGCACGCACACACACACACACACACACACACACACACACACACACACAGGACACAGCTTTGAAATGCAATCCTAGGTGAACAGGCCTCTGTTGTATTGGCAGGAGCCCACAGTGGCTAATCATCCTTTGATAACAGCTACAACGTAAACCCAGTCAAACCTATCACCAACTAATGTCATTACAAAAGTGTCCAACGCCCTTTATGCCCCAGAGGAAATCTGGCCGCTCCTTCATTTATGGAAGTCATCAAAAAGCTATCCCGTCGTTCCCTTGGGGGTTAAGCTGCTAGTGTGCTGGAGCGTGCCAAGGTCAAATCGCATGGCTTCGCTGAGAGACTTCAGCGTCTCATTTGTGAACGTGTTAGGTGTGCTAATTGAAACCCCATTGCCCGTGACAATGTCGTTGGCAGGGAACACAAAACTGCAGGACTGATAAAACTCAAGATAGTGGACATCCTGTGACCGCTAGCAGCACACATATCTTCACTGGCTGAAGATTCATAAAGCATGCTTGTGAAGTAATTACTGCACCGTGCAAGGCGGGACTATTTCTGAGAAATATTATTTTGTGGTTGCATTTAGCTAAAGTAGGTATGAAAAAGAAACATTTGAATTAAATTATGTACAGAAAATGGGGAAAACGGTAAGACAGTGCTCTCTCTCTCTCTCTCTCTCTCTCTCTCTCTCTCTCTCTCTCTCTCTCTCTCTCATGTTGTGGAATGACGAGAAAACATTTTCATGTTATTGTTATCGTGTTTGTTAACAGATCTCGGAAATTATGTACTGAAAAAGATGATAATAGTTAGTTAGTTAGTTAGTTAGTTAGTTAGTTAGTTAGTTAGTTAGTTAGTTAGTTAGTTAGTAACTTAGCTAGTTACTTAGTTACTAAGGTATTTAGTTAGTTACTAAGGTATTTAGTTAGTTACTTAGTTTGTTACTTAGTTAGCTTGTCAGTCGGTCAGTTAGTCAGTCAGTCAGTCGGTTGGTTGGTTGGTTGGTTGGTTGATTGGTTGGTTTGTTGGTTGGTTGGCTGGCTGGCTGGTTGGTTGGTTGGTTGTTGGTTGGTTAGTTGGTTGATTACTTTGCTAGTTAGCTGGTTTGTTTGTTAGTCACTTACTTAGTTACTTCCGTTACTTAGCTAGTTAACTTAGTTTGAGGGCCTCAGAAAGAGTGTTTATGGATTGCATTCCAAAGGCATTTTCAAGCACAGTCCATAAGCTTGCGTCTTTCCGTAGTGATTCAGCAAGACAAGGTACAACAAAAACCCAACTCTGCCCACATCTCAGATTTGATCATTTTCTTCGTAACAATGGTTTTCTTCTCGTAACAAAATGACCAAATGTGCCTTTTAGCTCATTCTGTTGGAGCCGCATGTATTTAGAAAAAAAAGTTTGTCAGACCAGAGAGATGTAATGAAGCTTTTTTAAAGACTACATTTAAAAAGTCCTTATTTTGCACACGCAGTTCAGTGCCACAGAACTTCACATGAAAACAGCAAATTTTTTCTACAAATTTTTCATCCTCAGTATTCCGGATTTTTCCGCCAATGAATAAAACATCCATCATCTCAGCTTGAATTCGTTGACATTTCAAAATATTCGAAGAAAGGGTCAAGGCCTCTGGAGACTGACTTTTGTTATTTTACAGTGACAAGCAAAGACATATAATTGGATAAAATGTTACGTATGTTCCTGTGCAAGCTGTGTGTGTGTGTGTGTGTGTGTGTGTGTGTGTGTGTGTGTGTGTGTGTGGCGTGTGTGTGTCTGTGTGTCTGTGTGTGTATGTCTGTGTGTGTGCCTGTGTCTGTGTCTGTGACCGTTTCTAAGTGTGTGTTTATTTGTCCGCCTTTATTTCCCTCCCTGTGTGTGTGTATCTCTCTGTGTGTGTGTGTGTGTGTGTGTGTGTGTGTGTGTGTGTGTGTGTGTGTGTGTGTGTGTTTGTGTGTCCGTATGTGTGTACGTGTCATTACTGCTGTTGCTGGTGCATGATGATGATGATAATGATGATGATGATGATGACGATTATTATTATTATTATCATCATCATCATCATCATCATCATCATCATCATCATCATCGTCATCATCATGATTATCAGTAGTAGTAGTAGTAGTGTTCTTGTTTTTGTTATTGTTATTAGCATCATCATCATCATCAACATCATCATTCTTGTCCTTGTTGTTGTTGTTGCTGATGTTGTTTTTGTTGTTAATCATCCTCATCATCATAATCATCATCGTCGTCGTTATCATTGTCGTCGTCGTCATCATCATCATCATTATGAAGTAACTTTATCTCTTCCTGTGAATGAATGTGTATGCACCCCAAAAGTCTCGCTGTCCGCAAATTGTCTACCCCACACACAACCATCCTTGCCCATCACTCAATCCACAAGAATCTGACCCTATTCATTAAACGCTCATTTATTTCAATTGTGCGTCCCTGGCTTCCCCAGCGCTGCTGTGGTGTCCTCCGTGATCCTGACCTCAACAGAGCACGCGCTACTCGGATTGCGATTGACCTTGATATTCTCAGACTGGTTGTACCCCGGACGCTGATCCCTTAAAAGGGTTTGGGGACAAGAGACGTCTGCTTGAAATGTTATTAGGGATACGAGACCTGTTTTTGTCACAGGAGTTGTGTGTCATGTTTTATGTTCTTCCCGGTACAATTCTGTCATGTTGAGACAATGGTAAGCTCTACCCCCCCTCTCTCTCTCTCTCTCTTTCTCTCTCTCTCTCTCTCTCTCTCTCTCTCTCTGTGTTGTTGAATGCTTTTCATTGTAATGGAATGATGTGAATGTTTGCTTCTACACTTTATTGAATGTATTACACGCTCTTATTTGATGATGATCATTTAATTCATTATGCTACTGTGTTTATGTCAGTATTACAACATGATTTATAGTAAAACTCTTTCATACGGCGCTTTGGCCTTAATGAACAAAATTCTGTTCTGTTCTGTGCTCTCTCTCTCTCTCTCTCTCTCTCTCTCTCTCTCTCTCTCTCTCTCTCTCTCTCTCTCTCTCTCTTGGGCAGGCTATTAACAGGAAAGCAAGTGGACTCCCCAGTGTACCAGTAACACGACTAAAGCCAGAACGTTACGATTTTGCCCTATATTCAGGAAGGCACCAGGGGGACTCCTTCAAGCTGCCACCCTGCCTAGCATGGTTCCCCAAAGAATCACGCTACCGGTCTGGATGTCTGACAATCACCACAAATACATCACACCTTTCAGCATTCACTTGTTTCGCACCAAATACCCACCTTCCTTCTGTGTTGCACACCAAACTATACTCTTTTAGTTAATTAGTGCTTTTCACGTATATAAAAAGAGAACACATTACAAATACCCAAACTGCCCTCAATGTTTAGAAATGCTCATGCA
>CM065720.1:49627616-49635116 GCA_033310375.1 Conus canariensis
GAGTACTTTCCCTCACACATAGGCATGCGCGCACTTGCGTATCTCCCAAAACACGCACACACACACACACACACACACACACACACACACACACACTCACTCACTCACTCACTCACTCATGCACACACGCACACACGCACAGAGACAATATACTACTAATAATGTGTTTTGAAATCAAACATGCACTTCACCCAATATGCTGCAAAGTTTCTACCAGTAAAATATCGATTCAAACAGAAGTTAAGTTATCAGGTTCATCGTACCCTAAGGTCCATAAGGGGTAGAGAACTGTTAGAGACTCGCTGTGTCTACAGCCCATCCCTGTCCTTCTGCTGCTTTAAGCCTCTCTGACCTGTATCCAGTACCAGTTCACTGCTGGGTGATTAGAGTGGGTTTCCAGGTTGATAAAGTCTGACCATCCAGTTGGTTAGAACATACGATCAGCACCTCTACTGGCCAACACTCCAACCATTTGACAACCGGCCTGTCTTTTACATGTCATTGTGAGTAATAAGTTGAATACTTAGCTGGACGGGCCTCCGTTGTCTTGACTGGAGACCGAAATGGCTGGTCACGCTTTGATAACAGTTACAACCTGAACCCAGAAAACTTATCGCTGAGTAGCCGCGACTACAAAAGGCTCCAACGTCCCTCTGTGCCCCAAGGGAAATTTAGGGGCTTACGCATCCGTTTATGGAAGTCATCAAAAAGCTATCCCGTCATCCCCCGGGGTTAAAAAGGACGTCTGCTGGAGCCCGCCAAAATAAAATCACGTGACTCTACCCAGAGACCTCAGCGTCTCGTAGGCAAACGTGTTAGGTGACATAATTGGAATTACGTTGCAAGAGACAATGTTATCAATGGGGGTAGACTCAAGTATTGAACTTTTAAACTCAATAGTTAAGGCTTGGGGCACCCTGTGGACACCAGTGGTATTGTCTCATCGTCATTGGCTGAATAGTAGTAATAAAGCATGCTTGTGTAACAATCACTGAATCTTACAAGGTTGGACTATTGCCAAGAAACTCTATTTAGTGGCTGCACCCAGCCATGGTTCGAAGATATTTTTTTCAAAATACAATAGATGAATGAAATGGAAAAAAGGAAGTAGTGGAAGAGTCTTGTGCCCTGTCCCCTTTCTCCCTCTTCCTTCAACCAACGTCTTTATTTCTCTCTCTCTCTCTCTCTCTCTCTCTCTCTCTCTCCTCTCTCTCTCTCTCTCTCTCTCTGTAGCAGTAGTTGTAGTAGTACTTTCGTTTTACGTCTTGTCACAAAATTATGTGTCCCTTGCACTCACCTCTATCTCAGTGGGGCTGACCTTGACATTCTCAAACAGTGCGTTCACTAGGAGGTGATTCCTTAATGGGGCTTTGGACTGGAGGGAGATGTTGGAGGTGTTATTATGAAGATTAGACGACTTCTAGGAGTGGGAGACGAGTGTCATGTTTCATCTTCTTCCTGGTAACTTTGTAAAGTGTAGACATGATTTATCACACCTGATTCTGCTTCCTTGTTATAACTGCTACTCCTCCCTCGTTCTCTTATTGTGATCTCTCTCTCTCTCTCTCTCTCTCTCTCTCTCTCTCTCAACTGAACACACTGGTCCTGCTTTGCGTTGTTTTGAGCCAGTCACAGCAGAGTCTGTGAAGAAAGTATGTGTGAGCTCTGGTCTAAAGTCATATGTGCTTGACGCTGTTCGATCCTCTCTGTTGTCCGAATATCTCCACGTGCTTCTGTTATGTATTGCCCATGATACTGGTTCTTTGTCTTTGTCTGCTTGCTTTCGTTTTCATGTCCTATGCCAAGTTATCAAGAAACTTTTGGGATCATAACTGTTTAAATATTATTGGCCTTTTTTAAAGTTTGCTGGGGTTTGTTCATCAAAAGTTAGAATATATCCTACTTCCTCAGCTCTTACCTCACTTAAAACAAAATCGTCAGCTTGATTTTTAGCAGTCAACCTTTAGACGTCATCATATTAGTGATACAGTTCTTCTTAGAATGATTAGCCTTTTGTTTTCTGGATATGATAATGACAGAATATACGCTCTTGTATTTCTACATAATTTTATAATTACCCATAACCTGTGACACCATTGACCACCCCATCCTCTTGACCAGATTTAACTTTTTTTGCACTAACATCGGTCACTTCTTACCTAACACAGAGAGTATGTGTGAATAGTACACATTCTGATGTATGGCCATGGAGAATGGTGGCCCATACTGATCTGTCCTGGGTCCAGTTCTTTATGTGCTGTAGCAGCTCCCATGTCTGATGTCTTCAGTCGTTATTCAATGCTGCATGAGAATTGCTGAAGACACTCAGCTTCGTCAGTTGACCCCCATAGCTGAATCTGATGCACTGATATCTCGGACACAGAAGTGCAGTGCTGACCCACATGGCGGTATGATTCTCAGTCAGCAGCAGTTGAATGATGATGAGGCTATACTTGGGAGGTGGGAGAGTGAAAAAAAGGGTTGGAGCACATGACTTTCTACTGCGTCTTGTTCTTTCCCATTTTGTTCTGTTCATTGGCTTTCTTAAATTTGTTTAACCTTACATGTTTGCAGCCATGACATGTGACTTCTCGATGGCAGTCTATCCTTGTGAGATCCAGCGTTCCTTAAACAACCACAGGTTTGCTCCTCTCCAGCTACTGAGAAATAGGTAATGTCACTGTTGTCTACAGGGTGCCCACAGCCCTGACTATAATGTTTTAAAAGATCTCTACATCCGTTTACCCCCACCTTTAAGACTGTCACTTGGAGTTTAATTCTGATTAGCCACACCTTCCACAATCACAAACAAGACTGTGAGGTCTCTGGGTAGTGACGATGTTGGCGGGCCCAGCAGACTGCCTACTTAGCCCCACTGGGATGGGAGGATAGTTTTTTGATGACACCCCTAAACGGATGTGCAGCACGAGCCGCCAAATTTCCCCTGGGGCACGAACAGGCACTGGGGACTTCTGCAATCCTGTTACTTGGTGATAAGTTTTACAGGGTTCACTTCTAATTGTTATCAAAGGATGATTAGCCACTCTAGGCTTTGGTCCATACAGCAGAGTCCCCGTTCCGCTGGGTTTGCATTTTACTACGCTTTGCTACGTACATAACAGCGTTTCGTGTTTATAGCATTTGTCTGTGTACCTCATGGTTATGGGTTCAAACCGCTTGTGTGGTCAGTTATTTCAGTCTTATCTGGTTCTGTCAGGTAAAAATTTCAGCACGTAGAGGGGGGGGGGGGAGAGAGAGAGAGAGAGAGAGAGAGAGAGAGAGAGAGAGAGAGGAAAGAGAGAGAGAGAGAGAAAGAAAGAGAGAGAGATAGACAGACAGAGAGACAGAGACAGAGAGACAGAGAGAGAGACAGAGACAGAGAGAGAGAGATGGACTCTACCTTTCATAATGCCGTGCACCAGACATGGTGAACATCTAAAAGCTCACCACCTCTGCAGCCTTTACGCTCTGGGGCTTTTATCTGTTAATCTAACTATGTTGTTAAGTCAGTTCCACTTTTTAAACCACGTCATACTTATGTGTGTGTCTTTCAGTCAGTGGTATGTCTTGTTCTACCTCTTATGTTACGCTTTATGTTTCGTACACCCAGAATGCTGTTCACACTTAGTTTTGTTTTGTTTTGTCTTGTTTTGTTTGGTCGATTGGTTGGTTGGTTGGTTGTTTTGTTTTGTTTCGTTTTGCTTGTTTGTTTTTCGACCAATTCAACCTTTTTTTTCCTTCACAGAGCATTCAGTGCCTGTTTTGTTCATGGCACCGTTCTACATATATTCAGCCAGCACTACCTTTTTCTCGAATATAGCATTCAGTCAGTGTATTGTTCACGTCCCAGTCTGCACGTATTTGGCCAACACTAACTTTTCCCTGCACATAGCCTTCAGTAAGTGTGATTGTTTATAGCACCGTTCTGTACATAATTAGATAGTAGGCCTACTACCTTCTTCATTCACATTGCATTCAGTGAGTCGTGTGAAAAATGTCCATGGAGGCTTAGTTGGAAATTTGGAGAGGTCAGGCATAACTTCTAGATCATGACCTACATCTGCGCATGAGGCTGTATACGAAGTCCAAACGGAGGACAACAGTTGTGCTTTTCTTCAAATTCACTTTGAAACTGAGAATTAAAAACAGTCATAAGCAGGGTTTTCTGGATCAGAAAGCAATGTGAGATAGTAATTTAAGGATAGTTTCCGCCTGCGGTTGGATAATGAGGGTTCACCTGCCTCTGCATATATGATGTATCCAGGAGTGGTACGGAATGCTCCAAGACAGACACGAAGCCCTTCATGATGAATGGGATCCAAGAGTTTCAGGTAAGGTTTCGCAGAACCGTACACAGCACAACCATAGTTCAGTTTAGAGTAGACCAAGGCTCTGTAGAGGTGCAGCAAAGTTGTTGTTTTTTATCAGCGCCCAGTGAGTATGTGCCACGACCCGCAGAATGTTTAGAGCTTTCTAGCAAGAAGTTTTTATGCGTTTAATATGACTAAGAATGTTGAGCTTTTGGTCGAAAATAACTCCCAGAAATTTGGCCTCTTTTACTGCTGCAGTTCGATATTTCTCTGTTTGGATTTCAGGATCAACAAAGAACTATCGAAAGTTATGAAAGTGAACGGACTGTGTCTTAATAGCAGAAAAGGTAAAGCCATTTTCTTCTGCCCGCAAACGTCTTGTCTACACAAAGCTGGAGCCAGCGCTGAACAGTTGGGTACAAGCTACCAGCTGCATTTAGGGCAAATCATCTACAAACAATAAGCAGTCGGAATGCTGCTGAATTGAATTAACAATGTTGTTTATTTTCATGCTGAAGGGAGTAGGAGACAGGACGCTCTATTGTGGAACACCCAGCTCCTATCCATGAACATCAGGAAGAATGGTGCCAACCCGAACTTTAAACTGTCGTTATTATTATTATTATTATGAACATTTATGACGCCTAATCAATTGAATGCCCTAGGCGTTTACAATATCACAACAGACATCAAATCACACAATATATAACAATCATACATGAGAAAAAGGCATCAAAATCCAAAGCAAGGACACAAACTCACAAGCATGCATACACGCAAACACACACTCACACAGACACGAACGCACACAAAGCAGACACTCGCATCACACATTGCAAACGTCGGGTCACAGGGAAGACGAAGTTACCTAGGAAACAGATGAGTTTTGAGAAGGCGCTTGAATGTGGGCAGTGAGGGTGAGTATCTGAGAGAGCGAGGCAATTGATTCCAGGTAGTTGGAGCTTGATAGGCAAAGGAACGTTGACCAAAGGTTTTAGTGCGAACAGTGGGGATACTGTAGATACGAGTGTCACATGAGGAACGTAAAGCTCGAGATGGGGTGTAAAGATGTAACAGGTGGGTGAGATACTCAGGACAGGAAGACTCGATAGATTTGAAGCAGAGAGAGGCAATCTTGTAGGATATTCTTAGCTGAACAGGGAGCCAGTGGAGAGAGCGGAGCAATGGGGTAACATGGTTATATTTAGAAGTGCGGAAGATGAGACGGGCAGCATGATTCTGAACTCTTTGAAGTTTGTTGATGAGATGAGAGGGAGAGCCAGACAAAAGAGCGTTACAGTAATCCAGGCGGGATAGAACAAATGCGCAGACAAGAGCTTTTGTTGTGTTTTCTGAGAGAAGATGGCGAATAGAAGCAATTCGGCGGAGTTCAAGAAAGCAAGTACGACAGACATTGCTGACATGCTGTTGGAAGGACAGGGTTTGATCAAGAGTTACACCGAGGTTGCGGGCAGAATGAGAGAGAGTGATAGGTGAATCAACAAGTTTGATGGAAGTCGGAACAGAAGGGTGGTTTTGAAGTTTTGGTGGGGTGATCAGGATCAGTTCAGACTTATCTTCATTTAGTTTTAGTTTGTTTCGGGTCATCCAGTCCTTAAGGTTGGCTACACAAGACTGGGTGTTTTGGATCATGAGAGGAAGGTCAGAGAGAGGCCCAGAGACATACAACTGATTGTCATCAGAGAAGGAATGATGCTGAAGTAGGTGTTCTTGGACGATAGAAGAGACAGGATAAGAGTAGAGAATGAAGAGTAGAGGGCCCAAGACAGATCCTTGTGGCACGCCGTAGGTCAGACAAGAGGGATTAGAAGAAAGGCCGTTGATAGAAACTACTTGTTGACGATCAGTGATGTAGGAATGAAACCAACTCAAGACTGTGTCATCAAGCCCAAAAGAGTGATGTAGGCGGGAAATGAGGATAGAGTAGCAAATAGTGTCAAAGGCAGCAGATAGGTCCAAGACACTCAAAAGTGATACATTGTTACAGTCAAGGGCAGTCAGAATGTCGTTACAGATTTTGAGAAGAGCAGTCTCAGTACTATGTCCAGAGCGGTAAGCAGACTGAAGGGGATAGACAAGGCTGTTGGAATGAAGGTGGTCTAACAGTTGGTCAAGAACAACTTTCTCTAAAATTTTTGAAAGAAACGGAAGATTTGACACAGGTCTGTAGTTTTTCAAATTGTCAGGGTCAAGAGTAGTCTTTTTCAAAAGAGGTCGTACAATTGCAGATTTGAAAGAAGAAGGAAAGAAGCCAGTTGAGAGGGAGTGGTTGATGATGATGGTAATATGAGGGAGTAGAGTGTCAAGGCAATGGGTGAGGAAAGAAGCTGGTAGTGGGTCAAGTTCACAGGTTTTAATGCCAGATTTCATGATGATTTTCTTTACAAAGACCTCAGAAACAGGATGGAAGGAAGTGAGGAAAGTTCCCGAGAAAGGGGGATCGGGAAATGGTGCATGAGTATTAGTCAGGGAGTCCAGTGAAAGCCTAAGATTAGTGATCTTGTTGACAAAGTAGTCAGAGAAAGCCTGTGGAAGGTCAGAAGGTGGGAGATTGGAAGGAAGAGGAGAGGAGTCAGTTTTACCAAGAAGAGTGTTAGTAATGTTATACAGCTGTTTGGATGTGGAGCATGCAAGAATTTTGGCATTGTAATAGGCAGATTTTGTAGCGTGAACAAGGCTGTTAACAATTTTGTTGGCAGTTTGGAAAATTTGCTTGTGAACTGTCAGACTGGACTTGAGCCACTGTCTCTCGGCTCTGCGTCTTTCACGCTTGGCTTCTTGCAGCTGAGGCGCAACGGAGGAGAACCAAGGTGATGGTGGCCTCTTGGAGACAAGACGGCCACAGGCAGGAGCGTACTGGTCCAGGAGCCGAAGGAGAAGGGAGTTGAGGTTATCTGGAGTGGTCGGCGGTGAAGTAGACAGGTGAGAATGGAGGACAGCGTTGAAGAGAGTCATGTCAACTGCGGAGAGGTTTCTGGCTTGAACGTACGTTTTGCGAGGTGGAGGGCGGAAAAGGTGGAGATCAGCTACGAGGCAGACATGGTCAGACGGGAGGGTGTGGTCGATAGTGACAGAACTCACCACAGCCTGGTCAACCCTGTGGATCATATTATCCAATGTGTGTCCACGAATGTGAGTGGGAGCGTGGACACACTGAACCAGTCCATAG
>CM065720.1:49640116-49650116 GCA_033310375.1 Conus canariensis
GGTACCTTGGTTGGGTTGAAAGATAATTTATCGCCGCTGATCCTTCTCCTATTATGATTGCCTTACCTCTCTGTTGTTCTTTTTGTACTCCCTGTTCTTATAGAACAAGGAGTACTTTAAAATGGGAACGAAGAATGCTCTCTCTGTGTGTGTGTCTGTCTGTCTGTCCGTCTGTGGTCAAAATGTGTTCCACTCGCTCCAAACATAACTATTGGGCCGATCTTCTGAAAATTTGTAGATATGTTCATTATGGGTCACGGATGATGCCCGATGTTTTATTTTACCGTTATATCCGTTACTAAGGGCTATAACGGCCCATAACGGTTTTTCTTCTTTATAGAATATCTCAGAAAGTACTCGGCCGATCTTTCTGAAAATTTGTAGGTATGTTCATTATGGGTCACGGATGATGCCCGATGTTTTATTTTACCGTTATAGCCGTTACTAAGGGCTATAACGGCCCATAACATTATTTTCTTTTTTATGGAATATCTCAGAAAGTACTTGGCCGATCTTTCTGAAAATGTGTAGGTATGTTCATTATGGGTCACGGATGATGCTCAATGTTTTATTTTACCGCTATAGCCGTTACTAACGGCCCACTTGTCCTGTTAAATGCTTTTCCTTTGGGATCTATTGTGACTTAATCTTTATCCACTGAAAGGTTAATTCATTCACTCACTCGTTCATTCAATTTTTCTTCTCCTCCTTCTCTTTCTCCTTATTCTTCTTCTTCTTCTTCTTCTTCTTGCTGCTGCTGCTCCTCCTCCTGCTCCTCCTCCTCTTCCTTCTTTTCATCCACCTCTGGCTCTTTGTATTATTTTCTATCTTCTTCTTCGTCTAACTCTGAACGCTCTCCTTCTGTATTCCTTCATGGGTTTTTTTTTCACGTCTTTCGCAATCTTCTTCTCTTTCATCTTCGTCCTCTGTGTTTGTATTTTCTTTTCCTTTTTTTCGTTGCCTTTTTGTTCTTCTCTTTGTTTTTCCTCAGCTCAGAAAATGGCTCCTGTGATCATTGGGGTTAAATCCAACTTCAATGGAACTCGTCCTTTTGCTCTGTGTTTGTGACTGACTATATCCCAACGCTTGACAACCATTTTCTTTTCTTCTTTTGATCCCTCTGTCTCTCTGTCACTGTCTCTCTCTCTCTCTCTCTCTCTCTCTCTCACACACACACACACACACACACACACACGCACGCACGCACGCACGCACGCACGCACGCACACACACACGCACACACACACACACACACACAGAGGTAGACAGACAGGCTGGCAGGCAGACAGGCAGACAGATCCACACACACACACACACACACACACACACACACACACACACACGCACGCACACACACACACACACACACACACACACACACACACACACACACACACACACACACACACACACACACACACACACACCACAACTATTCGATTACCATGCCCAAAATGGGTTTATCGAATTTTCAAATAGATTTTAAGAACGGAAAGATTGTAAAGTGTGTATACGTCACGTGACACAAAATGACCTAATAAACAAAACAAAAATATTCTATGACAACTTTCTTTTCTAGCTTTTTCTACACTTTACCGCACCTTTTCTTTTCTTTTCTTTTCTTTTCATCTGCCGGAAAAATGTTGATTTGTTTGACGGACCATTTTTGTCCTGTCCTAAATTGTGGGGCACTTCAGACAGGCACAAGTTTACCTGTTCACTTGTTGACCCGTTTACCTGACAGCTACTCACCTGCGTTTTATGACCGTCAGGTGAACGAGGATTTCCCTTCAGTCTCTACAGAGTTGCCGGCACAGAAACATCTCTAGAGAGCCGAAGAGAGACTGAAGGCAAATTTTGCTGATAGTCAGTTGTGTTTGCTTAGTTAAATGGACGTTGGTCGTTGTTTTCCTACAGGTGGTTGTGAATTTTACAGTTCTTAGTAAGGGCTTAAAGTATTTAATTGTTCCCTTGATATATATTGTTTGTTTATAATTGAATATTTCTTGCAGTCATTGCAACACCTAGCTGCTCTGTAAGTCGCTGGAATGGTGCTCGGTACTTATCCTTGGAATTTATTAGTTTGTTGTAATTTAGTCCCTTGCGGATTCATTCCAAGAACTGGCCCTCAGCACTTGTGTCTTAAGAGGTTATCTTTTTATATTTTCTACTTTTCACAAGAAAATGTAGCTTGTTTTGCTCTTTCATGATTTTCTTTTGCTTCTTAGGTGGCACCTTTGGTTGGTTTTTTGAAATCTCAGCAAACATACTACGGTATTGCACACCAGCTTTTTCTGGGATAGCATTCTTCTTAAAACCGAAAAGGCAGAGGAATCAAATTACCACTTTCCGCGGTCACTGAGGAGAAACAATCAGGTTTCGAAATATCGGTATCTGACCAGGAGTTATATGTTAGTGAGTTTCCTCCCTATTGGAGACTGTCTCCCTCTTGGAGACTATGAGCTTGCTGAAGGTTCATTTTGAGAAGCATTTATTTTATTTTTCCCCATTCACCCACTCAAGCACATACTGTTAGTTAGGCAGAATTATCTACCGCTGCAGATATGTATGCTTATCTCCCCCTATTTCTTCAACCTGAGACATAAGGGCAAGCTTTGTTTATAATTGAATATTTCTTGCAGTCATTGCAACACCTAGCTGCTCTGTAAGTCGCTGGAATGGTGTTCGGTACTTATCCTTGAATTTATTAGTTTTTCTTTATATATATATATATATTGTGATTAACAAGACTTGACGAGACATACGGTGACAGTAGGAAGTTGTGGTTAGTGAATGTGTGAGTTACGAGGTGGATGTGAAGAATGTGTATACTTATATGTGATCTGGGGAAAGTAGTCTGGTTAAACAATGTATTATTGAAAAAGTGTTTTTATCTTTTCTCTAAAGTATTATATAATGATGTGAGTGTTGGTGAGCTCTGGAAGTGAGCAATGGAAATTAGTGTGCAAAAATTATTGGAAAAATTTATTCTGATTCTTGTTGTGGATACGTCTGGTAATGATAATGTGGAAAGATAGCAAAAAATCTTTTCTTAATAAAAAGGGACAAATGGAAATCATTCCTTTACATGTAATAATTGTATCCTTGGTATTTTGAAAAGGCCTACGAAAGGAAATCTTATCTTAACGTGGAAAGATTAAAAACATTCTTTTCTTGATAAAAAGGGACAGACAGAATTCGTTCCTTTATATATAATGATTGCATTCCTGGTACTCTGAAAACGGTTACAAGAGGAAATCCTTTTCGTCAATGCAATTACTCATGGTGTTAATCGAGGAAATTTTCTGTTGTAATGCACCCACTGTATAGAAACTTTGTAGATTCTAATATGAGTATTTTCCCCAAAAATTCCAGTGAAATGTATTAGGTGAGGAGTGACTGCTAGTGACAAACAAGAACGATAAATATAAATAGGAAGTAGGCTAGGTAATCAAAGTAGCTATCAGTTCCCCAGGTGTTGGCGAGGCCCCTGTGTCTGACCTGGAGCTGACTGCCAACCGGGTGTGGGGTGCAGCCCGGGCCCAGCGGCCGTCTCCATCCAGAGGAATGTGGAGAGGCTGACCGAGTGGTCAGTAGACGTCGTGTGTGTTAAAGGGCTCCAGAGTTCTCCGTCGGGACGACAACATGTGTTTCTTCTGTCGTATGGGAGTCCCTTGAAGGACTCCACGAACTGCTTCCGTGGGCGGCTTTTGTGCTGTGTGAAGACTGTGTGACTTGGGCCGGACGCGGCCAAGTGCATAGGCTGTCTGTGGTGACACTGCTGTGGGTGCCACCTTGGCCTGCGCAAGAGGAAAAGAAAAATGTTTGATATGTCAGTATAGTACCTAGTGTTGCTGCGCGCCCTTGATGGTGGTGGCGTGAGTTTGTTGATGTGCCTGCTTTTGTTTATTGTGTAACATGTGTTTGTTATGATTTGATGGTTCAGGCAGCAAAAAAAAGGACGAAACTTCACCTGTTGCCTGGCTATCTATGTTCGTGTGGTGTGGGTGTGTGTAGGGAAAAAAGACGTACACGCATCCAAGCTTCTTCAGGTGAGAGTCAGACAGCAAAACACGCACTGCACACCATCCGTAACATTTTTTGTAACTATTTAAAATGCTTACATTGTTGTGAAAATATTGTTGACACTAAAAAGAATGCCAGGATGGTTCCCGGAAGATGTCCGGGCTTTTCGTTCTTCCTTTTTTTTGTTAATCTTTTATTTTTAACCGGAAGATGTCCGGGCCTCTCTTTCTTCCTTTTTTTTTTTTGTTAATCTTTTATTTTTAACCGGAAGATGTCCGGGCCTTTCTTTCTTCCTTTTTTTTTGGTTAATCTTTTATTTTTTAACCGGAAGATGTCCGGGCCTCTCTTTCTTCCTTTTTTTTTTAATCTTTTATTTTTTAACCGGAAGATCCGGAAGATGTCCGGGCCTCTCTTTCTTCCTTTTTTTTAATCTTTTATTTTTAACCGGAAGATGTCCGGGCCTCTCTTTCTTCCTTTTTTTTTAATCTTTTATTTTTTAACCGGAAGATGTCCGGGCCTCTCTTTCTTCCTATTTTTTTAATCTTTTATTTTTTAACCCTTGTATATTTTTTGTGAAACACAGAGTGTCACTGCAGCAAACACTAGTACAAAAATAAACCCTGACGCGCTGTAACAAACGCCAAAACATTAAAACCAGCAAATTAATGTCCATTGATAGCAATACATCATACAGACCCGCATGGTGCGTGAGAGTTGAAGGGAAGACAAAAAATAAAATAAAAAAGGACCGCCTTTACAAAAAAATAAAGGAAGAAAAGTGAAAAAAGGGGAAAAAAAATCAAACAAAAAAGAAACAAAGAAGGAAAAAATAAAAGACAAAAAAATAGTAAAGGCGGGGGTGGTGGAGGGGAAAAAAGGAATGCCAGGACATATAGGAAAAACTAGATTTAAAAGAAAGAGAGAGAGAGAGAGAGAGAGAGAGAGAGAGAGAGAGAGAGAGAGACTTTCTGAGTTTTTGACCAGTTGGTTAACGGACTTTATAGGTTGGGAAGGACACACACACACACACACACACACACACACACCACACACACACACACACACACACACACACACACACACACACACACACACACACACACACACACACACACACACACACACACACACACACACACACACACACACACACACACATAAACGCTCGTGCGCGCACTCTCGCACGCACGCACGCGAACACACACACACACACACACAACACACGTACACACACACGCACGCACGCACGCACGCACGCACAGCACACACACACACACACACACACACACGCACACGCACACGCACACACACACACACACATACACACACTCACATACACACTCACACACACGCACACACGAGAAGCGTACTTTTTTCAATCGCCTTCCTGGGTATCATTTACTACAATTCCCAGGATCTAGCTAGACAGTCAGAGAGTGCATGCCTTCCTCCCCAGTCTAAAGAGACTTCATTAACTGCCAGTCCGCCCGTCTCCACAAATAGGCCATCAGCCTCCTTTCGCCATCAACTGACCATCTGGGAAAGGCGGCGGGTGCTGGACAAGGTTATTGTCTCCCCTGTCGCCTTCCACTACCACCCACCACTCACCCCCCCCCCCCCCCCCCCCCCCCCCCCGTACCCTTCTTCCGTCCCGTCTCAGACGTGGTCGCTTACGCTGGGGTATGGAGTGCACCGGGGAAAATGGTGTGTGTGTGTGTGTGTGTGTGCGTGTGTGTGTGTGTGTGTGTGTGTGTGTGTGTGTGTGTGTGTGTGTGTGTGTGTGTGTGTGTGTGTGTGTGTACATGCGGCAGCACGTGCACGTGTGTGTGTGTGTGTGTGTGTGTGTGTGTGTGTGTGTGTTTGGGGGTGGAGGTGGGAACATGTGTGTGCGTGTGTGTGTGTGCGCGCATGCGCGCATGCGTGTGTGTGTGTGTGTGTGTGTGTGTGTGTGTGTGTGTGTGTGTGCGTGCGTGTGTGTGCGCGTGTGTGCGTGCGCAACGCGCGCGCGCGTTATGTACATGTGTATGTCTGCGGTGTGACTATGAACATCGTGGTACATATTTACGAGTGGAGGTGGAGGGGGTGCAGTGTGGGAGAGATAAGCGTTGGTGACCGCGCGGACGTGTATATTCGGCACTCCCACTGGGCTCATTCCGCATACCAGATCCCCAGCCAGACTCCTAATCTTCTGTTACAGCACCGCTACCACAGTGCACAGGAAGCAATCACTATCACGTTGCCATGAGGCAACCCAACGGAGAAGACACTGCACTGCTTCTGAGTCACTTCCGTGCTGTTCAGTGGGTGGTCTGTTCTGACACACCGTAGGCAGGACACAACCCACAGAGTCCCCTGCTACTGACGACAATCACTGTCTGGTGGCAGAACCAGTGTGACTGACCATCACCTCCACAGAGATCAGCCATGTCTGTTAATCTACATGAATCTTGCCGATAGCAGCCATTTGAATTATAATTCACCATGGGCGCCGGTGCCGGAGCTGCGGTGGACCGGGCTGGGCTGTGGCTTTGGAAAGAAGGGGGGAGGGGTCGGATTGAGCGGCTTGGGTCCAGTGGCATGGAGGTGGCACAGAAGATGGGACAGCAAAAAAAAAAAAGAAAATAGATGAATAAATAAATAAATAGAAAAATAAATTAATAGATAATATACATTGGGTGTGAACGTGACAAGGAGGTCCAGGTTGAGTCTTTTACAAGAGCAGGGCCTGAAGGATCACCAAATTAGGGACTTTCTATGCAGACTCAAGAGTTTACGGATCATATAAATGATGCTGTGGAATTCTATTCTCTTTTGAATCTACATGGAAGGGCGTTAGTCTATGCGCCCTTTCAAAACACATCCTTACGTAAATCGGGCCTGAGAGCAACATGCACTTCGCCTTTTGTCAAATAATTTGAGCCACACTTTCAGAGGCACGTTTATTTGAGTAGATGAAAGTCGACATTGTGGTTCCATTCTTCCAAGTTCAATCCACAGCACACATAATTCTGGGATGAGCACGCCTACACCAACACATCTCACAAAGAATGCCTCTAGCGTGAATGGAACCGACAGTCCCCAAGACTGCAAGTCCACAAAGCGGACGACGCCACAGCTGTGGCTGCTTGGTGACAACGCCTGTCTGAGAGATCCATGTCGGCTGAGTGTGAACTGATCGTTCCTGTCTGCCGGATCGATGTCGGCACAGATCTATATCAACCCACTGTTGGCTGATTTTGTCAATCCGTGGGATGCGTGTCACCCCATTGTCGTTTGATTGTCAATGATGACAAAGAGTTGATCACTGTAGCAGCCACTATCTATTTGTCGCACGTCAAAAAAAGTCCAGCTTTGCTAGGAAATGTAACCGTCTTAGTTTAAACGATAGGTAGAAGTCAAACGGCTGTATTCATTTCTTTCTGCTTCGCTGTCTCTTCTTTTGTATCCCACACAAGCCTAGCTCCTTCCCCACTCATTCCAATCACCACATACCCAGTCCACCGATACTGTCCTGTCATAGTCCCTCTGTAGCATAACTCTCCCCATTCATTCCAATCACCACATACCCAGTCCACCGATACTGTCCTGTCATAGTCCCTCTGTAGCATAACTCTCCCCACTCATTCCAATCACCACATACCCAGTCCACCGATACTGTCCTGTCATAGTCCCTCTGTAGCATAACTCTCCCCACTCATTCCAATCACCACATACCCAGTCCACCGATACTGTCCTGTCATAGTCCCTCTGTAGCATAACTCTCCCACTCATTCCAATCACCACATACCCAGTCCACCGATACTGTCCTGTCATAGTCCCTCTGTAGCATAACTCTCCCCACTCATTCCAATCACCACATACCCAGTCCACCAATACTGTCCTGTCATAGTCCCTCTGTAGCATAACTCTCCCCACTCATTCCAATCACCACATACCCAGTCCACCAATACCGTCCTGTCATAGTCCCTCTGTAGCATAACTCTCCCCACTCATTCCAATCACCACATACCCAGTCCACCAATACTGTCCTGTCATAGTCCCTCTGTAGCATAACTCTCTTCACTCATTCCAATCACCACATACCCAGTCCAGCCTGGGTTCTCTTGTCAATGCCACTTAGTGCCATAGCTCCATTTCTACCATTCCAGCCGCCACATACCGAGTCCATCCATTATTGGCCTGTCACAACCCTTCTGTAGCGTGGTTCCTCTCCACTCATTATGTCCATACACCAGTCCATCCATTAGTGGCCTGTCACAGTCCTTCCTAGCAAGACTCCCATTCCACTCATTACGTCCATACACCAGTCCATCCATTACTGGCCTGCCACAGTCCTCCCGTAGCAAGACTCCCATTCCACTCATTACGTCCACACATCAGTCCATTCATTGTTATCGTGTCACAAGCCTTCCGTAGCAAGATCCCCATTCCAATCATCACGTCAACACACCAGTCCACCCAATATTAGCCTGACACAGCTCTTCCGTAGCAAGACTCCCATTCCACTCATTACGTCCACACGCCAGTCCAACCAATACTGTCCTGTCATAGTCCCTCAGTAGCATGAATGTCTCCACTCATTACAGCAAACACTCACCAGTCCATCCATTATCAGCCTGACACAGCTCTTCCATAGCTTGACTCCCACAGTAGTGTGACTGCTTTGTCATTTTGGGTTTTTTCATAAGCGTTACTTCCTGGTAGTTTTTTTCTCTCTCCTCACTTCTTCATTGCTACAAATTTATACAATTATTTCTTTAGTGCGGACAGGCTGAAAAGAAAATACGAAGTTTATCTTTTAATCCTCAGTATAAAACAGTTTGACTTGGCTTCACCAGAAAAAGAAAGAGAAAGAGGGAGGGCAGAGACAGACAGACAGACTGAGACAGAGAGACGGATGGACGGACAAACAAACAGATAGACAGAGAAGACAGAGATGGAGAGAGAGAGAGAGAGAAAGAGAGAGAGAGAGAGAGAGAGAGAGAGAGAGGAGAGAAACACACACACACAAACACGCACGCACGCATAGACAGACAGACAGAATCAGAGACAGAGAGAGGCTCTGAAACAGGGCGTGGAAACTACAACCAAAACACTTTTTCCTGCGACAAAGTTTTGAACCTAGAACCCGGATTCTACAGCAACGGACGGATCTGTTGACAACGTAGGCTTTGGTCCACTCCCAGCCGGCTTACTCATCACCAAGAGAAACTGACTGACTGTCCCCTTGGTTGATTGACGTGTCTCTTCGTTGATTAATTGCCTTGCAGACGGCGGGAGGGGGGGGGGAGGCGGCCTTGAGGTGACTGCAGAGCATTCTGTGGTAAAACTGGCGCTGTCTTGGCAAGAGCATGTCAATCACAGACACTGGAAGCGTTCTTCATCTGCCCTCAGAGACAGGTTAATGACGACGGTTCTTCCTTCCAATCGCCATTGATTTTACAAAATTTGGCGAATGGTGTGGCACGACACACATGTTGATATATACATTAAATAGCAGAGGCACAGCTGGAAAGCAAAAACGGAATTCTAACAAAGTAGTTTCTGAGTCTTGTTTTTTTCCCCCGTTTAGCATCCATTCATCTTCGTTAGAAACAAGATGAATGTCGTGTTTGACGGTGAAAAGTCAAAAAGGAAATCTGTTTATTTTATGTTCAGTCATTTCTTTTTCTACCATGCAACAGAAAATAGCAACGTTATGGACCGTTTGTGAGAATGGTCACATAGGAAACAAGATGGCGGATTCTGTTGGGTTTTTTTATGTTTGCGCATACATTTTGGATTTATTTTGATGTTCGTTCGCTGAAATAACACCACAAACTCATAGATTATTCTCAGATCTGGTTTTTATCATATTCCTGTTTTCAGTAGTTCAGTAACTATAAGAATGACGGTCAATCGACAGCATACGAGTTACCTCGTTTTTGACGAAATCTAGTTGTAAGATACATCGCTGCTTAGACAAACATAACAC
>CM065720.1:49652616-49660116 GCA_033310375.1 Conus canariensis
TAGATAGATAGATAGATAGATAGATAGATAGATAGATAGATAGATAGATAGATAGATAGATAGAAATTTTATTTACCAGGGTAATGAGATAAGCAATACAAATGCTTTTTTCCACCCAGCCCTGGGATAGATAGATAGATAGATAGATAGAGACAGGCAGACAGGCAGACAGGCAGAAGCAGACGATAAGTTGCTAAACTGAATCAGTTTCCTGAACGAAATGAGAATTTGTGGCAAAGAAACGAAGCCATGAAACTGGGTATCTCTCTGTTTTTAGTGTGTAACTGGAGAGAGAGAGAGAGAGAGAGAGAGAGAGAGAGAGAGAGAGAGAGAGAGAGAGGAGGGAGAGAGAAGACAGACAGACAGACAGACAGAGACAGAGAGAGAGAGAGAGAGGGAGAAGGAGAGAGAGAAGGAGAGACTGACAGACATACAGACAGACAGACAGACAGATGTAAGCAATACTGTAACCCTATAACATGAAATGTAACCTCGAACGAAAGAAGCTGTGTCTTTCAACACCTCCTCCAACAGCTCAGATCCACTTCTCTTTTGAGTCAGACGGGTCTAACCGGAAGCAGTCAAGGAATGAATATCATATAAAGAAGAAGTTCCACCACCACTCCACCCCCACCCCCTCCCCACGTCCCGTCTCCTTCCCCTTCGTTGACATTAACGGTTTGCCGCAGGTGGGAGCTGAAAGGAACACGAGGAAATAGGGCGACAATCATGGGGAGGAGCGGGAGGGAAGATGTGGCTGGAAAACCAATGGTCAACCTCGCTGTGACAGAATCAATAGGATGATGGGACTGGTGGTCACTTGTGGTCAGACGTAAAGGTCGCTCCTGGGTGAGGGTCTTGAAGCGACAATGCGTAAAGGATGTTCTGCCTCTCATCTCATTGCCTAGGGAAGTTGGGCTGGCTGGTTGGTTGGTTGGATCTTTCCTCGTAGTTGGGTTGGTTGGTTGGTTGTGGTTGGTTTGGTTGTGTAGGTTGGATGGTTGGTTGGTTGCATCTTTTCTTATAGTTTGATCAGTTAGTTAGTTGGTTGGCTGATCTTTCCTTGTAGTTTAGGATGGTTGGTTGGCTGGTTGGTTGATTGGCTGGTCGGTTGATTGGCTGGTTGATTGGTTGGCTGGATGAAACAAGGTAATAAATCAAATGGTGAACACTGAACAGATCAGCTCAGATATCCGCCTGCCCCTCCAAGCTAATTTCACAAAGACCCTGACCCTTTTGATCCCAAGCCACTCCATCGTCCTCTCAGCCGAAACGTTGGCGTTAACCCATTAAACGTCATTGGTACAGTGCACTGCCCTCGGTGACCCACAAAGCTTGACAAGACAGCTGGCACGTGCTGCTCGGCAACTGGCCTGGTTCAGTGAGAATGATTTGATTGCTGGAGTGAGCGAGTGGATCTCGCTTGATTCGGCGGGTGTGAGATGTGCAGTCTGCTGACTTGATTGGATGACAGGGGCTGAGGTGAATTCAGTCAACAATGCCTTTTGGCTATGTGTCACTGCTTTGTACTACATCTAACTACGTCTTACTGCTTTCTACTACATATTACTACTTTTACTACATGTTATGCCCTACAGGTCACTTGAGGTGGTACCCCTCCCTGATACACTGCACAACCAAAGAGTACATACGTCCTGGACACCCCGAAACGTACACCAGTCCTAACCTGAAAACAACAAGCAGGAACAGAAAGAAACCAGTTTCAATACTGATTTAGTAGCTTCACACCACAAAGACGTGAAATAACTAACCAACGAAGAAAGGCAAGTGTATACGGAAAAAATGTAGGATGGTACAGAGTGAATATTGCAGTGCCCACGCTAGAGGAGCTCGGTGGAACAAGATGATTGTCTCCCCTGTCGTTGATCATGCAAACTGTGCAAATAGCAATTTGAAGAGTGTTGCAATGATTTAAGATCAGCTATTGTCACGAACGGCACGTGCTGCTCATCAGCTAGCTAGCTGAGTGAGAATGACACTGTCAAAATGGTTTCTTCGGCAATGATGATGTAATGAAAATGTGCGACGGTGCTGAACATGCCATTTCTGTTTCCATTGTTTTGTTCCCCAGTAATTATTCTCTGATACACATTGGACCTTTCCTTGATGACTTTGTCTTTCTGTGCTTCAATGCCTGTGCTGATATGTCGTCAAGTGCTGACCATTTGCTTTCTGTGAATCCAGCTGATATCCAGATCTTTTCTCCTGCTGAAAGTCAACTGGAGAGTACTACTTTCTGCATGGTCATGTCTGTTCTTTGGGATGTCTGCAGAAAACGTGTATATCCAAAATTCAGTTGCTTGTTTTATATTGTAATCTTCTTCTTCTTCTTCTTTCTTCTTCTTCTTCTTCTTCTTCTGTATCGCATACTGTGCATGAAATATACACTACATTGCAGTCTGTTTTGTGCATTAATTTGCATGGTGGTATTACATTCCCGTTATTGTTCATCCAGCTGATCGCTCAGACAAAAGTACGCCGAGCACAATACTAGCATTTGGTATTCGACATCGACAAAAACATGAAACATATGCAGTCCCTGACATAAACCTTAGAGCTCCAAAGTGAGATAAACATTGGTGGTACTAAAGGCGTCAATCATTGTACGTAGCTTATACTAAATACCAATCAAAAAAATACTATGAACATTTTAGAAATGGCTCGGTTTGCTTTACGTTTAGCGTGTGTGTGTGTGTGTGTGTGTGTGTGTGTAAATGAAAGTCATATGATTAATGACTTTGACCCCAATCAATGTTTGCTCTTGTAGTTAAAGTGAGAAGTGAATTACAGTGATTGTTAACCACCACCACCACCACCACTCTCACCCCATCAACTAAAAACAAGACACAGAACATACCTTGACAGCAAATGCCACCGAAGAATGGGCAGCTAAGCCAGTCGCAGACTTAAGATAAACTGAATAGTCAAAGTAAATTCACTAAAAATCTTAACGACTGGAAACTGTGATTTAGCAGAAGACAAACAGACGAACGCGTTCAGTGTGTGGAAAGACAAACTGAAAGAAGACAACAGAAAATAGATATGAAAAGGAAAGGAAAACGTAGAGAAAGACAGAACTGAGGCGAGCACTGGAACGACAATAATTTCTAACACACAGCTCCCAGAACTCACGTGAAAAAAAAAATAAACAGCGTAACGAAAAGCCAGAAAAGGGGAGAGAATAAAAATGAAATGAAATAAAAGAACATAGTGAAATGAAATAAAACAATTTAATGTGAGAAGACTCTAAGTGACGGATAACCACACAGAAAACAAAACGAACAACGAATCTGAACCCATCCAACAAATACAGAAACGCAAAAAAACAAAGAAAACAAAGCAACCCTGACACATAAAAGCAGATGAGAGCGGGCGGGGGGGGGGGGGGCAGAGAGGGTGGAGAGCGGGGGGAGCGAAGAGATTAGAATCGCAGAGATGCCCCGAGGGAAAAATGGATACCCTGTCGAACTCAATTCCACACCCACAATCAACTTCACAATTCAACAACAAAAAAGGACATCAAAACTAAAGCAGACAACAGCAAAGAAAAAGAATCAAATCACGCATGCCCCCCAAGGCCTTTACGTAATGGAATTTGCCATCTGTTTGTGCTGTGAGAGAGAAGAAAAGGAAAATAAGGTCCGCAAAGGCAGTCGATAGCCTAGATGGGCAGAATTTGTTTTGAAGTGCAAAAAAGAAAAGAGAGAAGGAAAGTAGTAAGCCTATCAACGACGTAGAAGAAACTCAAAAGTAACCTTGAAATCTCTAGAAATTGGAAAACTGATACACGAAACACAAAAGACTCATCTCGGTCTTTGACCTGATGAAATTATTTCATTTCCTCAGAGATCTTCAACAATGCTGCATCAACAGATTCACTATATCTGTTAAAAAAAATATATATGTATGAAAAGCTTAGTGCGAGGCATGTTGCCTAGGCTCGAACTAAGTGCAGATGCATGAGAACATGTCATGTCCTCTGTGTGTGTGTGTGTGTGTGTGTGTGCGTGCGCGCGCGCTGTGTGGTGTGTGTGTGTGTGTGTGTGTGTGTGTGTGTGTGTGTGTGTGTGTGTGCGTGGCGTGTGTGTGTGTGTGTGTGTGTGTGTGTGTGTGTGTGGTGTGTGTGTGTGGTTGGTTTGCGTTCCTCTTTGTGTGTGTGTGTGTGTGTGTGTGTGTGTGTGTGTGTGTGTGTGTGTGTGTGTGTGTGTGTGTGTGCAATAGGCATCAGAATATAAACAAAGTCATTTTGCATAGTAAGTTCCACAGGGTAAACTCGCTTCGTTTTCGTCTCTCCATCCCAAAGTTGAACCATTGGTAACCTCCGGCACGTAAACCTAGTCACGTTTAATACATCTTCATAACAAGATCGGTGTTTTACATTTACCTTCGGACGGTTTGGCTCCGAGCTGTAAATAACACCTGAAACCCGCAGCAACAAACAGCTTCTTCGACCCCCGTTTGTTAACAATGTCTTCGAACCTCCCACCTTCAACCGCCAGATCTCAACAATTGTATTCGATCCATAGCTATTCACAACTGTCTTCGATCACCCAGCTCTCTTGAACCATTTGCTGTTGACAGCCGTCTCTACCACCCAGCTCAAAACAATCCTGAACTCTAAGCAGTAAATAGCTGTCTTCAGCCCTCCATTTCTAAACAACTGTCTTCGACCCACAAGTAAAGCAAACACTGCCTTTTAAATCACGTTGTAAACAACTGGTTTGGATTCAGGCTGTAAACAGCTCTCTTCAATCCAAGCTGAAATAACTGCCTCTGATCCATGGCTGTTAACAGCTGTCTCTGACGCCCAGCGCCAAACAACATTCAGTGACCCTCAGCAGTGGACAGACATCTTTAATTCCAGCCGTAAACAAGTGTCTTGGACACACAGTTGTTGCCAAACGTCTTTGATCTTAGGTCCCAGCTGTGAAATTGTGTCTTCTGACCTCAGCTATGAACATGTGTCTCTGATCCTCAGCGGTGAACGTGTGTCTTCTGACCACAGCTGTGAACATGTGTCTCTGAACCTCAACTATGAGCATGTGTCTCTGAACCTCAGCTGTGAACAACTATCTTCTGACCTCAGCTGTGAACGTTTGTCTTCTGACCTCAGCTGTGAACAAGTGTCTCCGAACCTCAGCTGTGAACATGTGTCTCCGAACCTCAGCTTTGAACATGTCTCTCTGAACCTCAGCTGTGAACAACCATCTTCTGACCTCAGCTGTGAACAACCGTCTTCTGACCTCAGTTGTGAACATGTGTCTTCTGACCTCAGCTGTGAACATGTGTCTTCTGACCTCTGCTGTGAATAAGTGTCTTCAGACCTTAACTGTGGACAGGTGTCTTCTGATCTCAACTGTTGACAGGTGTCTTCTGACGCCAGCTGTGAACATGTGTCTCTGAACCTCAGTTGTAAACAAGTGTCTTCTGGACCTCATCTGTGAACATGTGTCTTCAGACATCAGCTGTGAACATGTGTCTTCAGACCTTAGCTGTGAACATGTGTTTTCAGACGACAGCTGTGAGCATGTGTCTTCAGACGTCAGCTGTGAACA
The DNA here is from genome assembly GCA_033310375.1 of Conus canariensis. Classification (NCBI taxonomy): domain Eukaryota; kingdom Metazoa; phylum Mollusca; class Gastropoda; order Neogastropoda; family Conidae; genus Conus; species Conus canariensis. Next base: position 49,658,193 of record CM065720.1, read on the forward strand.
TGTGTCTCTGAACCTCAGCTGTGAACATGTGTTTTCAGACCCCAGCTGTGAACGTGTGTCTTCAGACGTCAGCTGTGAATATGTGTCCTCAGAGGTCAGCTATGAACATGTGTCTTCTGACCTCAGCTGTGAACATGTGTCTTCAGACCTCAGCTGTGAACAATTTGTCTAATCTAGCTGTGAACAAGTGTTGCAGAATCCACCCGTAAGCCAGCGTTTTGTGATTGTTTTCGAAACCCAGCTGTGAACAAGTGTCTTTGTCCCCCTGCCATAAACAAGAGTAATCGACGCCAAACAGTGAACAACTGTTTCCAACCCCAACTGCACGCAACTATGCTCAACGCTTACGCGCGCTAACTTCTTCACCAACCTAAAACAATCGTCTCCTGTGTATGTGGTACGGTGGTTAGTGTTTGGAGCTTGGGGCTGGAAGGCCATGGGTTCAAGTCCCATCCGAGGTATTTGCTTATCGGATTTGTTGTCTCAGGCAACTCCTACCTAGAATCCAGTGAGCATGTGCTGGGCTTAAACGGAAGGTCAGAATAACAACGCAGTCGAATTTCACAAATTAATGGTCATGTCTATGCACGTATTATTCATGCTTCTCTGAAGTGTCAGACTCTCTGGGAGCTGGCTGACATCGAGGTGTATTAGGACAGGATCATGGAACTCAGCAGCATCATCTTTTCAGTCCTCATCACCACCTGTCATAATTTCAACAGACAAAGAGTCCCCAATTCTGTGGCTCTGTACACCCAGCTTTCGTGGTGACCTCACTTTTGATTCCCTCTTCATGTCTAAGCTCGTGATCAGTTGTGCACTGAAGTCTTTGGCCTCCGCAAGCCAGGCCCGCAATCGCGCGGCACCGCAAAGATTGGCACAGCACGGCACGGATACACCGCACGGCATATTATCACTAGGATAATTTTCGGACATACGACAAAATTGAGCTGCTACATAGGTATGGAATACAGCCCGGTAGTGGCCCGGAATGACTCACTCTAAGGCCGTCAGACTGCCCGGAATGACCTCGAATATGTAGGCGTAAATGCCGGCCCGCTCGGGGAAAAGAGGCATCAAAATTGACCCTACAGTCCTTGGACAGACGTGAAGGCACACTCCACAGAACTACAGACACTTCGACTAGCTCTACGACTTAGCAGTCGGCAGCTGGGGACTCGCAACTTTGCTGTCAGCAGCTGGGGATTCGCAACTTGGCTGTCAGCAGCTCGGGATTCACAACATAGCTGTCAGCAGCTGGGGATTCACAACTTGGCTGTCAGCACCTGGGGATTCACAACTTGACTGTCAGCAGCTGGGGATTCACAACATAGCTGTCAGCATTTGGGGATTCACGACATAGCTGTCAGCAGCTGGGGATTCAAAACTTGACTGTCAGCAGCAGGGGATTCACAACTTGGCTGTCAGCAACTGGGGATTCACGACATAGCTGTCAGCAGCAGGGGATTCACAACTTGGCTGTCAGCGGCTGGGGATTCACGACAAAGCTGTCAGCAGCTGGGGTTTCATAACTTAGTTGTCGTCAGCTGGGGATTCACAACTTAGCTGTCAGCAGCTAGGGATTCACGACTCAGTTGTCGTCAGCTGGGGATTCGCAGCTTAGCTGTCAGCAGCTGGGATTTCACGACTTAGCTGTCGTCAGTTTGGGATTCACAACTTAGCTGTCAGCATCTAGGGATTCACGACTTAACTGTCAGCAGCTGGTAATTAACGACTTGGCTGTCAGCAGCTGGGGATTCACGACTTAGCTGTCAGCAACTAGGGATTCACGACTTGGCTGTCAGCAGCTGGGGATTCACGACATAGCTGTCAGCAGCTGGGAATTCACAACTTGGCTGTCAGCAGCTCGGGATTCACGACTTAGCTGTCAGAAGCTGGGAATGAAGACATAGCTGTCAGCAGC
>CM065720.1:49662616-49680116 GCA_033310375.1 Conus canariensis
ACAGACTGACAAATGGAGCTAGATAGTAAGGTACGCAACACCTAAACTAGAATTCTAGACTAGCTAAATCGATAAGGAGAAATGACCCAGGTGCCCCCAAAAAACAACAACAAATAAAACTGGATGTTATTACAGACAACACACAAAAGAAAATAAAGGTGAATAAGAGAGATGAGACAGTTGACAGACTTCCACCTTACCCTCCTCTCACTCCTCTCTCCACATCCCCACCCCTTCCCATCCCTCTGTCACCAGGTTCTTTTTTTTTTTACCAGTTTCCCACCGCCTCCTCTTACACTTCATGAATCTAACATTCTGTTCATCACCTTTAGAGGAACATCAGCGTCAAACGAGCAAATTTCAGAACCAGATTCAAATTAGGACTCTTCATGTCATGTATTGAGGGATCGAAGGAATTTTTTCTCAAGAAAGTTCTTCTTTTACAGAGCATGGACAGACAAACCGGTGTTATCAGCAGCAATCGTCTTGGGTTTAGGGCGTGTCGTTGTGTCACCAAGGGAGCAAGAGATATACATCCCAGAAAACTTTTGATTCAATAGGTCGGTGCTTGATGTTTAAGGCATAAGGCGCGTTCGGTTTTCATAAAGATATTTACAGACCGTCGAGGCCTTTTTTTTCCAATCGAAGACAGTAAACCTTATGTTATTGTGAATGATCAGGCTTCAGACTGGATCAATGTTAAAAGAAAGAAGAGGTTGTTTACAAGGAGATCCTGTTTCTCCCTATCTGTTCGTATTATGTGTAGAAACTCAAGCCATTATGGAAAAGGAAATTCAGACATTCAAGGAATTGTATGAACTGTTTCAATATGCTGACGACACTGAGTACCTACTTGCGGAGATTGTGGCTCGTTTGAAACTTGCATCGAGGTTCTTTCTACATGTGCCTTTATCTCTGCTCTCCAGATGAATTCAGGGTTAAACAAGTGCTGTTTGACTGGGGATAGAAAATATATTGAAACTTTAGGAATGGACTTATATCCATCCATATTTTGAATATTGGCGACATGGATTACAAATTATTTTAAAAGTGAGCGTAAGCTTAAATCATTCAGAGAGTTTGGCCGTTTATTACTTTGATTTAAGGCATGCTAATTTATGCCTTTTGGCAGAGTAGTTATTTCAAAATCCAGAATTGTGAACAGACACACTTGTAATTGCTTCTTTCCAGCCCTCCCGGTGTTTTCTTTCATACATGCCAACAAACGTGTTGCCGGTATTTTAGGTTTTCCTGACAGCATTGATCACATCTTTAACACTATCATGGATTTGCAAGGCTAAACGATCAACACATGCATTGTACTTTCTGACTTTCCTGATTGACCATTTTTCATAGATATGATCCAGAGTTTATTTCAAAACTTAAAACATGCAACTGATCTTGAACAGACGCCTTTGAAGCGTACGATCTTTTTAGTAAACGTGTTTTTAAAAATGCTATTGAACCACTTTTTTTAACAAATATATTCAAGTCGTCAAAATCACATTGTATCTAAAATACTTAATAACAAATATGTGTTTAATGTTTTTCAGTTTTTTTCCTAAAAATGCGCATTTAGGGTGTCATGGATGTTCTAAAGAAAATGATAAATATAGCTTCTTTTTACTTTTGCAGAATATGAGTCAGCTACAACTGATTACATAAAAGAATCCAATCTGACCGTCACTGACTACATAAAAAGTCCAATCTGACTGTCACTGGTTACATTTTAAAAAATCCAGTCTGACCGTCACTGATTACATAAAAGAATCCAATCTGACCGTCACTCATTGCATAAAAGAATCCAATCTAACCCTCACTGTTACATAAAAGAATTCAATCTGACCGTCACTTATTACATGGAAGAATCCAGTCTGACCGACAAAAACAATCAATACATATAATCAACTCTGCGTTTTAAGAAAGTGTTTGTAATTCATAAAGGTTAGAATTTGCACCATGACATATTGATTAAAACTAATTTGCAAGAAAAATGCTGTGATACGTGGGATTTAAACTGTTAGTATGCCATGACTGGAAAGCATGCTTTCCTGTGTACATAAAGGAAAAGATATGAAACTGAAATAGTTCAAGTTGAGAATATTACGTAGAAATCTAGGCAATGTCAGTTTAAATAGCAGTCATTTACAACGATAAATGTAACGTTTGTAATTCACGTAAAGACTGCATTGACCACATGCTTTGGAAATAGACAAATGCTCAACGGTTTGGGAACGGTCAGTCTTTCTGGTTTTATAACAGCAAAATGTGTCAATGCTGAAAATATGAAAGCAAAAGACATGTTACTAGGCTGATGTGACGATTGTTATTGACAATGTTCTTCAATTGGTTACACTGTTAACACATAGCATTATCTGTACACAAATAAGCCAGAAGGAAACCTTTGACAAATACGCATATTCAAACTTGAACTATATCCATTTTTCTACCAAATGGCATTGATTATCCATATATCTTTTGCAGCATAGCAAACAATGCTAGGTTATTTTTTTATTTCAAAACGACCAAAAATGTAAATTTACAAATGTGACGCCTATTTCAGTTTCAGGTAAATGTGATGATTTTGTCTATAACTGTTTATTTCTTCATGCATATTGATATGGTGCGATGTTATTTGCTACCACCCGACATGCAACGACACTCATTCTTTGTAGCCTATATTAGTATGGAGAGTGACTGACAATATTAGAAAATTCAAACTTTTAACTGCTTTAGTAACAATTGAGTCAATATGTTTTTTTTCCAGTTTAATTTTGGTGTAAGTAGGACACCTAAAATTTTTACTTCAAGTTTATAAAAAATTTTCCATCCTCCTAGAAAGAATTTAGGTAGGTTACTTGGGTTATATCCATTGTTGAAAAGAACAAATGTGTCTTTTCATGGGAGCAAGAGTTACCCTATCTGTTTGTTATTTACAGTGATAGGGCAAATGGGGTCAAAATGGGATGAGAAGAGAAATACGAAAGAAGGGGAGGGGTGGAGGAGAAGGAGGGGAGGGGTAGGAGAGGCGGGGAGTAGGGGGCTGGGGGTGGCAGAACGTCAAAGTCTTGCTGAGCTCGGCTAACGTTGTTGCCCTCACACCCTCAGGCCTCCCTCCCAGCTCTGCACGTCTTTCATCTTCCTGCTTTATAGTTAGGCGACCAGCTTCCGTTCCCCACCCCCATCTCCTTCTCCATCCCCCCATCCCCTTCTCTACCCCCATCCCCTGCTGCACCCTCTCTCTCTCTTTCTCTCTCTCTCTCTCTCTCTCTCTCTCTCTCTCTTGAAAGTGTGTGTGTGTGTGTGTGTGTGTGTGTGTGTGTGTGTGTGTGTGTGTGTGTGTTAGTGCTTGTGTGTGTGTTAGTGCTTGTGTCTGTGTCTGTCTGTCTGTCTGTCTGTCTGTCTGTCTGTCTGTCTGTCTGTGTTCAGCCATTCTTTGTTCTTTGGCCTCGATAATCATGATACCGATATTTTTCATTTCGCTGTGGCGAAATGATACTGCCGCTTCAGCAGTTCATTGATTCCATTGAATGCGTTTTATGTCATCCCAGAGCAAGCCGCATCACTCAGAAATGGTGCCATGTCCAGGACATGACCTTCAGCAGAGGTTCTGTGAAATCAAGAGAGAATAATACTTGGTATTCCCAGCCGTCTTCTGCCACTCGCATCACACAACCCTCCTTAAAGGTTATGATCGATTGGGTGAAAATCTGATCGACTTTGATGTTCCTTTGGCAGTTTGGAGGTAGTTCAAAGTTATTTGTCCTGACACTAACGTTAACCTTTGACGGAAATCATCTTTCATTAGAAGGACAAGCGTCACGGGAAACTGTGCGCTCGCGTCCATATACGCGCGCGCGCGCGTACACACACACGCGCGCACGCACACGCACACACACACACACACACACACACACACATTCACTCATATACACATACACGCACGCACGCACACACGTTAAAGCACTGATGTGTCAACGTCCAATGTTTCAGACAGAATGACTGCAGGTGGAAGGACACTGAAGCGGAAGAATGGAGGCTAAATTACTTGGCTGCAGAAATTGTTTTAAAACTTGTGCGTTCCACTTTCTTTTTTTTTCCTGAAGTGACCTTTTTCAGGATTGACCTTTATCATGATCCGACCTTTTTCGTGATGTGGCCTTTTTACAAGAAATGTCTTTTTTTTTTCAGGGTTGACCTTTTTCAGGGTTTCAGGATTTACTTTTTTGGATCTGACCTTTTTCATGGAGTGATTTTTTCAGGATTGACCTTTTCTCAGGATCTGACCTTTTCAGGTGTGATCTTTTTCACGGAGTGACTTTTTGAGGACGTGGCCTTTTTTCAGGGTCTTGATGGAAGTTTGACCACTCCGTGTGGTTGACCGAGTTGCAACAATACGAAAAGAAAGCTGTAGTGTATTTCCATATCGATTGTTGACCTGCAGGTTCAGTAGCCTGCAGACTCGTGCCTTTGGGCTGTCAATGGTCGCCATAGCCCACAGCAGACTGTCACGTGCACAGAACTGAAGCTGAAGAATACACACCAAGTTGGACTTCTCTTCCTTCAAACTAAGAACTTTTTTTCACCTCGCTTTGCTTGACGCAAGCGGCCGACATGCGCTCGAGTTATGTTGCCAGCCGCCGTTGAAAGACCGAGTCCGGTTTAATTTCCGCCTCCGAAAGGAAAAACCCGGATGTCTTTAAAGTGGAGCCACAAAGACGTACTGCGGAACGCCGAAGTTTCGAACAGTTGACTCCTCGGGTCAGTTCAAAAGGAATTCTTCGCCGACAAGTCTCTAAAGCTCAGGAAAATGACCGAGGTTACTGGCCAAATATTCTGGACTGGCGTAGCGTTTCTTGAAAGTTAGTGGCTGGTCTGCTAGTATCAAACGACACTGCTTGTGTGTGTGTGTGTGTGTGTGTGTGTGTGTGTGTGTGTGTGTGTGTGTGTGTGTGTGTTCTGTGTAAAGAAAAAAATGGAGTTATGTAGACACTGAACGTGGGAATAATCTCTGGAAGACAGAGACTGATCCGCTCTACTCTGGACAGTATGGTGTCAAATAGTTGAAGCTCGAGTCTGGAGTTTGGGGAAGTCGCAGAGGATGGTGACGTTGAGGGTGATGGGGGAGGGGGGAGGGGAGCAGGTGGTATGTGGGAGGGAAGAGCAGCAATGCTTAAGCAGAGAAGAAACCAGATCCAAAGGGATAAATGTAGGCTACAAGCCAGAACAGGAAAGAAAACTATTCCGTTCGGTTGCTTTTTTTTCTCTCAAAAGAGTCTAAAAACAAACAAACAAACAAATGAACAAACATATGAATGAAAAAGTAAGCGAATAAATAAATAAATAGATAGATAGATAGATAAATAAGTAAATATAAAGGGGAGGGGGAAATAGGATAGACAAGGCCAAAGAGAAACTACATACAAGACAGACACAACATCATTAGATGTCTAAGTAGGCCAAGCACTCCACACACCCGCTGACGTCACACGTCCAACCTCATATCCCCCCCCCCCCCTCCATCCACACACCATCCACCTCAAGCTTCGCCACGCACTTCCCCTTCCTTTACTGTGCTGCCGCACTACCGCCCACCCCACCCCTCCAACACAGCACACAAATATATTACATATCTCCAGAGAGAGAGAGAGAGAGAGAGAGAGAGAGAGGAGCTCAGAACTCAGAAAACGTTTATTCGATCAAGGATTGAGATTTAAGGCAGATCCTATTTTTTCCAATCTGTCCTTACTAAGCTAAACTATGCCATGAGATTAAAAAGTAGAAAAGAAAAGAAGAAAACAACACATAAAAATCTAAATGAAAAAGGGAGAGGGATAAAAACAAAAAAACAACGAAAGCCACACATGATTATGGGTACATGATCCACATACACACACTTTGCATGCAAAGGCTTAACAAAATGTGCGCATGTATACGCATTCATAAAGGTATCAACGCAATCTATAACAATAACAAAATGGAGGGGGGGGTGAGCACAGGGGGGATGGCATGGTTGTGTAGGGGGGGGGGTGGCGGCGGTGGGGGAAGGATAAAAGAAAAACGAGAGAGAGAGAGAGAGAGAGAGAGAGAGAGAGTCAAAGACAGACACAGAGAGACAAAGAGACAGACTGACAGACAGACAGAGACAGAGAGACAAAGAGAGAGAGACAGAGACAGAGACAAAGACAGAGACAGAGAGACAAAGAGAGAGAGAGAGAGAGAGAGAGAGAGACACTTTTTGACACTTTGATATTTTATTGTCATTACCAAAGAAGTCTTTTGACAAGGTGGGATGGGGTAACAGAACAATAACATTTACTTTCTTTCCTTGCAAACACTTAGTAGAGAGAGAGAGAGGAGAGAGAGAGAGAGAGAGAGAGTGGTTCAGTTAGCAAAACACGCTACCTTTTCTTACATTTCATGCATGTATATGTCCAAAGGGTGGTGGCGGAGGGAGGAGGGAGTGGTGGGAAGGGCTAGGGGAGTTAACAGATCTTTTAAACCAGGTAAATATGAGGATTTATCGCTTTCCTTAAAAAAACAGTTTTGTTGCTTTCTTTCTTCTTTCTTTATACGTAAAGGACCTTACGTCCTCTGTTAGATACACACACACACACACACACACACACACACACACACACACACACACACACACACACACACACGCACACACACAAACACGCACACACATACACATACACATAGATAGATAGATAGATAGATAGATAGATAGATAGATAGATAGATAGATAGATAGATAAATAGATGGATAAGGATATAAATATAAATATATTATCATTATTATTGTTGTTGTTGATGTTGTTGTTGTTGTTCTTGTTCTTGTTGTTGTTGTTATGTCATCGTGTTCATTAATTGGTGAGCTTTGAAATTCGCACCTTCTGGACTGAACACCTGTAGATTAATCTCTGAACAAATTTCATACCTTTTGAAACACAAATCGTTTCGTAACTACGACTGTGTATGGACGTAACGGTATGATTACTGAATGTCACTTAAAGGGCAAGGGGAGAAAACCGCCGCCGAAGGTACCTGATTCACGTTGAAAGTGGGTCGTAGTTTCCATTCTTTATCTACAGAAAAACAAATAAAAAAATCTACAAAAAGTGAAAGCAGAGTACAGAAAATCGGCTGTTCTACTTGTGAATGAACTCTTTTTGTTACATGATTCTGCGGTGATGATAAATCTGTCATACAAGCTTTGAGAAAACTGAACACTGGCTACTCTACACACAGCTAGCTAACGGTCGGCAATCTTTTTTTCTTTTCTTCTTCTTCTTCTTCTTTTCTTCTCCTTCTTCTGCTTCTTCTTGTTCTCCTCCTTCTCCTTCTCCTCCTTCTTCTTCTTTTCTTCTTCTTCTTCTTCTTCTTCTTCTTCTTCTTCTTCTTCTTCCATCGCCGACGTCGTCCTTTTTTCCGTTTGTTTCTCCCGTATTCTTCCATACAAGCTATCTGTGCAATTCATCAATTTTTCTTTCGTGTATTATTTCTTTTCCTCTCTAACTTCATTATATTGTCTTTTTATTCTTCTTTCCCTTCTAAATTCTCTTTGTCTTATATCTTCTTTCTTTTCCCCTTCTTCTTCTTCTTCTTCTCTCGTCCTTCTTCTTCTTCTTCTTCTTCTTCTTCTTCTTCTTCTTCCTCCTCCTCCTCCTCCTCCTTCTTCTTCTTCTTCTTCTCCTCTTCCTCTCTTCGTCCTCCTCCTCCTCCTCCTCCTTCTTCTTCTTCTTCTTCTTCTTCTTCTTCTTCTTTTCTTTTCTTCTTCTTCTTCTTCTTCTTCTTCTGCTGCTTCTTCTCCTCCTCCTCCTCCTCCTCCTCCTTCTTCTTCTGCATCTTCTGTCTTCGTCTCTCGTTATTTCTTTCTATTTATTTTTTAAAATGATGAGATGTAGGAAGGGGGTCAGTGATCACCTGCTGTCACACGCAATACGGTCATTATCTGTCACTGTCGGCGTCCGGGGAATAAGGCACGCCTGGTGAGGGAATGCCAGATGACGGCCAAAAAGAAACTCTCTCTCTCTCTCTCTCTCTCTCTCTCTCTCTCTCTCTCTCTCTCTCTCTCTCTCTCTGATGGCAAATAATAACGACTAATATACAGAAGAATGTACCCATGTGTCTATCTATACAAGGCATTTAGAAGGTGTGTGATTGCAGTTGCAGAATGTAAATGTCCGTATGCTTGTTGTACTTTTAAGTTAAAAATTGTTGGAATCTGTTATCATTATAATTTCATTGAGGTATCTTTACTTTTCTTCTTTGTAATGTCGTCTGAACTGAATACATTCTCTCTCTCTCTCTCTCTCTCTCTCTCTCTCTCTCTCTCTCTCTCTCTGTCTCTCTCTGATGGCAAATAATAGCACACAATAAACAGGGGAATGTACGCATGTATTTATATAAGGCATTTAAAAGGTGTGTGGTGGCAGTTAAATGATGTGAACGTTAATATTGGATCATAGGCTTGTTGAAATTCATAGTTATCACTTCATTGATGTATCTTTCATTTTCCTCTTTGTTGATGTGGCATTGTAAATGGATCCCCTTTCCCTAGGGAATCCTCAGATGTGATCAGCCCCTACACTCCAGACGAAGGAACACGTCCCTTATTTATCATGATGCAAAGCGCTCAAGAGGGGGTGAGAGGGGAAATCTCAGTGATAATTCGCGCCCACAGAATCGTGTGGATGGTCATGAAATGCCCACATACTGCTTATTGACAACTGACTTTCCAGCTCTAAATGCAGAAGAAAGAAATGCTCCAGTCCCCAACTCAAACAAACCGTCACCCGTTCCACCTGTTCCTCCCATTGGAACAGACCATGCAAGCTCCGGTCAACAGAACGGGTTTTCACGCATGGAGGCAGCCAATCCTAAAGATCCGCCCCAGCACACAGACACCACTGGAGACACAGACACTGTACCACAGCAACCAGTTCAGAAAACCAGTGGTGACTCGGTACAGAAAGAACATATTGTGAATAATTTACGGGCACGAGCTATACCATCCACCAGTGACCGGCATGCCCAGGCAACAAACAGCGTGCATGGAAGCCAAGAGCCTTTAACTCCGTCGGCTGAACGACCGAGATATTCCGGAAGAGGTCGTGGCCGTGGAACACCCGTAGCTCAGCAGCGGATAGACTCCATGCTGCAGACCAAACGAGCGGTACAACAGACCCAAGCAGATGTCGTGTGTCCAGGCTCACCCACGCCAAACCCTCCTGATGGTGAAGCGGACGTTGCAGTGGAGGATAGTGGTGAAGAACCCTTCATTGATGCTGACACCTAGGATGAAGGCCGGCCCCAGCGACTGTCTTTCCTGCTATTAAACATAGCGGGACTTGCAAACAAACTCAGAGACTGGGACTTGGTGAATTACTTAAATAATTTTGATTTTGTTACACTAACAGAAACATTCATGGACAAAACTTTTGATATGTTTGATGTTTTTCCAAATTTTGTTAAATTCGTTTCTCCCGCTTTGAAATTATCTCATCACGGCCGTTGGTGAGGTGGCGTAGTTGTAATGATAAAAAAGAACCTGACAAAATATATTAAAGTAATACAATGTGAATGTGATAATTTAGTTGCAGTCAGAATATGCGGTAAACTTTTGGGCAGTGCATCTGACATACTGTACGTATCTGTGTATGTCCCACCCTATGGTAGCCCGTTTTATGGCACTGCGGAATCCAGTTGTCATACACTGGAAGTTGAAAGGATTATAGGTGATCTATTGGCAGCGGATGCTAATCTGTACTTGCTTTGTAATGGCGACTTTAATGGACGAACAGGTAATGTACACATCATCAATAGTCCATTTACTCAAAGTTTTTGCTCTGATGTTTTTGAAAGGTCTACTACATTCATAGACAACAGAATATCATGTGACGTAGCGACAAATGATTTTGGCAAGAAGTTACTTGATATGTGCGCCTGTTATAATTTGAAAATATTAAATGGGTGTCCAGAGCTCGAGGGTTCTGGTAATTTCACATATCTCTCTGAACAGGGTCATAGCGTTATTGATTATTTCCTTACGAGCTTCGACCTTTGTGGCAGTTTTGAACGGATGGTCATAGGAGACAGAATTGAGTCAGACCACATGCCTGTTGAATTATATTGTAAGATAGGTAATTACATTGTTCAGCCCACTGTCAACAATGCTGTCCAGCTAGAGAAGATTATTTGGTCAGAAGATCAAGCCCACATGTTTACTGAACACTTAAGATCAGAACATTTTCAGACCCAACTTGAGTTGGCAATTTCTCTGATTGATATGGATCTAGATGAGTCGGTGAATATTTGTACTTCATCATTAAAGGAGGCAGCTGAACCAATGAAGAAAAAAGTGTTAGTAGGTAAACAAAGTACTCGTAAAGCCAGATGGTTTGATAATGAGTGCTTTTCAAAGAAAAGGGAAGTAATAAGACACCTTCGAAGGGCTAGAAAAACTAAAGATAAAGTCGACTACGTTAAATACATCGGAGTAAGGACAGAATACAGGACTATGCTCGACATGAAAGAGCGTGCACAGAGAAACTTGGATTTGAAAAATCTTTTAAGCTCAGCGGAAAACTCCAGTCAGTTTTGGAATGAAATTAACAAGAATAAAAGAAGAAGTGTTGTTCCAAATGACATAACAGAAAACGAGTGGGTACAGCACTTTGAATCAGTTTTCAACGAAGGATTTGTTAACGGGGAAGATTGCCTAAATGATGAATCAGACGAAACGTTATTTGATCATATATTGGATGGAGAGATAAGTGAAAAAGAAATCAGTAAAGCGATTAAACACATGAAAAATAAGAAGGCAGGGGGTTTAGATGGTCTTTTGCCTGAAATGTTGAAGAATGCAGAGCAAATAGTTCTACCTTACTTGAAGAAGTATTTCAACGCAATATTCTCTAGGAGTTTTTTCCCATCAAAATGGGCGGAGGCAGCAATAATTCCATTGTATAAGAAGGGTATTGCCAACATTCCTGATAATTTTAGAGGCATATCTCTTTTGAGTGTTCTTAGTAAGGTTTTTACACATATTATCAATAGCAGGTTAACTTTATGGGCAGAGCAAAACGGTATCATTTGTGAAGCACAAGCAGGCTTTAGAAAAGGCCGCTCAACGATAGATCATATATTCACTTTAAACGCAGTAATTGAAAAATATTTGCAGAAGAGTACGAAACTATAGTGGCCTTCATCGATTTCAAAAAAGCATATGATACTGTGAACCGTAAGGTTTTGTGGGCGGTTCTGCTACGAGCAGGCGTGCGAGGTAGGATGCTAAAAACGATTCAGGCAATGTACTCCAATGTGAAAGCGTGTGTTTTATGTCATAATAATACACGCTACTCAAGTTTCTTTGAATGTTTACATGGCTTAAAGCAAGGATGTGTTATTAGTCCATTATTATTTTCCTTGTTAATAAATGAACTTGTAAATGACGTAATTTTAAACGGTAAACATGGTGCTACCCTCACATCAGACGAAACTGAGCTATTCCTTTTGCTGTTTGCTGATGATCTCACTCTTTTGGCTTCTACTGCGATTGGGCTACAGCATCAACTGAATATTCTCCAAAGAGAAACAGAAAGACTGCGGTTAACAGTGAATTTAGACAAGTCAAAAATTATTGTTTTCAGGAAGGGTGGTTTTCTCAGCTCAAGGGAGAGATGGTTTCTAAATGGCACCCTGCTAGAAGTGGTTAATTCGTACAAATACTTAGGTCTTACTTTTTCTACTAGACATAGTTTTACACTTGCCATGGAAGAACTAAAACTTAGAGGGAAGAAATGTACAAACGACATCCTGTGCACACTAAAAAGAATTGGGTGTAATTCACCGGATATTTTCTTCAAACTTTTTGATGCACAGGTTGTCCCGTTGCTTCTTTATGGCTCTGAGATATGGGGTACAAAGCTTACCCTCAGCTGGAGCAAGTACATCTGTACGCATGCAAAAGATTTTTACATGTAAGGAACAAATCAGCAAGCGACGTAGTATATGGAGAACTTGGACGTTTTCCATTATGGATATCAACTGTTACCCGGCGTATTAAGTACTGGTTTAGATTGTTAAAACAACCGGATACCAGATTTTCAAAGAAAGCGTACAACATGTCACTGTCTATGTATGAGAAAGGCCATGTAACATGGGCCACACATGTCAGGAATATCCTGTGTGAAAATGGATTTCAAGAAGTATGGATTTTTGGTTGTGGTAATGAAATAGGATTCATAAAAGAATTAAAATTCAGACTATTTAGTAATTTCTGCCATCAATGGCGAAACCATTTGGATAATAGTCCACGGTTGTCCATGTATGGTAAATTGAAACACATGTTTTCTCGAGAAAAATATATCAGTATTCTGCATGTAGAAAATTTCAGGAATGTTCTGACACAATTTAGAATGGGTGTGTCCCAATTAAATGTACACAGATTTCGCTTTTCACCTACAGCTGAAAACACGACATGCCCTGTATGTTTAAATCTACAAGAAGACAAAATTCATTTTATGTTCAAGTGCCCATTGTACAGTCAGATCAGAAAGTTGCATAAATTTGACGTGACTGCGGGTGAGAATTTGGAATACAAGTTGATTGGTGTATTTACTACTGAACTGCCCGATCAAATAGTCAACTTGGCAAAATTCTTAGTCTCCGCCTTCAAATTTAGACAAGCCTTCATCGGCAATACAAACATGTGAATCAGAAATATCCTGATTATATAAATCATGTACAGCCCGTGTTACATGTCTGTCCTGTCAGAGTTATGTTTTCTCTGTGACTAGAGTTTTCCCTGTTTGTATGTTCTCTAGAAGTGAGGTATGATTTTGTGTTCCCCCCATGAAAGGGGCTGTTGGCCTATAATCATTAAAGTTCAGTGTTCAGAGTTCAGAGTTCTCTCTCTCTCTCTCTCTCTCTCTCTCTCTCTCTCTCTCTCTCTCTCTCTCTCTCTCTCTCTCTCTGATACACACATACCACCAGAGATAGGATTCAACACAGAAACTTCCCGAACAGAGGTGGGACTCAACACAGAAACTTCCAGAATAGAGGTGGGATTCGACACAGCGACTTCTAGAACAGAGGGGGAGGGGGGGGGGGATTCAACACAGAGACTTCCAGAACAGACGTGGGAATCAGCACAGAAACTTCCAGAACAGAGGTGGGATTCAGCACAGAGACTTCATGAACAGAGGTGGGATTCAACACAGACAGTTCCAAAACAGAGGTGGGATTCAGCACAGATAGTTCCAGAGGTGAGATTTAACGCAGAAATTCTTAGGACAAATTTGGAATTCAGCACAGAGATATTCCCGGGACAGAGGTAGGATTCAACACAGAGACTTCCAGAACAGAGGTGGGATTCAATACAGAGACTTCTAGAACTGAGGTGGGATTCAACACAGAGACTTCCAGAACAGAGGTGGGATTCAATACAGAGACTTCTAGAACAGAGGTGGGATTCAACACAGAAATTTTCACGACAGGAAAGGGAGTCGGCACAGAGGCTCCCACGTCAAGGCAGGATTTAACACGGGGATTTCCAGGATAGAGGTATAATTCCACACGAAGATTTCCAGGATAGGGAAGGGAGTCAACATAGAGATTTCCAGGACACATACCCACATACTCTCGCGCTCGCACGCACGCACGAACATACACACACACACACACACACACACACACACACACACACACACACACACACACACACACACACACAAGCTCTTTCTTCTCTCCTTACGGCCAGTGAATGATAATGATGACATTGCATGTGACGGCGGGTCCATCTCTGCCTCCTCTCTTTTGCATCCCAGTCTGTTAGAAAATGAAGGAAAGAAAGAAATACGGAAAGGAGGTAATGGAAGAAAATAAAAGCAAACACGGAAGAAAACAGGAGAAAAAAAACGAAGAGAGCGAGGAAAATCAATGAATGAATGGATGACAGGTAGAGAAGAGAGAGGAAAAAAAAGAAGAAGAATGATAACAAGAACGGAACAAGAACAGACAGAATAAGCTTACGGTCAGAGAGAGAGAGAGAGAGAGAGAGAGAGAGAGAGAGAGAGAGAGAGAGAGAGAGAGAGAGAGAGAAGTCAATCAATCAATCAATTAGTCAATCAATCAACCAATCGATGGAGAGAGAGATACGAAAGAAGTAGACAATGAAGAACGTGAATAAACGCGGAAATAGGAGCTAACAGGAATGCACCGAGATCAGACGACATTGCGAGAGACGGACAAACAGAGTGAGGTGGGGAGAGGGAGGGGGGAAAAGAGACAAACAGACAGACAGAGACAGACAGACAGAGATAGAAAGGTAATCACAGAGAGAGAGAGAGAGAGAGAGAGAGAGAGAGAGAGAGAGAGAGAGAGAGCAAATGCGAATGTGAATGCAAACGTTTCATGCATATAGGCCATAGGCATCTTGCACAATGGTAGTGGGAAAGATTGGGGACGTGGGTGGGGAAGGGAGTGCGCAGATTGCTGGAAAACAACAGCAAGTACATACCTAATCACACCTTCTGATGTTCACATAATACTTTCAAAGTAAACGACCTTAGCTCAGATATTGATGTCACTCATTTAACATAACTATCCTGATCAACAAGCTCATCATAAATCGGATTAAAAGCGTTCTGATTTGGAGGAAGAAAGCACACACACACTTCTACAGCTCATCATTCTAAGAAGCTATGTTTAACTGAAGACCATTATGTATTTCACTCACTTAAGCGTAGATAAAAAAAAAAACAGTTAACTGCCTTTGAGAGAGAGAGAGAGAGAGAGAGAGAGAGAGAGAGAGAGGACAGAGAGAGAGAGAGAGAGAGAGAGAGAGAGAGGCGAATTAGGTGGATGGAGCAGTAGGGGAGTGGGATTGACGAGCATGCAGGGGGTGGAGAGGTCTGGATTCCTTCGTTGTCTCGAGGGAAAATGGGGGTGGGTGAATAGAGAGGGAAAGGGAGAGGGGAAGGACGGGCACAGGAGGCATAGCAGAGGGAGGGGGGGGGGGGACAAGAAAGTAAACGCAAGGCGACTCTACAAAGTTTCCTCGAGGGAGCTGCGAGTGACGATGCAAGGGAACTAATTCATTTTCTTTTTCGACTTTCGCACCGATTTGATTGCTGTCCCTTGTTGACATCAAGTATTCCACGCTGACTCGACCTGTCAACGCACTCATCCGCGGGCCCGATTAAGATACCAATGTCATACTCGTGGACTACCCTGCATAAAACAAGCAGCTGTCTGCGTCATTACAGACCGCGGGCGTTCATGTGTGTCCCTGGCCACTGTTGGCCTGCTAGCAAAGTTTGAACCAAGAAAAAGAACGAAGGACAATAAAACGAGAGAAAGATTATTTTTAATGCCCCTCTGGAAACAGGATTAGTCGAATGAACAAATAAAAGAATAAACAAAAAATTGACTGAATGAAGAAAGAAAGAAAGAAAGAAAGAAAAGGCTAAATACATAGATATGTAAAGCAAGAAATAAACAATAAATAAAACGACGAAATGACAAACATTTATACGCACAATAAATAAATACATAAATGAATTTTTAATTCATTCATTCATTTAGTTTAATAATGATTTGATATCCCTTTGGATCATCGATTGTGTTGTAAGATGATTCGTACCTCCAATACATGCTATGTACAGTGTGTGTGTGTGTGTGTGTGTGTGTGTGTGTGTGTGTGTGTGTGTGTGTGTGTGTGTGTGTGTGTGTAAGCAATAAAGATTATCAATCAATCTCTCTCTCTCTCTCTCTCTCTCTCTCTCTCTCTCTCTCCTCCCCCACCCCCACCCTCACCCACGTGACAGACAGAAGACACAGAGAAACAGACAGACAGAGAGACAGACAGAGAGACAGAGGGAACGTCACGTTCGAATTCGGCTTCTTTCGCTTCCTTATCCTGGCCTTTTTTTTTTTTTTTTTTTTTTTTTTACATAATCACCTTCCTCGTCCGACATGCCGCGGCCTGCACCCGCGAGACCGTTGCCCATTTCCCATTTTCCTATTCCAAGACGATCTTTTTGTGTTTTCTTTGTTTAACACGACAGTTCACCTAACTCTGGCCTCATCCTTCGGACACCAACGGTGAAAGATAATGACTGTATTGCGTGTGATCGCGGGTCTGGCACTGTCTTCATCCTGCATCTCATAATACGTAAAAAAAAAAAATGGGGAGTGAGACGGGTGGGTGGGCACGTGGGGTGAGAAGGAGAGTGGTTGGCAGAGCGGCTGTTAGAAGAAACAAGAGAGAGAGGGGAAAAGAGAGATAGAGACAGAGAATTCAAGCTGACATTCTGGAAAGGAAAGAAAAGGGGATGGAGAGGTGTGTTGGAGAGAGAGAGAGAGAGAGAGAGAGAGAGAGAGAGAGAGAGAGAGAGAGAGAGAGAGAGGGAGGGAGGGAGGGAGGGAGAGCGAGAGAAGAAGAAGAAGAAGAAACAGAAAGACAAACAATCGCACAGAGAAGAAGGAAACCTTAGAGAGGAGGAGGGAGATGGGATGATGGGAAAATAACTCTGGCGACAGGGGATGGGAATTCCCAGGTTGGTTAACGACACGACAAGTAAAAGAGGTACCAGACCTAGAAGGGCGGAGAGGGTGGGTGAGGGTTGAAGAAGAGGGGGGGAGGGATGGGCGTGGGGGTGGGTAACAAAAGATGTTGGATCAGTAGAGAGCAGTAGACATTGAGAAGGTGTTACGAATATACGAATACGACTATCTTTTTTAATTGAGGGTAAAATGTGTTGGGGAGGGGAGAAGAAAGGTGGGGGAGGGATAGTATAAACAGCTGAAGAGAGGCTAAGAGATGCGGACTTGAAGAATGGGCAGAAGAGACGACCACCACACTAATGCTTTCCTCGCACCAGTCAGTGGGTGCTGCGATCTAAGGGAGATAGCTCTGCTTCCAGATCTACGCCGTTCAGCCGCTGGGTATTGTACCTTGTTCGTTTTGCATGGATTGTCTTTTTGCTCACAGGAACGGCTGTCTCTGTAACTGACAAGCACCTGGACGTGACGGTTTTATTGTTGTTTTTGTTTTCATCTGAGACTAGTCCAAAGAAGAGATTAAGCTCTCTAATTCGATGGCACTAAAGAAATTGAATGTTTGTGCTATGCTAATTATTGCTCAATTGTGTCATCCTCACACATTTGGTCATAACATCGGGGGGGGGGGGGGGGGGACGCACGGAACAGCTTCTATTTTCCATTTCCAACATGTCTGGTATGTCAAATTTCATTTTCACTTGTCTTGAGCCTTTTCTGTTTATGTTCAGTTATGAGTAGGCTCTTTCCTGAAGGACGTGTTGCTCCTAGACAGAAGTTAGTATGCAGTCAATTAGTTCACTACTAGCGATCATTGAGATTTGTTGTCAGACTGGGATATGTCCATGTTCCTTTGGAGTCTTGAGGGTAGTCAAATTCGTAATCTTATGTTTCTTTAGAGTTCGTTCGAGGGTAACCAGATGTGTCCTGG
>CM065720.1:49685116-49707616 GCA_033310375.1 Conus canariensis
GATCTGCCTCTGGTCACCAGGTCACCCAAGGTCAAGGTCTGCCTCTGGCCACCAGGTCACCCAAAGTCAAGGTCTGCCTCTGGCCACCAGGTCACCCAAGGTCAAGGTCTGCCTCTGTCCGATTCCTTGTCCGGGTCTTCTGGTTTTCAGGTTCTTTAGTTGCTTGTTTGTTTGTTTGTTTTCATTGGAAAGCAATACAATTTTAGAAGAACCGTGCCATCGACTGCCCAATGACGTGGTCAACCTTTGGTTTGAAATTATTTCTTCCGTTCTATTTATTTCCATTTCACTGTACAGATTCCCGAATCACTCAAAATGTATTGGTATATCTCCCAAGATGAGATACAGGCGACACTTACTGGTTGGAAACATCTATTTTATGCATGAACCTGTCACCTACGATTTAATCGTAACGATGATAAGTTATTCAGCCTGTATGTAAACTGTGTGTTGTGAACACGGAAGTGCAGCGCTGTGTGCATTAGACAGTGGTCTTATGTGTCAAGGAAGTGAGCATGAAGATAATGAGGAACTTATCGAACATACGTAGTTTTTTTTGTTTATTCTAAGTAAACCACACAACATCAATTTTCTTTCATACAGCTTCAGTATTGTTTTGATTGCTGTTGAATGTGGAATTAGGCAGCTCGGTTTTTTCATCTGTTCTTACCAGAACCAGAAATACAAATCCGATGTATTTGACACATTTTAGTATTCCCGTTATTATACGACGTTTTGTTGTTTTGTTTACTTGTTTATTGAGGCGTATATGCACAAAAGGTGATCAGCCACCAGCAGGTTTGTACGTGATGAATTATGCACCAAACAGAACATGCCTACGAAGAGCCCAAGAATCCTGTCCTGGCTGAGACAACATCGCCAAGAAACCCCAAAGAAAGACCAATATGGAAGAGTGTATCGCCAAACCTGGATTATGCGTGCGTCATCAGTAGGCAGCAATGTCTTTACACTTTGAGATAAGGGGAAGTACTGCAGAAGACTACGACCTGTCAACACCTACCAGCTCACACTGGCTCCCACACATCTGCAGCATCTAACGGCAATACTCGAAAACATGAATTCATTCCGTGCTCCGATTTAGTATTGACCAAATCCCAAAACAGTCTTCTGACGCTGATGCCGACCACAAATATGTACTAATAATCACAAGATAAAACATTGTAGCGAACCATATGGAAAAGAATCTACCATCAACTTTTGCATGGCCAAAAAATGACTTATTTTATCCTGTGACCACAACAATTTTGAATGCAATGTAAGTTGTGGATTTCCTTTACAAAACTGCTTAAGAAACATTTTGTGAAGCGAATTGCAAAGCAGCACAACAACGTAACTATATTGGTAAAGGGAAATGTCAGTCAAACTGAGACAGATGTCACATGCAAACAGACGGTCAGTCAATCCCGGAACTTCAGAGCCAGGACAAACGAAACAGCATGAAGACAGCCTTTAATACAGCGAAGAATCTAAGGAACGAAGAATCTAACGAGACCACGGCAGTCTAAATCTACAGCTACAAAAAAAGAAGAATATGATTCTTGCTCACACAATAGACAAGTGGTCCAAGCTCTGCAAGAAACCATACAACCAGAAACACATGTCTGCATTTGATCATGCGACCGGTGTTAACAGCAGACCTAAAGACGATCCAATATTTCAAGGAAGAAAAAATTGTGGAAGCGGCCTACATTCTCAATGGAGGCAAATCACAAAAGACGGCCAAATGCCAACAGAAGGCCTAGCACATAAATAGCAAAAAGTCATCAAGTGTCAATCAGTCATCTGTCTCAGACGACTACGGACAGCCGTGGCAAAAGATGAATGTGCTCCCTAAGAGTACCTGTCTGCAAGAAAGTTGTGATTGACGGAAATACATAACCCCTATTCTTCATAATTACAGTGACCTTTAGAGAACCCCTAAACAAAATCGAAAGGAAAGCAAACAAAATCATTGTGGAAAAACGCAAGCACTACAGTTCTCCGGAACAACAGACTCGAAGAATAGTTATGAATAATCATGCTATTGCACCAAGGCTGCATCCTCTCCCCTAGTCTCTTATGCATTTTCAGATCTTCAACATCCCCGTAACGACTGGAGTGAGTCTTCAATAGTGATCGATGACATCAACCCTATGGAAGGCAGCAAAGCAAGTTAGAGGAACTCACCAGATATTGGAGAAATTATTAACGACAGTTTGAATAAAAGTTAGCTCTTAGAAAAGCAAAACTGTGGTCATTATCTCTGACGTTAAGTTGCAATAAAAAATGGAAGACGCTCATTTCCTCTCGTTATTTTTGGTTCCTTCTGATCCAGGACAGGCGCTGGCAAGACCCAATGCTACTGTAGCCTGGTAACACCTGCAATAGTCAGACATAACTGCTGTCCTCTAAGTCACAATGATAACATAACTTGCATGGCATGTGCATGCATCTTGCCGTGACTCCTGCCCAAGATCATCATCTTGCGGAATTTGGTGAAGATTAGACATGGCATAAACATTCAAATTATCAACAAGATATCTACTTTGTTGCATACGACTTCAGATGGGTAGGTCGATGTCAGGTTTTTATTTGATTAGTTTGTTGATGTTTTTTTTTCTTTGCAATATTTTTAACAATCTTAAATGCTGAGTTTTCTCTCGTTGTTGTGAGACTGCCGTCCATATGTAGAACAGTGGGTGGAGGACACAGTGGAGAGGTGTGATGAACACGACCATGGTGTCATGGATCTTGTGGGAAGCAGTCGCACCACCTGCAGACGTGATGGCCACCAGACCGAATGCACACCAGCAAAGAACGCCTGTTACAGCTACCTTTCTCATCAGCAGGACTGCCGAATTAATTTTTCTCATTGTGTGGTCTAAAACAATTCTGTGTTTTGGAGTACGTAGGTAGATGGCAACTTGACAAGATGTGGTAAGTAAACTTACGGTAAAATTAATGGCTACAATGACTTTGAACCATCTAAACTTTTGCTGAGTTCTGTAACCTTGAAATAATGCCAGGCGACACAGACCAGACTGATCAGACAGACCCCACTGTGACAGCCCTGGGAGAAACGGAATTATAGACAAGCTAATTCCAATGAACCAAGTAACTGCCCAAATAATAACAGTTGAACATTTGTTGCATATCTCTGAATGCCTTAGAAAACGTAAAACGTTTACATGGTTCAAAGTAATAAACAATATGATTAACACGGACACCTCGTTGGAAAGAAGGAAAAGAAAACCATTCACTCTACAAATCACACTTTTGGTCCACGTCTTTTCAAAGCGAATGTATCCTTTGTGAAATAACGTGTTCGCTACCGAGACAGCGCCAACATGACTTCCCATACATATATCAGCAATGTGCAGACAGGACAAGATCATTAGGAATGTATTTTCAAATACATCCTTGACAACAACTGAAGTGGTCAAGCAAACCAAATTCGTTATAAGAGCAACTGAACTCACCAACCAGAAGAAAACAGCACACAGTTCAGACGGCAGCAAGGACCTGCAGGAAGGGAGTATCACGCCAGGTGCTAAACATTTCGCTTTACTGGATTGTTCAGGGAACAGATCCTCACAGCAAAACCTGTAATCAGAAGAGGAAATACGTTTCAAATCATACGACCTTGAAAACAAACATAATGGAAAGCTCCGGACTGGATTCCCCTGAAGGTCCAAATGCATTATTCCAGGCGTGTTTTTAAAGCCTTTTGGTCCAATCATTTTGATGTCACAAAACGAAACATTCAAATATCTGACACGGGGTAAATACATAAACAATACATAATCAAGAACACCTAGATGCGTTTGTGATACATCCACTTCCGTTAGAGTGTAATGAGTGTGCTTTAACACTTTCCTTGTCACTTCCCACAGAGGATTATTTGCTAAAGATAGACTTTTTAAATTTGGCATTTCGATGAAAACAGCAGCATCAAGAGTTTCCAGGTGGTTGTTGGCAAGGTCAATGAACTGTAAGTTGATGAGCTTCACAGCTGTAACATTAGTCAGAGAACAACGAGACAGGCTTAGATAAATTGTATAGATATTGTGTTTTAAATTGCTCAGTGACATTCCCGAGCCCACGGCATTTAAAAAGCGAAGTTGAGGATAGAGTGCAGCAGGAAAAGAGTTACTGCATGAGAAAAAGTGACCAAGACAAAGACAGCGATCAGGACAGGTCAAGTCACACATCAGTTCATCGTCCTGCTGTGGGCACTGACTCAGACCATCACAGAGATTATCTTCATGCACACAAACTTCTGAACCTCGACACCGGAAATAATATGGGCAAGACAGTCTCTCACAGTCTTGTTCATCGTCCCCATAGACACAGTCATTAAACCCATTACATCGAGTGTAGACCGGAAGGCAGTGCAGCCACTCAGCTGTACAACGATAATGAGTGTCAGGACAAGACTCTTCAGCTTTCATTGCTTGATGAGTAAAGTATCCAGTGCCTTCTAAATTGATGACAAACGTTTCCTTTGTGAGTTCTTCTGTGACTGGAAAGTGAAATCTTTCGTCTTCATCACAACCGACTTCATCAGAATCGTCCAGACAATCTGAATACTCATTGCAACGCTGACTACGCTTTACACACTGACCATTGGAACACAGAAAACCGTCACATAATGGATGTTCACAAAACAACTCATCACTGCCATCTGAACAGTCCTTCCTAAAGTCACACACCACAGTGTAGTGTACCATTGTAACACCGTCGTTACACCTGAACATGGCATATGCATGCGTAGTGCTCTTGTTTTGAAGTGCCTCAAGCGAATTCCACCTGGAAGTGACATTTTTGAACGTCTCATGCTGTGAATGCATGACTTTACCAGGATTATTTTCAACATTAAAAAGCAAAAAGGCGTGCCTAACGTGCTTATCTGGATAAAGGAAAAGAGGCTGATGAGTATTAATGAACATGGAATTGGAGAAGTGTTGACGAGGTAAATATGTTCCAGTAGAAAATGTCCTTGGAGACTGCGATTCACTTTCACAAAGTCCATAAAAAAAGTAGTCGTATAAAAGGTCGAAAACATTCTGAAATACCATGGATTCAAAAACCATAGTCCGAACGGTTCTAAAGGGATAGTATGGATTCATCAATTTGATGTGATTCATCGTGTATATGACCGTGTTGTCTGACCATTTACGGAATTTGCCGTACATGAAAGGTACACCATTCCAACCTGATGTAAAACCTAAGCCCACAGAAAATGTTGAATAGTTCTTGAATATATGTATGGAGTCATCCTGTTCTCTCCTTGTCTTGAGCGAAGCCAACTGTCCACCAAAGGCTTTGCACTGGTAATCAAGAATAACAGGCGATGATCTTTTATCTATTGATACTAATTTGAAACATTTGTTTCGGGAAGCCACCATGCCCTGGCAGCCAGGACTGCTAAAAAGACAGTGTTCTGTTTCATCCCGTCCATTTTCACATTCCTGCCTCAGGTTACAGTGCAGGTGATGCCGAAATTTGGAATAATGAGCCACAGAACAATTGAACAAACAACCTGACAGCCAAACAGGTTTTTCACTTTCAGCAAGAGCAGAAAAATGCAGTTTCAAGTTATAGTTATGTCTATAACTCTGAATTCGAATATTTAGACGGAATGTTTGAGACATGTAAACTGGTTCCAAGTCCCATGTTTTATATTCCATTTTCAGACTCAGTACCGGTTCCGTGCATTCACGAATCTCCGCTGACTGCTGTACACTCGTCACAATAACATACCCAGGTGGTCCCCTCAGTTCTCCTAAGAAAATGGTATTTTTGTTGCTGATAATTGGTATGATCAGATATCCGGAATATTTTGATGAATATGTTACACTAAAATTAATATGTTTTGGATGGTTAAACTCAATTGTAACCAGAGGATTGTCACTGTGCACAAGATAAATACGGTTTTGCGGCGATTGGAAGAACATGTCTTGAAGACTATGATGACTACATTCTACAATGCCATATTCAAAAGGAGACCTATGAGAATATCTCACCTGTGCTTCCCAGTGGCTAGCATCACACCAGTACTCCACTCGATGAAGATGAACGCCGACATGCATGACTTGTGGAAGGGCAACATGCATTTTACAGAATGTGACAAAATGGCCACATATACCGTACACTATTCCCTGATGTGCTGTGAACTCTGGAAGGTTGCGTTCACAGTCTGAGCTATTGGCCTGCAGAATGAGGCGGCGCGTTTCGTTTTGACCAGAGAAATAGTCCGCTCCTGGACAGGTGCTGCTGATCCTTGAACTGTCGATGCTGGCATTGCTCGCGATCTTTCGACCTGTGGTCAAATCAACATGCACAAACGAATAAACACATCAGCAATCTCGTTTTTATTTCTCAGCAATCCAAATGGGTGTGGTTCTGTGTTTAGCTTCCTACACAATAGTTCTAAAAATGTCATTAGAGCATTCACACACGCTGAAAAATGATCAAGAAAATAACACAGGAATGTTGGTAATTAATTCTCTCATCGCACTATCAAGTTACAGCTGGACGTGGTTATGCATCAGCGAGTTACTGCTTTTTGTGAGCACACGTATCTACGATGTTACAATGCAGTACTGGTTAATGTAATTATGTGTGTTGGTTTTAGTTTATTTTGAATATAACCTCTTTATTATGGTCTGTCATGAAATGCTTCCGTAGTTTCATCCATCGCTATTGTATCATCATCTGTCACCTAGAAGCATCAGTGCTGTAAAAAGTCCAGAAGCTCTGTTGGCATCAGCCTATCCACTCCCACCCCCCATCTTTCCCCATTTCCCTCCCCCCATTCATCCTGACTTCCTCCAAACCCTCCATTATGTCATTCCCACTCCCTAGTTTTCCGTCTTGTTATTTCCTAGAATGAGTCAGTGTGTGTGTGTGTGTGTGTGTGTGTGTGTGTGTGTGTGTGTGTGTGTGTGTGTGTGTGTGTGTGTGCTTGTGCGTGTGTGTGTGTGTGGATGGTAGGGAACGTGTGCATGAAAGTGTATCTCTGCTTGTTTTGTAACATTCATTATTGTAGCTTTCGCTGCGAAAAATTCCTAAAATCCTTCCTGACTATTACATACCTATCTATCTATTCATATATATATATATATATATATATATATATATATATATATGAATAGATAGATATGTAATAGTCAGGAAGGAATTTTCTTTTTTGGGGCGCGTTCAGGGGGGACGTGCCAAGGGATGGTGTATTGACAAAGATTTCCATTTGTGCCTGCAACTATTGATCATTTCTACTCTAGAGTTCAGGGATGCCAGATGGGGTTTACATAGTATCAGCCACTTTTCTGTAGTACATAAGTTGCATTTTTTTTTAAATGTTGTTGTATGGTGTTGCTCTTTTTATAATTTTCCATGATATGTTGTAATTTATTTTCTTATCTTTAAGCTTCCAAATATATTTACTTAGTTCTGTTTGGTTTTTATATTTTTCATTTTTAAAGGACTGTTTATGGTTTGCATATCACGTTTTAAACTGGTTTGCCGTGATCCCTATGTATGTTTCTTTATCACTGTCTGTTGTTACCGTAGCTTGGTACACAATGTTGCTGTAGAGACATTTGTTATTCAGAGGGCACTGGTCTTTTTTTGTGCAATTGCAAGATTTCTTTTCGTCACCCTCTTTGGTTGTGTTGTTTTTGGTTTTATTGGAAGAATCAATTATGTTTCTAAGGTTGGGCATACACGAGTACGACAGCTTGACAGTGTTTTTATTGAATATTTTAGATAGTACATGTTCTTTCGGGAATGATGTTTTAAGGATTTTGAGGAATTCTTTTCCTACGTTGGTTTTTGTTCTTCCATCATATGGAGGGTTATACCATATAATTTTTCTTTTCCTGTTTTTCTTATTACTGTTCATGTTGTTATCTGGGTTATATTGCAATTTGTAGTTGTAGCCACTTTTCTTCAGCGCCTCTTGGTATTCGGCTGCTGCACTGTTAAATTCTTTCTCATTGCATGACAGTTTGGATAATCTTTTGTTTATACCATTAGGTATGGTTTTCAAAATGGAGGGTGGATGGTTGCTCTTGATGTGTACATAGACAGGCGTGTCATTTGGTTTTTTGTATGGTTTATATGTGTGGTCCTTAAGGTCTAATGTTATGTCTAAATAATTTACTATTTTTTGTTGGCTTCTACTGTGATTTTTAGGATTTACAATAATAAACCCATCAAATCTGAATTGGGCAAAATTAGTAAAAACAAATCCTGGAAAAAGCAATAGAGGACATAAAAACAAACACTGAATACAACCTCTGGAAAAATAGTTATGAAGTTATCCAATGGTTTAAAGTGCTGAACAAACAGAAAGATACAGTGTTCATTACTTTTGACATAGTGGATTTCTATCCTTCTATTGATGAGGAATTGCTCACTAAAGCACTAAGATTTGCCAACAAATATACAAATATAACAGATTCTGAGATGGCAATCATTTTCCACACTAAGAAAACCCTTCTCCATAGCAACAATGAAACTTGGATTAAAAAAAAACAGCAGAAACTCCACGTTCGATGTCACAATGGGATCCTATGATGGAGCTGAAACTTGTGAATTAGTTGGACTTTTCATGTTGTCTCATATACAGAAAATACTTGGTAAACAGGTTGGCTTATACAGAGATGACGGCCTCGCCACATTAAACAATAAACCAAGAATCATTGAAAACAAGAAAAAAGAACTTTGTAAACGTTTCAAAGCTACAACCTAAAAATCACAGTAGAAGCCAACAAAAAAATAGTAAATTATTTAGACATAACATTAGACCTTAAGGACCACACATATAAACCATACAAAAAACCAAATGACACGCCTGTCTATGTACACATCAAGAGCAACCATCCACCCTCCATTTTGAAAACCATACCTAATGGTATAAACAAAAGATTATCCAAACTGTCATGCAATGAGAAAGAATTTAACAGTGCAGCAGCCGAATACCAAGAGGCGCTGAAGAAAAGTGGCTACAACTACAAATTGCAATATAACCCAGATAACAACATGAACAGTAATAAGAAAAACAGGAAAAGAAAAATTATATGGTATAACCCTCCATATGATGGAAGAACAAAAACCAACGTAGGAAAAGAATTCCTCAAAATCCTTAAAACATCATTCCCGAAAGAACATGTACTATCTAAAATATTCAATAAAAACACTGTCAAGCTGTCGTACTCGTGTATGCCCAACCTTAGAAACATAATTGATTCTTCCAATAAAACCAAAAACAACACAACCAAAGAGGGTGACGAAAAGAAATCTTGCAATTGCACAAAAAAAGACCAGTGCCCTCTGAATAACAAATGTCTCTACAGCAACATTGTATACCAAGCTACGGTAACAACAGACAGCGATAAAGAAACATACATAGGGATCACGGCAAACCAGTTTAAAACCAGATATGCAAACCATAAACAGTCCTTTAAAAATGAAAAATATAAAAACCAAACAGAACTAAGTAAATATATTTGGAAGCTTAAAGATAAGAAAATAAATTACAACATATCATGGAAAATTATAAAAAGAGCAACACCATACAACAACATTTAAAAAAATGCAACTTATGTACTACAGAAAAGTGACTGATACTATGTAAACCCCATCTGGCATCCCTGAACTCTAGAGTAGAAATGATCAATAGTTGCAGGCACAAATGGAAATCTTTGTCAATACACCAACCCTTGGCACGTCCCCCCTGAACGCGCCCCAAAAAAGAAAATTTACAGGCCACGTGCTACACGTGCAGAGCTCACACACCCACACATTATAACATTGGTGGCGGGCCCAGATTACGCATTCCCTGAAGAGAGCTCCCGCTCGAAACAGATCTGTAGGGTGGTTTTTATACTTCCATATTTTAAATCTTTTAAACTGTTGTATATATATATATATATATATATATATATATATATATATATATATATATATAGTTACAGGTTGATTCAGGTGTCCATGCAGTTTGGGCACCGCTCCACGAAAGAAAGGCTTAGGCCAGATAGAGCCTGCAATAGCAAGCAGAAATATAAAAGGAGTCATAAGTCCCAGGCCACTGCTTTTCCAAACATTTATTTATTTGTGAATTTTCGACCAACTTGGGCAAAGCAACAATATCCACACCAAGAGAACAACTCACAGGCAAAAAACCACACACGCACTCACCACCTCCACACCCCATCTAACATACATTCTCTCTCTCTCTCTCTCTCTCTCTCTCTCTCTCTCTCTCTCTCTCTCTCCACACACACACACACCACACACACACACACACATCTCACTCTCACTCTCCCTCTCTCTCGCTCTCTCTCCTACTCACAAAACACACTCAAACACACACACACACACACACACACACACACACACACACACAGTGTTCCAGATAGCTGCCATGCCCCTTCAGTCTTTAAAGGACTTATCTCTAGCATGGGGACCAGACTGCGAATGCTGTGTTGTGATGATCAGACATTGGATAAACGCATAGAGGAATATACCAGCTATTTTGAACTGACTGGATGGGACCGAAAAAAAGCCAAAAGGGAACTAACCAGAGGGCAAGGCAATTATTTTATTTCATACCCACATGGGGTACAGAAATATCAGATAATACTCACACAAAATGAATAATCGCACTTCAGAATAGAGTGATATCCATAATCAAGTAAGCAAAATAAACTAGCAAACGACGCAAACAATATTAAGCATAAACGAAAATTTCATAGACAGTTGTCCCTAT
Organism: Conus canariensis; assembly: GCA_033310375.1. Taxonomy (NCBI): domain Eukaryota; kingdom Metazoa; phylum Mollusca; class Gastropoda; order Neogastropoda; family Conidae; genus Conus; species Conus canariensis. The sequence continues at coordinate 49,695,891 of CM065720.1, forward strand.
ACAGAGTGCAAAGTGTGTGTAATGTTGTAATTTTAGTTATATGAATTATTGGAAAAAGCTATTTATAACTGTAATATAATTCTTTAGTTTGATTAAAAGTTTCTTATTTTTTGATGCAAACAAAATGTTGAATTTAACAGCATTTGGCCGTACAAAGAAGTATCGCGGGAGATGTTTTTTTCTTTCTGCATCAAAAAAAGGACACACGAACAAATAATGAAATTCATCTGCAATATCATGCATAGCACATTTGTCGCAAATTCTTTCACACCTAGGTGTGCCAGCATAGCGTAGCTTATTTACAGGTAAATTAATATTTGTTGTTCTAAATTTGAGGAGAGTAACCATGTAACTTTGTGGTAAAGCTAGATAGTATGGATCAACACCAAATAATGTTTTAAACATTCTATAATTGATATATAATTCATCATTCTCAACATGCGTGTACCAGGTATGTATGAAACTATCTTTAAGGCATCTTTTTACTTTCTCTTTAAACCATAATGGATGTACATCGAGTGTGTTCTGATTTAGCCAGAAACTACTCAAACCAATTTCATTTAATAATGTATGGATGTATTTGATATATTTGTTTTCATGTACATTTAATTCATACATTCTGAGAAGACATTTATACACAAGAAATGATAATTTATAACTATGATGGTTAGATACAAGATTAAACCAAAATGATAACATTCTGGATTTAACAATGACCGGTAAGGGGAATTTTCCCGTTTCACCGAAAACCATGAAAGAAGGTGTCGACCGTCGTAGTTTTAGAACCAGCTTATAAAATTTTAACTGTAATCTTTGGACGAGATATTCATGTCAAACCCCCAAATTTCGCATCCATATGTAAGAATTGGTAATACAGTTTTATCAAATAAATCCATCACTAGGTCTGCAGGAAGCATCAATAATTTAGCTTTTCTCATCAAAGAAAACATTGCTCGAGAGGCTCGGTCAAACAGTTCACGTTGTGCAACATTCATTCGGTTATTATAGTTAAGCCTCAACCCTAGATACAAGAAATCATGGACGACCTCTAGTTTTTCTGTATCTATAAGAAAACCAGGAAAACGTCTAACCTTCCCTTCAGAAAAAAATAACAACTTTACATTTGTTTGCATTTAGTTTCAATTTCCATTTATCACAATATTTTAATAGACTTTAAACCTTTCTGTAGTCCAGACGGAGTTTCTGAAAAGATCACAGTGTCATCTGCATATAATAAGAGAAATAAATTCAACAAAATGTCAACATCCGATTCGCCTATGCCTATTTCAATTGCTTCTTTTGCGACAGTTACAAGGCCAGCCATGTCGCTAGACATAAATTCTTTCATATCGTTTAAAAACAAGGCAAACAATACAGGTGACAAGTTTTCTCCTTGTCTTACACCAACATTGGAACAGAAAAAATCAGAATAATCACCATTGATATATACACATGACTTGGCTTGAGAAGACATATTGTGTATAACTTTTAATATTTTGCTACTAATGCCACTATTTATCAATTCATGCCATAGAAACGATCGATTAACTTTGTCGAATGCCTTTTCATAATCCAGAAAAGCACAGTTCAAACGCTTTTTCTTAAACAACAGAATATCAATCAGGCCATATAAGGTAAACAAATGATCAAGTGTTGAGAAGTTATTCCGAAAGCCTGCTTGTTCCATACCAATCAAATCGAATGTTTCAATAAATATCTTTAAACGCTCATTCAAAATACTTGTAAACAGCTTTCCAAAACAGGATAGTATAGTTATCCCACGGTAATTACCGGGGTCTAAGACACATCCTTTGTTTTCGAATATAGGATGTATAACCCCAAGCACCCACTCAGTTGGTACTTTACCAGTAATTAATATAAGGTTAAAATTTTTGACATATAATCTTAGCATTTTCACCGCCGAGTTTTTGAGAAATTCATTTGCAATATTATCTAGTCCACTGGCTTTGTTTTTCTTTAACTTTTTAATGCAATGCATTACTTCGTTTTCGGTGATTAAATTATCCCAAAAGGCATAACTGGTGTCATTAAAAGGCACATTTTCAAGAACTTCGTCAGCATCTTCTACATCATCTACATTCATATTTCTAAATAATTCAAAGAAAGCATGGCAACTGGGTTGATTACGGTTGGATTTTCTCTTCTGTCCATTTAAGATAGTCCAATAAGCCTTTGGGTCTTTAGACTGTAACTGGCGTAGCTGTTTTGCCATTTCGTGGTTATATTTTCTCATTTCTTTTTTAACTGTTCTCTTATATGATGTTGCTGCACATACCCTTTCCGCCTTTAAAAATAAATCATTTTTCATAAGTAAAAATCTTCTCTCCTACAACGGCAAAAATTGTTTCTTTTAACTTTACAAATTTCATTAAACCATGGTTTACCCTTCTTTTTTTTTTCTTTTTTTTTAGTTGGTTTGGCACCTTTCGTTCTCTTTTTCAGCATGTTTAGTGCATTTGCACTTTCAAGTAATATATCATTAACTCTGCCAACAATATTATTTATATTGAAAAAAAGGCTAAATAGTGAATATTTCCATTTATTCCCCTCCTTTTGTGTGTTGTGTGTGTGTGTGTGTGTGGGGGGGGGGGGGTGTGGGGTGGGGGTGGGGGTGTTTGTGTGTGTGTGTGTGTGTGTGTGGTGTTGTGCGTTTTGTAGGGGTTGTGGTGGGGAAGGGGGGGGGGGGGGCGTGTGTGTGTTGGTGTCTTTGTGTGAACTGTGGTGTGTGTCTGTGTGAGCTCAATACGCCTGAACAGTGATCAGTGACTTTATTTTGGTCCAACTTAATCATTAAATGAAATGTTCTCACCCAATTCTCACATAGGCTTTCATGTCTACACTGTCTTCTTTTCACTTTGACAACGGACCTATGGCTTGAAACGTCAGTTTTCTCACAAGCGGATTCTACTACCACCAAAAGGTTTTTATAAACTTTATTATTTTTTCATTTTACAACGAATCCTGCAGTCAACTTTTGTTTCTTCCTTATTATTTACATGGTTTACAGTAATATTATCTGGATTTGTAAGCAAGTCATCTAGCTCAATCTCTAATGATGTAATTTTTTTAACATCTAAGTCATCAACAAAAATTGCTTTCAAAGCATTATTCCATCTTACATAGTATGAACTGGCGTCGTTAGCATGCGAAACTGGCGCTGTTTTCTCTGTTCTCCCCTTGATGGGATTGCAAACTTTATGGTAATAGGGAATGAATATCTGAAAATAATTCATTAAAATCATCCACACTAAAATCTACAACGCTATCAAATAAATCATAAGAAACTACAGCGTAATCCACTACAGATGCATTTTTACAAGTGCGGTTTCTTTTACCATAATCTCTACCAGGATCTACCATTCATGATAATAAGCTGACATGCTTTGCAAAAGCTTATTAATTCATGTCCCATATTGTTTGTCTGTCTGTCTTCAGATGATCTAACAGGAAAATTATCATCTCTATCAAGAACGCAATCAGCAAACAAATTATTGACCAACAATTCATTTAGCTATCCCGATCTTGAGTTCAAGTCCCCTAACAGACAGATGCTATCAATACCAATATTCAGAATTGTATCTCGTAAATCATTATAAACATTTCTGTTAAAGTAAGGTGATCCCTCTGGTTCAATATAAGCAACACAACACAAAACTTTCTTTTCAAAAATGGAGTTACAAAAAGCAAAAAAACAATGCACTTTGACACATATCAAAATCCACAAACTTATAACTACTTGCAAACTCAGCACTAATGGGTTTTTTTTTCTTCAAAGACAGTGACATATTGAACAAGACAGTCTTTTATTAATACTAGTATACCTCCAGATTTTCTTTTATATTTACTTCTATTTTTATAAAACGCAGTATATCCATCAATTTCCACAGTATCAACATCAGCAAGTTTACTTTCTGAGATGCAGACAACATCATATGTTAATAAAGTCCACAAAATCAGGAAAAGCAAGCTTGGACAGGAAACCACACACGTTGAGAGCAACACACTTCAGGCATCGATCTGGCATTTCTCCATTAATAGCATAAAGGTCATCTGCTTCGCTGCCCTCATTGTTAAGATTATCATCTTCTTTTTCTGTACTATCTCTGTTATTGTCATTATTCTCATTATTAAAATCATTACTTTCACCAGTATTGCCATCATCATTTGTACCACTGCTATCAGAATGATTATCTGAATCACTGAGGGCTTTATCTTGCTGACCATCTTGCTGACCATCTGTACAAATAGCATTGCTGTTGTCATCACGATAACAAGCACCAATGTCAATGTATTCCTCACCAATATGCCTACACCCACTTTCCTTTACACCTTTCCCACACTCAGTAACATTAGTGACACCTCTTGCATGTTTGTCAACAAACACCGTAACCGTATCTTTACTGTCCCTCCTATCCAGTTTCACTTCGCAGACATCCTGTTTATCAACCACTATCACATCAAATTTCGAGCTATTCATGGTCAACATTTTTTCTTCAACACATTGATTATATACACTCAGACTATGAGTCAAATCATCATGGTTTTCAATAGCATTTATAACCTTTATTACTCTATCATTACGTTCTGTCACCAAATTATTATCATACATTACGTCGCACACACGATCATGATCATAACATCCATACTCACAACCATGCTCACAAAAAATATGTGCATCAATAACATCTACATCGGGTACAAATATAGGGGTAATAACTCCGTCACCCTTCGTGGGTTGAGAAGAAATGCAAGAGTTTGTTCCCGTGCTCTCACTGGTTTCCCCATTTCCCCCGCCCACTCTTACACTCCTCCTCACAAACGACATAACCATGCGTAGCACCAATAGCTTTTGATGTTTCGTTACTGTAAAGTTTTCCTTGTCTTCACTTCTTTCGGTGGCACAGTCACTTAGAACCCGGTTCTCACTTTGATTTACACACTTAACATTCACATTGCCGCTAAATGTATTACGGTCATATAACCACGCATCCATACATTCGTAGGCACTGAAGCAAGAGATATCTTTCAATGCACAAGACTCATTTTTCATATCGGTAACACACTACATTCGTTCGAACTTATCACTCACTTTCAGATCATTTGTATTCAAATCACTAAATTGCTCCTTCATATCACACCCATCCATACCTTTTGCATCATCATTCATACTCATTTTCCCAACAACTTTTCTTTTCTCTTTCATATTTTTTCTTGGCTCTTTGTTAACAGAGCCAGACTTTGACACGCTCACATCACTCCCAACACTGCTGGTAAGGTGTGCCTGTAGAACGCCGACTGAACCCCCAGGGCAGCCCTATTCCAAATCTTGGTTCCTGGCGAAGATCAGGTGGGTCAGGCCCAGTCGATCATAGTCGACCTCCGTCACCCCCAAGCGGAACAGGTCGTCGGGTGTCTCTATGGTGACGGGCTTGGGGTGGTTGTCCGAGTGAAGTCCAGGGATGGATTTCTTGCGACAGTGGATGGTTCCATCTATGGTCCACACCCTCTCCACGGCAGGGAGGCTTTTGACGTACCCCATCAGCTTGGAACGGAGGGGTGTGAGGTCGTCGTTGATGAAGACCTTGTCATAGCCGTTCTTTCCCTTCAGGGTCTTCTTCTTCGTCATCAGCTCGCGACGCTTACGTCTGGACACGAACTTCACCAGCACTGCAGGTGGCCCTTTGCTGCTCCTGTTCCTGCTCACCTGTGACAGGTAACGATATCGACTTCCCCCACCTCAACCCCAGCTTCCCGCATCACAGTCAGGGCCTTCTTCTCCACCTGCTCAGCTGTCTCACCGTCCTCCTGCCGTATCCCGAAGATTCGGACCGATTCTCTGCGGGAATACTGTTGCAGACGATCGTTCTCATAGGTCAGACCACGAATCGCAGCCTCCAACTTCTCATGATGACAGCAGGGAGGGGCAGAGTCCATATGCCCCATGCGCTCCAATCGTTGATCCAATATATCCATCACCCCCTTCATCACCTCTACCATCGCCATAGACACAGCAGTAGACACAGCAGTCACAAAGGCAGGGAGAGTCTTCAGAGCAGGATCATCTTCTTCCTGTGGAATAAAACGCCTTCAATGTCTCGTTGATGCGTGTGACCACCGTCTCATGGATTTTGTGAGCGTTCGAACAGAGAAACTTGCTCTTTTTTCTTCTCCATACCTTGATCAGCATGAATTAATATCTCAACCTCCTCAGTTTGGAATTTCTTTGAGTCTTTCTTAGTTGAAAAAGGCGAGTTAAACAGGCTGCGTTTCGTTTTCGACATTGCGAAGCGCAACCCTCAAATCAACACGGCAAACCTGTCACAGCACTGTTAGCATTGACAAACACAAGGTCCCCACGTGTGATTCTATTTAAAGCAACAGGCTTTCTGTCGAGGACAACAGCACAAGGAAACCCAATCACAGTCGCCAGGGTAACTCAGATAGCTTACGTGATATGCAGATTACACAGAATATGCGGGTTGAAAGGTCACAGTAACGCATGCCGAAACGCCTACACTAAGTGGGAAACTGAACTGTGTGAACAAGTGAACAACGAGCAAAACACACGTGCAAAACAGCACCAAGGCAAACTTGAAAACGAAGCGAAAAATGGCCACAAGCGTTCTTTAAACGGGGTTACCACAAAATAAATTTCCTTTTTACCAACCTGGAAAACAACAAAGCGTCTCTTCAAACACACACTTGGGTACTATAAACACTTACAACCGAGTATGCAAAAACGTACCTACAAAAACCCAGCCTCAGTGAATGAAATCGAGAAAAAAATCGCAGGCACAAGATCAAAACAACCTCCATGAATCAGGGGACATCACTCACTCGGGTGAATCGCAGCGAAGCACTTTTCAAACCGAGGAAGAGCAAGGACAAAAAACATACCTGGGTGACAACGTACGACCCACGCTACCGTCCCAAGTCAAAAATCATAAAGGAGAATTTCCACCTGCTCTACGTGGACAGAGAAAACAGGAAAATATTCCCACCCAAAACTTTGAACGCAGCTGACAGAAGCAGGAGAAACCAAGGGCAAATATACAAACCCACGATTCCCTGCCGTTTTGTTCAGCATGGACCAAAGTCGAAACGAGGCTTCTTCAAGTGCCAAGCAAAGCGATGCGACACTTGCGCCCATGCCATAGACATCGAGAGATTCATATCCCCATGGGACCAAAGAAGGTGGGAGATTAGGAAAACACTGGGCTGCAGGGTGGAAAAGTTGATGACACAGCCCATGGTAGCCAGTAAAAAGAGATGAAAATCCACAAGTATCAATTATTGCCTTTTTAGCCAAAGTTTCAAATACTGCACGACGCTGCACAAGCTAGACGATTCACAGTTTGAAGCAGCACGTATAAAAGTAATACAACCTGAGTCCCGATTAAGAGTGGAATGAATATCAAAATCCTTCCAAGCTGAAATACATAATGACATTTAAGGGGAAACTGGTGTAAGAAGTAATCCTTCTCCAAAGAACACCATGTTAGTTTGGTATTTCTCCAAAGAGGAGGTCAGTGGGACAAGCAATGGACCGTTGTTTCACTCTCTAAAGAACCGACCAGGTTTGCTACAGGATCCTGAGTTCTTGCTGGTGAGAAACAACCAGGACAAGGAAAATGAACGAGCAGTCACTTATCTTCATTCACTTTAGCACAAGATAGGTGTTGAATTCAACAATTCCAAATTCGAAAAAAATGATGTATGCCTACACGGGCATCGGCAAAACGATTTGAGAGTGGTTTTGTGAAGTTCCCGTTTGAGTTGATTTCATTGATTGACGCCCCTGTAATTACTCTCTTCGTTGTTCTGTGAGTACCAATGAATGAGATGAAACTAGAACGGTAGGAGAAGTGAGAAGGAAAACTATGACTTTGCCGTTTTGTGAAGCCAGACGAGACGTACTTTTTGTATTGTTGAATCAATGTTGTTCTTGACAGGGTCCATAGTACTCGATGTTCTTAATTGTTTGGGCCCCTTCGGAATTGGTATTTCACTTTCACACAGTGTCGAGGGACATAGACAAAAGCAGTCAAGCTGCAGACAGTAGTTTTTTTCTACGGTTCCCACGCGAGATTAGTATCAATTTCAGTCGTCAACGATCCACGAGAAATGAGTGGTAAGTCGCACGTTTGCACTCTCAAATGATTATGATGTTATGTGATAGAATGACTTTTGAAGTAGTTCGAGTTCTCTCTCTCTCTCTCTCTCTCTCTCTCTCTCTCTCTCTCTCACACACACACACACACACACACACACACACACACACACACACACACACACACACACACACACACACACACACACACACCACACACACACACACATCGGCGTGCGGGCGTGCGTACACACACAGAAAAAGCCATCGTGCTTTTGCGTGCATGCATGCGTGCGTGTGCGCGTCTGTGTGTGTGTGTGTGTGTGTGCGTGCGTGCGTGCGTGCGTGCGTGCGTGCGTGCGTGCGTGTGTGTGTGTGTGTGTGTGTTCATTATTGTACATGTGTTATTGGCGCCAAAATCTGTTTTATAGTCTTGCGGACAAAGAGAGAATTCTTTCTTCCACCGTTATAATTTTTTTTCTCATTAGATATGGATTGAATGTTAGTAACACTCGGTGATGCCACCATTGTAATATTCTTAAGGCTGATCAAAATAATACACTGGTTACGAATTATTCTCCTTGTTCGTTTTGCTCTGTGTGTGTGTGTGTGTGTGTGTGTGTGTGTGTGTGTGTGTGTGTGTGTGTGTGTGTGTGTGTGTGTGTTTGCTCCTGTTGCCGCTATTTCTGAATCTCTGAATCGCTTTTCAGACAATGACTGTACATCCACGTTGATCTGAAGTCGGTAGTGTTGTTTTTGCTTCTAAAAGATCGATATTTTTAGATGCGGAATGAATGTTTTGTGCATTGTTTGTTTTAAATGCAACTTTCATCTGCAATATCATATAAGATTAAAAAAAAGAAAAACATCTGATGTGCTATTAAATGGGCTATGAAAGAAAGTATGTGGTTCACGTTGTGCAGTTGATCTACCAATTTTCTGCTTTAACCACTTTTCTCAAGTCTATTGTGCAACGTACAGGTTTAAATGACTTTATCTTCATTAGTAAACCGAGGATTCTTTCAGTACATAGTGTGTCCTCGCGTGCCGGAAGATCTGTACTTGTAATATCCTCTCTTCTGTAACTTTCTTTCGCTCTGCTTTTTCATTTTTGTTATTCTATCATCTATTGTTTGGGTTATTTTCTTTAGTATTTTGTTGTTGTTGTCGTTGTTGTTGTTGTTGTTGTTGTTGTTTGCTTTTGCAACTCAGTATCTTGTCTCTGACCTAGAATGCCTTGGGTACATTTTTTTTTATCTGGTCACAGTTCTTAACATGTCAGCATATTTCTTGTAATCTGTGTGACAAGACTGTACGCATAGCAGACACAGCTAAACATGCTGCAGTGTTGGATTTGCCAGTATGGGGTTTTGTGTATTTGTTTGCTTGCTTTAAAATCTTCCAGTTTTCTTTGCTGGAATTGCAAAAAAAAAAAAAGCAAAATGGCCAACGCTCACAATATGGCCAGTCTCATTTAACACAAAAATATCAGTAGTTTAACCCGCATAGTATTGACTAACGTGTCATTGATGTTTATATTCACACCCTTAATACTTGGTAGAAATTATTTGACATAAACTTAAATTGCAGACGTGCATGTAACGTATCAGAATGGCTTACATAAATGGTTTGCATAGTTGATAGCACTCATACATTCTGAAAACGTGTATCTGCGCTTTTGAATAACATTTACATTGAGCAATATTTTAACCACTTTTCAACCGCTATAAGCTTTATGTCATTGTTTTTTTTAAGTATTACAAACGTGTGTGTGGTATCGTGTCTTAACGTTATGAAAAATTTGATAATTCATTAAATTGTTTGAAAAAATAGTTCAGTGTAAACCTTACAATTTTGAAAGGGTTGCATGAAAAATTTAGGCGACGTTAACATCAAATGTTTAAAACATTTATTGGGCCGTCGCAAACAACCCTTTTCAAACTGTTTTTATAGCATTCGCATACTATCTGGGTATGGTTCAAGAAAAAAAAGGGGGGAGAAATAATCTCTCATTAAACAGATACTGCAGCAAAAGTAGAACAGTGTTGGAATGGTGAAATGTGAATGGGCGCAAAGGACAACGACATACGTCAGTGTGTGTGCGTGTTTTGTACCTAAGTATAGAAATATTTCTCCCAAGGGTCTACTGTTAAACTTGCAGAGGAGTCTGTTAACCTTTAGAATGTTATCAGCAAAACAGAAGACATTCCCATCATTAAGGAAGTCAGTTACGGGCAATTAATTAAGAAGTCACTTCCGCCGAACGTGTGTTGCAGTCAGCCATCACTTGCGGAGTTCAGAACAATGTCTGCCTTCATGTCATGCCTTCACAGCAGTCTCGTATGACTTCATGGACAATCTAGACCTATAAATCATCATACCTGTAGATTGTGCTTGAAGTGCTACACTGGACCACCTAGTTTTTGTACTCCCAGTTCTTATAGAACAGGGGGTACTTTAGAATGGGAACGCTGAAATGGTTGTGTGTGTGTGTGTGTGTGTGTGTGTGTGTGTGTGTGTGTGTGTGTGTGTGTGTGTGTGTGTGTCTGTCTGTCTGTCTGTCTGTCTGTCTGTCTGTCTGTCTGTCCGTCCGTGGTCAAACTGTGTTCCACTCGCTCCAGACAAAACTACTGGGCCGATCTTTCTGAAAATTTGTAGGTTTGTTCATTCTGGGTCACGGATGATGCCCGATGTTTTAGTTTACCGTTGTAGCCGTTACTAAAGGCCCATAATGGTTTTCTTCTTTAGGGAAAATCTCAGAAAGTACTTGGCCGATCTTTCTGAAAATTTGTAAGTATGTTCAGAATAGGTCACAGATGATGGCCGATGTTTACCAGAATAGCCATTACTAACGGCTACACCAGCCGTATTCAGGATAAACTGGGAGTACGTTTATATGCTTTGCATCTTGTTTTACTAAATGATGCCAGTGTAAACAAGATCACCTTTGCCACGTTGTTGGCAAGACACAAAGACATGGACAGCCACATTCCAGCAAAAGTTGAAAGCCCAAAAAACATTCATGATCCTTTTGTCTGTCAAGAAGCCAGATGCTATTTCCAAGACAAAAGTCCTATCTGATCAGCTACAGTCTGTCCACGCAAGTCTGTTAATAACAAAGTCCATTGTTACGGATGGTGTGCGGTGCGTGTTCTGCTGTGAATCTCACACCCACACCACACCACACCACACGAACATAGATAGCCAGACAACAAGTGAAGTTTCTTCCTTTTCTTTTTTTGCTGCCTGAACTATCAAATCATAACAAAAACATACTACATAACAAGAACAAGCAGGCACATCAATAAATTCATGCCACCCCCATTAAGGGCGCGCAAAATACAAGATGCTAAACTCACTTTTTTTTTTCGCGCAGGCAACGCTGACACTCACAGCAGTGGCACCACAAACAGTTCATGCACCCGGCCACGTCCAGCCCAAGTCACACAGTCCTCACACAGTACGGAAGCCGCCCATGGAAGCAGTTCGTGGAGTCCTTCATGGGACTCCCACACAACAGAAGAAACACACGTCGTCGTCCCGACGGAGAACTCTGAAGCCCTTTAACACACGATGTCTACTGACCACTCGGTCA
>CM065720.1:49712616-49722616 GCA_033310375.1 Conus canariensis
AGGCTCCTCAAAATCTATCGGTTGTGTGGTAGGACCTGGATCTCTGCCAATTGTTGGAATGTTGTCCATCCATCATTTTCTCTGTCTTTTTCTTCGTCCCCCTCCCTCACCAGTTTCTGTTTTAGCAATCACATTGAATTTTGTTTCTTGGCCGTACCAACGCAGTTATCATCCTCCGATACCCCCCACAAACAATATTCCCAACACTGACAGAATAGCCGCGCGATCTGTCTGATCAGCCATGCCTGCAGTCATTCTGAAAAGATCGTAGCAACAAATCAGACACCACTATTGCTGAAAAACAGGCTGGACTGTGTAAAAGTTACCATCGAACAAATTACCCGCGTACCCTTGTGATTAGCACATCCTACACCAAAGGGAGTTCTCACGTGTTTGTGGACTTCCAGAAGGCGTTCAACAGCGGAGGCGCTATGGGCGACACTATAGAAATGTAAGCAGGACAAAAGCTGATTAACATTAGCTAGCATCTGCACTCAAATGTGACCATTGCGGTACTCACACAAAGTGGCATTGGAGAGTAGTGCAACACTTAAGTTGGGGTTCGTCTGGGATGCCTGTTATCTCCCACACTTTTCAATATATTACTGGAGCTTATCATAGCTGATGCACTTGAAGATCGTGTCAGCACAGTCGGATTGGAGAAAGAATGATCATGAACTGTTGTAGTGCATACGACTTACGTGGCCTGGCAGGCAGCGTACAAGAGTTCGCCAAGCATGTTAAAAGACTCGATACAACTACTACAAGAAATGGTATGAATGTCAGTGCTGTAAAAATCAATTTGACGGTGAGCCACAACGACTTAATCTGTCCATGGACAGATGCAAGAAAATGCTTAGTTCACATCTTGGTGTCCTTCTCTAGCAGTGAGTGAAAAATAAGTGAAAGATGGTTGAAACCATAAAAAGAACGAATGAGAAGGAGAGCAAGATTAACATCCAATGTTCCTATGTTATAACCCGACCCAATGCTCAACACTTTTGAAGTACCTGTAACTGAAATGTTTAATGTGTTAGTGCAATGTAACTTTGTTGATTTCTGCATTGACAAACTAAATAAATAAGTAAAGAGGGATGGGGGTGTTCTGCTCTGTTCATTGACAGAATGGACCTTTAGAGGGAGCATGAATTTGTGACAAGTGAACGTTCGACAGCATGTGTAGCCAATGCTTTTCATTGATCTATATTCCTTGCATGTTTCCAATCGGTGCTTTATTGTGAATAGCTGTTGAATTGTTCCTTTGCTGCTTCTGTTTAAGAACGTTGCAAAATTCTAAGCAGATGGACACGTGGTTCTTGTGATGACGTCACCATCATCTGGATATATCACAATGGGAAGAAATGAAAGTGAGAATGGTAGACGTCTGTTACAGAAAGATGTCACCATACCATTCGGACATGTACTAATGATTAGTTTCAAACGACTAACGGCTAATAAAACAACTGTCACTCTGAACTATACAGAACAATACAGAAGTTCTAACCGTATTTTAAAAGGAATTTTTCAAAGAAAGGGAGTCTGGAGTTCGAATGATTTTCAGTCTGATATTGTGCGTATCTACCAGATTGACAACACACGATTTACAGTCCAAGTCTCGAGTGATAGTTGTAACAATGGAGTGGATCCCATTACACCGTGCTTCCAACTCTTCTTTTCGTATTTTGCGAAAGTTGAGGTACCCCAGAAGTTATCCAGTGGTTTCTGGAACTGCTCAACCGAGCATTATTCCAGATTTCAGCATCACATGAATTGTAATCTGAGAAAGACTGTGAAGATGGAAGAGACGAAACAGAGCACTGTCTCTTCAGCAGTCCTAGCTGTCAGGGGTTAGTGGCCTTGTGTGACCGTTGTTACAAAGTTGTCAGATATCTCTCCGCAGCTGAAAGGGTTAAAACAGACGGCAACAAACGGGGTAATGACTATTGCAAAACATTCGGGGGCAAACTAGGATTTCCTTCATGTACATTCGACCCATACAGACTGCTTGTCAAAAGATCACGTCGATTTTGGAGTGACCTGCCAATTCTCTGGGCTGGTTTACATGCAAATGACATGTCACTGCCTAATATGTACAGACACAGTATTCACAGCGACAAAACTGTATTTTTTCATCTTTTTAGATCAACATTCGAGATGTACGATGTGAATACTTACGTCTTACTTTCGCTGCAATATTGGCATATTATGATGTCTAGTTACGCGCTAAAAGCGTGGTATTTGCATTTCCCAGGGGCTATTTGTGAAATCAGGAAAAACAAGACTGACGTCCTTTCTCATCATCCAAAGGTAATATCTGTACCCAAGGCAGACTTTTCGCGGGTAGAGGGACTATCCACTATGGCAGCGTACTACGATGATCAGATGACACACACATTTCTCTTATGTGGTTCTGGCGAAGATAAAATGAGGAGTCAGGAGTACACGTCTGCTTGTTATTTTCATCAGAGATCACGCATGAATAAGCTGAATTCATCCACGTCGGCAGTTTCTGCTCCTATGTTTACATGCAGTGATGGACTCACCACTTTTTCCTACACTCTGGTATGTGACTTAGGAACTGACTGCCCTGATTCCAGCGATGAATCTTTCTGTAGGCATTCTATTTGTTTTACAGCATTTACGTGTACGAACGGTCAATGTCTGTCATTTGATAATGTTTGTGACCAAATATCCCACTGTCACGATGGATCGGAGGAAGACAATTGCCTCGTTTTCTACGAGTATGAGAGCCTATCCAAACGTTTTCCATCTCCTGCTCTAATTATTTTCGATGGCATTAGGAGATTTTCTGTTTTAGAAATGGACGTCAATGAATCGTGTCCTGACAGCCATTACCGCTGTCCTGGGGAGTTAAATGATTGCCTACCGGTTTACACACGATGCAATGGGATGTACGATTGCACAGGACATGATGATGAAGACGACTGTGGGGAGATGACATGTCCAGGGTTGTTCCGGTGCAGACGGTCTACGACATGTCTTCACAGTGACCACATTTGTGATGGCTGGTCTCACTGCCCACAACATGATGATGAATTATGGTGTAATGTTGCTTGCCCTGTGGCTTGCCTCTGTCAAGTTCACACTTTTCTATGTCCTGAGCCTTTCCATTCTGAACTCTTCCCACAGATCCGCTGTTTGGATGGCACAGGCTCGGGAATGACACTGTCTGATGTCAGCAGTAATGCCTATCTTGTTCATCTAGTTCTTTGCAAATGTTCTCTGACACACCTACCAGAAATAAAACTCTTGAATTTGAAACTTCTTAATCTCAGTGACAATAAATTTCAGCGTATCAACATGACTTCTTTTCTTCGTTTAGAAAATATGCAGTCTTTGTCACTGTCTAACAATCCCATTATGTCAATCCATACTTGTTCCTCCTCTATTACCCACCATAACCTACCCTTACTGATAGACCTGTCACACACAGCAATGACGGTGTTTGATTCCAAGGTTCTGGAACAATTTACTCTTTTACAGAAGCTGAATCTAACTTTTACAACCATCCACACAATCAGTTCTAATAATTTTCAGTTCACACTGCAGCTGACTGAACTGTACATGGAGGGCAGTCCTATCAAAACTTTTACATTTGATGTTTTTAAAGACCTGTTCAACTTACGTTTAATATCGGCCCAGAACTACAAACTTTGTTGTGACCGAATCCTACCTCGTAACTTTGATGCTTCGGCTTGCATGGCCCCTAAAGATGAGATTTCATCGTGTGAAGATTTATTGCAGTCCTGGATCTATCGTGGATTTCTATGGCTAATCACCTGTCTTTCAGTGACTGGTAATATCTTCTGTTTTTGTGCACGTACATTCGCAAGCAGAATGACGTCTTCAAGTGGTTTTAGTGTGCTTGTCACCAACCTCACCATGGCTGACTTTGTGATGGGGGTGTACATGGCTGTTATAGGCGTGGCTGATGAATGTTTTTATGGTAGATATCTGCACCTGGATAACACATGGAAGAGCAGCGCGGCCTGCAAGGTGGCTGGTTTTCTGTGTCTGTTGTCCAGTGAGGTATCAGCTCTCATCATCTGCCTCATCACCTTAGATCGTTTTATTGTCCTCTGCTTTCCATTCAGTACGATGCGGCTTGAGAGAACATCGGCGTCAATGGTTTGTCTCTTGGTCTGGCTGAGTGGATGGTTTATTGCCGTGTTGCCTTTACTCCCAGTGGCATCACACTGGGCGTTCTACAGCCAGACAGGAATCTGTATCCCATTGCCAGTTACGAGGCAAGAGTTCAAAGGAAAATTCTATTCGTTCGGTGTAATGATCATTCTGAACTTTGTCCTGTTTGTATTAATCTCCATGGGCCAAGCGTTAATTTATTGGTCGATACAACAAAATATGTTGAGGACCAGTTCTACCAGTGTGTCTCAAGACATGACGATAGCTCAGCGATTGATCACAATTGCACTGACGGATTTCTTGTGCTGGTTTCCCATTGGACTGTGTGGCATGCTGGCACTGGCTGGCCTTCCTGTCCCCGGGGAAGTGAACGTGGCCTTGGCAATATTCATCCTACCTTTGAACTCTGCTATCAATCCTTTTATGTACACTTTTAACACTCTGGCAGAAAAGCGGAGAAAACAGAAAGAATCTGAATTGTTGAAATGGGTGAATCTCACGCTGATATTATTTCAGCTTAAAGTGCTTCATGTTTTGTGATCGACTCACTGTTTTCAGGAACTTATACTGATGTACATCTTGTGTGAGACCAATGTCTGTACTTTACAGGCCTGACCGCAGGCTACCTGCTGTTTTCTGTTCCATCACAATACAGACTGCACGTCCGTTGCACTGTAGTGAGACTGCCATTTCCTGTTTAATCCCACAAATTATCATTTACATTATAAGCTTTACTATACCACTTTACACATAAGTGAATACATAACGCACATCATAACTGGTTGTATCGTGTTACATGAAAAGGTACTACGTTTTCATGTAACAAAAGTGCCGGACAGGAGAAATGGGGATGGGGGGGCCAGAGGTTTCTGGACCGCCCTTCCTCCCCTTTCACTGGCAAAAACAATTTACTAATCATTTGTTTTATCAGTTTACGCCGTAATGCTTGTACCTAAACCAAGAAAATGCCTTCTTGTCGTCAACTAAGGCGCAAGCGCTCCCGCAAACGCACACATACACGCTTGCGTGCGTGCACACACACGCACGCCCGCATGTAACCACACACACCACACACACACACACACACACACACACACACACACACACACACACACACAGAGAGAGAGAGAGAGAGAGAGAGAGAGAGAGAGAGAGAGAGAGAGAGATATGCACACAGTTAACACGTTTATATGTGCATGTACGACAACATCACACCATTCTAAACTAAAAATAAAGTTTGTATTTGATAGTAAAAAATAAAATAAAATAAAACTGAAACGCGAACAACATCATGTATCAATACCTTAACAAGTCAGGCAGTCTGTCTGTCACGTGTTATTTGTAAACGCCACTCGAGTGTGAATAGAAACGTGGGTGGAACAGAAGTTGACGAAGGGAGACAGGCAAGCAATACCATTTCTGTAGGCCGATCAAATCAGGTTTCAGATGAACGACATCACATTTCAGGGGACATGCCAAAGGAAACAAAACGTGATGAAAAAAAGACAAAAAGTAGCATGTGTCCCACTGACCTGTACAAGTCTACTGTTACACCACTCTGGTTAAAGCAGCGGCCCCAGCACTTCACTAAACAAAAGGCACAGAATGCGTACTTAGCCGTCTGTATACTTCTCAGAACATTTTGATGGTTTTTTCCAAGTGCCTTTCAATACTAATGCTGCCTTTCCCCTCCTCCCTCCCTGCTTTCCTCCCCCTCCCACCCTCCACGTTTTTTCTTCCTCACCGCCCCCTTAGCTTCTCCATTCTTTACTCGACCTTTCTGTTTCACCGACCATCTCCCACTTCTTCCCACTTTTTTCTTCGATGCAGCTCATTACTGGCAACCAATGGTAAAACAGCAGCAGTGTCAATAGTGTCCTGACCTTGACCTCTGCCCTCGCTAACTGTTACGCAGCCGACAATTGCAACACAGACAAGTCCTCATTTCTTAGTCCTGCAACCACCATCTCTGGGGTGAAAAGGACATGTATGCTGCCAGTGATCTAGTTCCGGCAGCACTTTTGTGTCAGTTCCCTATTACTCACTGACAGAATACTGACATTCCAAACAAGTGCCATCATCTGAAAATCTGCTGTCGAGCTCTTCATAGACTATAGCAAGCCCAGTGACCTCTGAAAATCAGTCCAGAGAGCATGCAGGAAAAACGGGTTCACACTGTGAAAGGCCAGACTGATGGGCTCTGTGGGCGTCTCCCCGACGTTTTTCTCCAGTTTGATAAACAAAAGATGTTCCCAAGACTCATCTCATAGGGGAAAGAATGATAAATCCATCAGCGCTAACCCAGTCATGACTGGAAATCCACAACGGACCATGAGTACACAGTGTGGGCTGCACCAAGCACGGGATGAAGAACCATGGGAACAAAAAAGGCTGTATGAAGTCTATGATGAATGAACAGCAACACACTGTGCTAGCAGATAAGACATCAAAAAGCTGAGGTTAGGATTCAAACAACAGCGCCAAGGACATTTAAGCTGATTGTTCAGATGAGGAGTTTTCACAGGCTTTCGATACCAAATGTTGTCCAAGTGAACAAAGTTCTCTAAATGTACCAAGGCTGTAGATTTTTTTTTGTCATTGCAACGGGGAAAAAATCTCAGTTTTTACCTCATGCATTTTTTTTACTTCATGCATGATGGACACATGAAATTCCAGTCAATAGAGCGTCCATATTTAAAATGATTCATATTCGAATCGTATACAGACAGTGAAAATCTGACTAATCACATTTTTAACCTTTTATCACGTTTGCATGTAAATGGTATTCAGCTTCATCTGTGTCACTAAGCGTTCTTAACAAACTAAATCTTTATCATTGCGGCAGTCAAAGTTAATCTAAAACTGTTATAAATCCATTCATATTTCCAACACATTGAAGTAATCAAACACTGTCATTGTCAATGTAAACAAACCCACACATTTGACGACCAGGTCTTCTTCCCTCTGGCATTTAATCATCACAGTATGTGTATAAACACAGCCAGAGTCAGGGAAATCCTCACAGTATGTGTATAAACACAGCCAGAGTCAGGGAAATCCTCACAGTATGTGTATAAACACAGCCGAGACAGGGAAATCCTACAGTATGTGTATAACACAGCCAGAGTCAGGGAAATCCTCACAGTATGTGTATAAACACAGCCAGAGTCAGGGAAATCCTCACAGTATGTGTATAAACACAGCCAGATCAGGGAAATCCTCACAGTATGTGTATAAACACAGCCAGAGTCAGGGAAATCCTCACAGTATGTGTATAAACACAACCAGTCAGAGAAATCACTGAAGCAAGTGCCTGCCATAGTCAGGGTCACGGAATTCTGAGAACAGCAGAAAATTCTGCACAACCTCGGGCAAGGGGAGCTCATCCACATACTCGTGACGTCTTTTGTCTCTACAGTGGAAGCCGTGTGAGATCAATAGACGACAGGAAGACAGCAAAGTCCGAGGAGTGGTGGCCACCTCCTTCAGAAAGCCCGTGTACTTCTCCACAATGTGTTTCAGTGTGTCGTAGTGAAGCAGGTAAAGATTGACAAAATGTCTTCCCATTCTATCCGTCTGCATTTCCTCAATATCTGTTAGAATGTCGTCATAGTATTTCCTTCCCTCCTGCGTGTTCAAGTCTGTCAGCTTGGGGAGCTGTGTGAACAGTGTCAACAGCTCTGCATTGGAAGAGGAACCGGATTCATACAACATGAGGGCCACCACAGGTAAATCGAGCAGAACGGCACACACTAGTGGAGAAACGATCTGACTCTGCTGCAAGTAGGCACTGTTGATGTAGTCAAAGGGTCTATTGTACTGCCACAACCAAAACACTGTGCACGCGATGTCATGGAGAACGGAGTCCTGAGGACCAGTGAGGGACGGCTGGTGTGTACTGAAGCCCAGTCGGCAGCACTCGGCCACCATCCTCTCTGGACATCGTGTGTTCAGCACGGCGTACACCAACGGGGTCTGTCCTGTGCGGGTGACCGCCAGAGGGTCCACGCTCCTGACAATAAAGTCCCACATGACGTCCCATCTGTCAGAGTCACAGGCAGCGTGGAGAACTGTCTCACCTCTAGCATTCAGCCCCTTCTTCTGATCACCACACCACGACATGGAGAACTGGATGATACCTGCCTGCCGCGTGTTGATTAACGCCTGTAGAGGAGTGTGTTTACTGTTATAGTACTGATGATACTTGGCAGAGAAATGGATATCGCCCCCATACATGATCACAATCTTCACAGCGTCCCATTGTCCATGGTCAATCAGTCTATTGAGAACACTTACACCATCTTTGTCCAGATGGTTTGGATCACCGTCACGTAGCACAATCTCCTCTACCGCCTTCCACTCTTCCTTCCTGGCCTCCCTGTTGAGAGGGGTTTCTCCGTTCTCATCCTTCATGTTGATGTCGGCTTTGTGAAGTTGGCAGTAATCCACCACATCCCAAAGGTGTTGCTCAATGGCTTCCAGGAAAGCCATGTCACGACGCCGGATGCCAGAGCCGTCCTTCTCTTCCACCATGGGTTTGACCGCCTGCCAGATGTCACGGCTGATGGCCTGATGGAACAGTGTTTCCTGCATTTCCATGGACAGGCGTTCCTGGTCCTCCATGGTGGTGAGGCAGTGCCAGAACAACGCCCCTGCTCTCTTCTCGAAGGCGCAATGCATCACCTGGCGTCTCACAGCGTCGTCCACGTCGTATTCCATAACCATGGCTACAAGCATCCACTGGTTTCTCTCCATCAGACCTGGCAGAGCCTCCAGACATAGCTGGATATCTACTCCATACTGCAGCAACATTCGACATACCCCCCACTGCTGCAGTCTGACCATCTCAGGAAACAGACGGTCTCGCTCAGTAGCCTTCATCCGCACTCTCACAAGATGCATCAGGATGTGCCATTTTTGTTCTTCTATCACTTTGTCCAGGACCCGAGAGACGTAGTCCTCTGTGGGTTTATGCAAGATGTTAAACAGTACACTGCCCCACATACAACGCTCCAGAGCCTTCCTGGGACTAATAGCCGACTTCTGGGCAAAACGAAGCCTCAGTCTGATCAACTTCTCGCACCGCTTCATGTAAGCCGTCACGTCGCCTTCAGGCTTTTTTCTCAATTTTCCTGTGACCCACATTTCCAGAAGATCGCTGACTTCCGTGATATCCCCAGCCCTCTCCACCATGTCTAGCACAGTGTTCCAGTCACCGTATTTGGCCACCATATAGTGAGCATGCATCTGCTCTGCCACCGTCAACCCATGGTCAGCCAACAGCAAGTAGACATCCCACCGTTTCTGTTTGAACGCCTCTGTCTGTGCCCAGTGACGCTGATCATCGAGCACTGTGTGGTCACACCACTGCCGGACAACATCCCACTGCCTCTGCATCACAGCTGCCTTGAACAGCCGCCGCCGATCATGTTCCCACACATGAGACAGACAGGCCTGGCTGATGACGTCCCACCTCCCGTCACTTAACATCATTCTGAGCGCCACACACTGCAGTTGAGGAATCAGAGGGAAGACAGCCAAGATCACCAGTAGGATGGCGTCATCAGTCTCTCCCCGTCTGCTACAGTGATATAGGTTCAAACCCTGCAGGAAATAAATGAGAAACAGCGGGTCAGTTCTGAGGACGTCGGCTATTTCCGTAAAAACTAATGTCCATTTCTGTTTGTTCTGGATGGTCTTCAGTGCATTGCGTTTGATTGAATTTGCATTGTCTCTGATGCAGGCGAAGATGGATGTGTATATATTAGACACGCATTGCTTGGCGTCTTCCGTGCTATCTGTGTATTCTGTGTCATCACTACACACCACATGGCAT
>CM065720.1:49727616-49745116 GCA_033310375.1 Conus canariensis
TAACCGATAACCTTGCGTGGTACAAATGTGTGCATGTTCAACTGTCCTAAATGAAGTATTTAGTACATAAACAGATTTGAAGTGGCCAAAATATACAAATCTGAAGACATTTTAAAGACTCCAGCTTTTACCTTTTTAGAATTTAAATGAGAGAGAGAGAGCAACACAGAGAGAGCACGTAAGAGAGAGAGACAGACAGACAAACAGACAGACAGATAGACAGAAATACAGACAGACAGACAGACAAAAGAGAGAGAGAGAGAGAGAGAGAGAGAGAGAGAGAGAGAGAGAGAGAGAGAGAGCAGCAAGTTTCTTCAAAGTGCAGTTTTACAGATATTTAAATTTCTCACAACCTACAGCAATATATTTCATTCTGCCAGCGTGTTTAATATCAATCTGCGTTTCAGCCAATTCTCAGAATGATTCACCTGCATGGTTCAGGACGCATGAAGCACACCAAGTCAGCAACAGCTTGCCGGAGACATACTTTAGAACGCCGACAATCATGGCTGTGAACAGCTGGCAAGAGACACTGTAAGGAGGCCGACAGTCACGGCTGTAAGAAGGCCGACAATCATGGGCTGTTAACAGCTGGCCGGAGACACACTGTAAGAAGGCCGACAATCATGGCTGCGAACAGCTGGACGGAGACACACTGTAAGAAGGCCGACAATCATGGCTGTGAACAGCTGGTGGCCGGAAACACACTGTAAGAAGGCCGACAATCATGGGCTGTGAACAGCTGGTGGCCGGAGACACACTGTAAGAAGGCCGACAGTCATGGGCTGTGAACAGCTGGTGGCCGGAGACACACTGTAAGAAGGCCGACAGTCATGGGCTGTGAACAGCTGGTGGCCGGAGACACACTGTAAGAAGGCCGACAGTCATGGGTTGTGAACAGCTGGCCGGAGACACACTGTAAGAAGGCCGACAGTCATGGGCTGTGAACAGTTGGTGGCCGTAGACACACTGTAAGAAGGCCGACAGTCATGGCTGTGAACAGCTGGTGGCCGGAGACACACTGTAAGAAGGCCGACAGTCATGGGCTGTGAACAGCTGGTGGCCGCAGACACACTGTAAGAAGGCCGACAGTCATAGCTGTGAACAGCTGACCGGAGACACACTGTAAGAAGGCCGACAATCATAGCTGTGAACAGCTAGCCGGAGACACACTGTAAGAAGGCCGACAATCATAGCTGTGAAGAGCTGGCCGGAGACACACTGTAAGAAGGCCAACAATCATAGCTGTGAACAGCTGGCCGGAGACACACTGTAAGAAGGCCGACAATCATGGCTGTGAACAGCTGGCCGGAGACACACTGTAAGAAGGCCGACAGTCATGGCTCTGAAGAGCTGGCCGGAGACACACTGTAAGAAGGCCGACAATCATGGCTGTAAGAGCTGGCCGGAGACACACTGTAAGAAAGCCGACAATCATGGCTCTGAAGAGCTGGCCGGAGACACACTGTAAGAAGGCCGACAATCATGGCTGTGAAGAGCTGGCCGGAGACACACTGTAAGAAGGCCGACAATCATGGCTGTGAAGAGCTGCCGGAGACGCACTGTAAGAAGGCCGACAATCATAGCTGTGAACAGCTAGCCGGAGACACACTGTAAGAAGGCCGACAATCATAGCTGTGAAGAGCTGGCCGGAGACACACTGTAAGAAGGCCAACAATCATAGCTGTGAACAGCTGGCCGGAGACACACTGTAAGAAGGCCGACAATCATGGCTGTGAACAGCTGGCCGGAGACACACTGTAAGAAGGCCGACAGTCATGGCTCTGAAGAGCTGGCCGGAGACACACTGTAAGAAGGCCGACAATCATAGCTGTGAAGAGCTGACCGGAGACACACTGTAAGAAAGCCGACAATCATGGCTCTGAAGAGCTGGCCGGAGACACACTGTAAGAAGGCCGACAATCATGGCTCTGAAGAGCTGGCCAGAGACACACTGTAAGAAGGCCGACAATCATGGCTGTGAAGAGCTGGCCGGAGACGCACTGTAAGAAGGCCGATAACATGGCTGTGAAGAGCTGGCAAGAGACACACTGTAAGAAGGCCGACAATCATAGCTGTGAACAGCTGGCCGGAGACACACTGTAAGAAGGCCGACAATCATAGCTGTGAACAGCTGGCCGGAGACACACTGTAAGAAGGCCGACAATCATGGCTGTGAAGAGCTGGCCGGAGACACACTGTAAGAAGGCCGACAATCATGCTGTGAACAGCTGGCCGGAGACACACTGTAAGAAGGCCGACAGTCATAGCTGTGAAAGCTGGCCGGAGACACACTGTAAGAAGGCCGACAGCCATAGCTGTGAAGAGCTGGCCGGAGACACACTGTAAGAAGGCCGACAGTCATAGCTGTGAACAGCTGGCCGGAGACACACTGTAAGAAGGCCGACAGTCATAGCTGTGAACAGCTGGCCGGAGACACACTGTAAGAAGGCCGACAGTCATAGCTGTGAACGGGTGGCCGTAGACACACTGTAAGAAGGCCGACGAGTCATAGCTGTGAACAGCTGGCCGGAGACACACTGTAAGAAGGCCGACAGTCATAGCTGTGAACAGCTGGCCGGAGACACCACTGTAAGAAGGCCGACAGTCATAAGCTGTGAACAGCTGGCCGGAGACACACTGAAGAAGGCCGACAGTCATAGCTGTGAACAGCTGGCCGGAGACACACTGTAAGAAGGCCGACAGTCATAGCTGTGAACAGCTGGCCGGAGACACACTGTAAGAAGGCCGACAGTCATAGCTGTGAACGGCTGGCCGGAGACAACTAAGCACTGTAGAAAGGCGGACCACGTAGCATACATGTGAACAGCTGGCACGGAGACACACTGTAAGAAGGCCGACATCATTAGGCTGTGAACAGCTGGCCGGAGACACACTGTAAGAAGGCCGACAATCATAGCTGTGAACAGCTGGGCCGGAGACACACTGTAAGAAGGCCGACAACATGGCTGTGAACAGCTGGCCGGAGACACACTGTAAGAAGGCCGACAACATGCTGTGAACAGCTGGCCGGAGACACACTGTAAGAAGGCCGAAAACATGGCTGTGAACAGCTGGCCGGAGACACACTGTAAGAAGGCCGACAATCATAGCTGTGAACAGCTGGCCGGAGACACACTGTAAGAAGGCCGACAATCATAGCTGTGAACAGCTGGCCGGAGACACACTGTAAGAAGGCCGACAATCATGGCTGTGAACAGCTGGCCGGAGACACACTGTAAGAAGGCCGACAATCATAGCTGTGAACAGCTGGCCGGAGACACACTGTAAGAAGGCCGAAACATGGCTGTGAACAGCTGGCCGGAGACACACTGTAAGAAGGCCGACAATCATAGGCTGTGAACAGCTGGCCGGAGACACACTGTAAGAAGGCCGACAATCATAGCTGTGAACAGCTGGCGGAGACACACTGTAAGAAGGCCGACAATCATAGCTGTGAACAGCTGGCCGGAGACACACTGTAAGAAGGCCGACAATCATAGCTGTGAACAGCTGGCCGGAGACACACTGTAAGAAGGCCGAAACATAGCTGTGAACAGCTGGCCGGAGACACACTGTAAGAAGGCCGACAATCATAGCTGTGAACAGCTGGCCGGAGACACACTGTAAGAAGGCCGACATCATAGCTGTGAACAGCTGGCCGGAGACACACTGTAAGAAGGCCGACATCATGCTGTGAACAGCTGGCCGGAGACACACTGTAAGAAGGCCGACAATCATAGCTGTGAACAGCTGGCGGAGACACACTGTAAGAAGGCCGACAATCATAGCTGTGAACAGCTGGCCGGAGACACACTGTAAGAAGGCCGACAATCATGGCTGTGAACAGCTGGCCGGAGACACACTGTAAGAAGGCCGACAGTAATAGCTGTGAACAGCTGGCCGGAGACACACTGTAAGAAGGCCGACATCATAGCTGTGAACAGCTGGCCGGAGACACACTGTAAGAAGGCGACAACATAGCTGTGAACAGCTGGCCGGAGACACACTGTAAGAAGGCCGACAATCATAGCTGTGAACAGCTGGCCGGAGACACACTGTAAGAAGGCCGACAATCATAGCTGTGAACAGCTGGCCGGAGACACACTGTAAGAAGGCCGACAATCATAGCTGTGAACAGCTGGCCGGAGACACACTGTAAGAAGGCCGACAATCATGGCTGTGAACAGCTGGCCGGAGACACACTGTAAGAAGGCCGACAATCATGGCTGTGAACAGCTGGCCGGAGACACACTGTAAGAAGGCCCCCAAATGACATCATGGCTGTAAACAGCTGGCCGGAGACACACTTTAAGAAGGCCGACAGTCATGGCTGTGAACAGCTGGCCGGAGACACACTGTAAGAAGGCCGACAATCATAGCTGTGAACAGCTGGCCGGAGACACACTGTAAGAAGGCCGACAATCATAGCTGTGAAGAGCTGGCCGGAGACACACTGTAAGAAGGCCGACAATCATAGCTGTGAACAGCTGGCCGGAGACACACTGTAAGAAGGCCGATAACATGGCTGTGAACAGCTGGCCGGAGACACACTGTAAGAAGGCCGACAATCATAGCTGTGAACAGCTGGCCGGAGACACACTGTAAGAAGGCCGACAATCATAGCTGTGAAGAGCTGGCCGGAGACACACAGAGAACTATAAAATAGGCATTTTGGCTCACCCACCTCCGCCAGCTCCAACCGGCTGAAGCCGGTTTCGCGTTGCTCCGCCGGCTTACCCAGAATGCCTATTTTATAGTTCTCTAATAGTAAACACTTTACAAACATACATAATGTGTAGGATTATCTGTTTTTAACACTAATTTAGAAAACTTTTGAGACTTTAGTTTTTGCTTAATCCTTCGTTTTTCTTGATCGTCTTCAATAACATCATTTTCACGCATACATTCATCAAATGCGTCTCTGTCTTTCATGTGAAATAAAACTACAGTCTTTAATTGTTCTCTAAAGTCTTTTAAAACTGAGTTATATTTTTGACATAAAATCCACACACTTATCCCAGCATGTCTTCCACTGAAAGCCAGTTTTGATAAAGTGTTTCTCTTTTTAACTATGTCTCTTTCTGCCGAACAGTCATCTATAATAAATAGTGTCTGAGTTCCTTCAAACTGTCTATAAAAGTGTTCTAAGCACTCACTCAGTTTATTGCTAGGATCAACTAAATAGATTTCATCATCCGTCCATATAAACCTTCTGTCGTGATATGCTTTGTTCCATTTAAGTGTTGGGCAGAAAATTACTATATGATCAAAATTATAACGATAAACTGTTTGTAATAGGTCGAGGACAAATATTGTTTTTCCACAACCAGTCTGTCCACAAATCAATGAACAATGAGGGGTTTTTATCATAAAGTTTAACATCGGCATTGACACCAAAGTCGTCTGCTCCATAGTTTTATAACAGAATTTAATTTACACCAGTTAGTGTTGTTATCATACTATCCGTCAAAATTTGATCAGTACAATAAAATCTTATAAGGTCTAAATGTGTCAGATTAATCCAACTCAGTTTTGTCAGATTGTTTCTATTAAGACTAACATTGATTTTGTTGCTTGTTGTTACGACCTTAAAATTTTCACCATCGTGACGAACCACAACAGTAACTTTAAGATTGTCAACGTCTAAGTTTTGCCAGCTAATAAGAATTCCTTCCATAAGGTTGTCACTGACACCCACAGCTCCATTCCTCCCCACATCTTTTAAGACAGAAATTTCAAGTATTATTGTGAACGTGTCTCCTAATAACGTGCGTGGAAAGAACTGTACTTTTGTAGTAGCTTCCTTCAAAACTGATTCTCTTCTGTGGAGGATGTACTGTTTGCTCCCAAACTTCTTTATTTCGATCTCTTTCCGACTATTGTTCTCTGGCATAAGACTTACATGTAAAGGGCCAGAGTTCAATGCTTTTCTGAAACTTTTTTGACGGTCGAAAAATGTAAATGGGCTTACGAATTCAAATTTTATGTCCCATTCTAAATATGGTTCAAAGTGCCATTTGCTGTCAGTTTTTCGAACTATTTTATATTCATACTGACCCGCATTATTTGCTTCTACATTGCGTAGTTGTTCTAGTTTAGGAAACCTTTTGCTGTCGCTAACCTCTTTGCGTTTATAATAACCATCTTTAGTGTACTCAAAACCATACAAAGTGCCTATCTCACCGTTCTGTTCAAAGTCCTCAACGTCTGCAAGGTCTTTTAATTCTAAAGTTACACACCTCTCAGGCGCTAATGTAACTCCTGATTCTTCTGGCCCACGTGACATTTTTTAAAACAACGTATTATTTTATTTCTAAAACAATGTGCAGGTTATCACATTTCACGACTTTCCCTGTTTTATCTGTGATCTTCATATTAAATGATCTGACCCTCCCACAAGCTAATCTTTTAAACTGTAAATTAGGGAATTGTATAATTTCATAATCGCAATATGCAGCTTTCCCTGATGGAAGAGCTCTTAAAACAGTTGAGGGCCTTCCATCATATAAGTTTTCATCAGTGCTCAGCTCGTCCAAATGAACATAGAGTAATGAATGTAATGCAAGATCGAGCGGATATTCTCCCTCATAAGTAGTTTTGTCTGATGTAACTCTAAAACCATGATTGTCAGTTGCAAAGCCTAACATTTTAGCTAGCTCTCCATCAAAATAGTAACCTACTTCTTCTTCTTCAGGTTTGAATGTCAACATTATTTTCAAATTTGCATTGTTAAGTTTGAGAGTAATGTCGAAGTTACTCATTGCTTCTTTTAGCGAGCAAAACCCGTAATAACCATCAGGTATGGTTAACTGGCTAACTAAGTTTCCTCTATTATCAACTTTTTTAATCTTATTATTCTCCTTGGATTCAGTTATATTAAACCATACGACTTTGTAAAAAATTTCATGGAGTGCAACCCTTTGGGTTCCGCAGTTATTATCAATAGCATATTCTAAAAACGAAGGACTGTCTTGAGTTGTTATTGTTACAAACATTTTTAAAACAATTTAAAAATGAGTGCATTCAAATATACTAATGCAAAATATTCTGTTGGGCCGCACTACAATCTTAAAAATATAACAACTGACACCCTTGACATTTCTGTGACTCAGTCTGACGCCTTTCAAGTAAAGGTTAGTACTCCATTAAACAGATATCTTAACCCTCCTATTAAAAAAGACCACATCCCGAAAGTGTGGTTTAGTCATCCGATGCAGTTTTATCAGAACCAGTTAAACTTTGTTGTGTTTTGTGCATCAACTGGGTGTGGAGTGTCGTATGCTGATCATTTAAATCATCCTGATCCTTTGGTGAGGTCAGTGTATAGATTTCATTTTTATTACACCTTCAGACGTATTTTATCTGAACTGCAAGCGCCATTACCAAATGACAAAACGTTTAATCCATTCAGCAACAGAATAGATTACAAGGCTTTTGAAAGGATCTGTAACGAATTTGATATTGACCCAAAGACAGACTTTAGACAAAAGTTGGATCTTAATCATGGTTTAGGCACTCTTTATTATTGGGGCGTGCACAGAAAGTATAACTATGATTGGAATCCTCCTTACACATCTTTCTCTTCAGGCACAACTGTTCACCTCGGGTCCATAGAGCAAGAGCATAAAACAGCATGGACAACATTTATTTTGGATACTTCTAAGGGCCTAACTAGAGCGGGAATAGAACGAATAAACGACTCTATTCGTACTTATGTTTGGTGTTTGCTAGGTTCGCAAGCACAGGCAAGATCTAACATAACTGATCCTTCTACTGGCTTTGACGCCCAAAAACAGTATTTAGCAAATTTAGAGGACGCCATTAATTCTGCAATTGATTTGCCTTCAAGTATTAAAAGGTACCAAAATGTTTTACAATTTGCAAGATCGAAAGTAGACTTTGCTGTCGGCACTGGTTTATACATGCTACCTTCTGACCTCAGGCTCCAGGTAGGAACAATAATAAACTACAACAATGAAATCCTTGTTGCAGGAAATGAACAGAAGGTTGGACAAAACGACATAAATTCTGAGCCAGTAATATTACAAACAATAAAAAAACAAGATGGCCCCCCAAGATTAAGTCATCCAATCCCCAAGGCCCAAAGCCCAAAGGCCATTGAAGACGCGGACTTTGTTCGTGATGACCATGAATATGAAAAGACGGCACTTGTTATTGGATTAACTGCCCTAGGATTACTTGGTCTTTATCTTACTAAAGAGTAACCCAACTATTAAGACAACTAATGCCCATAAGTGCTCAGCCATAGAGCCAACTACTTTACTTGCGGCAGACAAAAGCCAGCTAACGATCCCACCTATTATACCAGGCAAAGAGTCTATTGCTTTACTGGCTAATTTTTTTAATAAACTTGCAAGATGATCAAGTTGTTTTTTTACCCATGATTTATCAGGTGGAGGAGATGGTGCGGAGGCACTAACCCTTGCCCACCACCGCCTGTAATAGCCATCACCAGTGTACTTATTGCAAATCCTAAGGCTGTTATAACACTTGCTAATGTGACACCTTGCTCTCTAAACAGTGTTCTTATTCGTTCTGCTAGCGTCGTGTCTTCATATAAAATTCTTTGGATAGTTTCTCTTATTCTGCTCACTTGAGTTCGTAATTGTTCTCGGTTATTAGACAACACTTCTAGTCTTGCTGATCTCTCTTGTTCAAGATCTTTTAGTCTTTGTGTTATTCTTTCTTTAACACCAGGTCCTAAGTTGTGGTCATCAGCCTCAACTAGTTTTTCTTTTTCTCTTTTTATATGCTCATCTAGTTCACCCAGTTTTGCTAAATTGTTTGTTAATTCGCCTCTGATGCTTCTCAAAGCATGATCAAGGGCCGTTATTTCTCTCATAGGTAGCGGCGGATCGTGCATAGTTTTTAATACTGTTTCTTCTGAAAAACTGGTTTCTGCTTCTATTATTTTGTCTGCTGTTGGGCTTAAATCTTTAAGTTCCATGTTTTGTATTTGGTTATCTGTTGGGAGTTCTTTTAGTGTGTTTTGAAGTTTAGCAACTGCTTCCCTATCTAATTTTGGTTTAGTAATGCCAAGGCGATTTTGTTCGCTCACACTGAGCCTTTGTCTAATTGTACTCTTTTTTAAAAACTTTGATGAGTCTGGTTTAGTTGTAAGCTGAACAAGTTGTCCTTGCTCGTTTTTAAAAAACAAATGGTCATCTTTTGTTTCAAAATCATTAGGGTCTATAAATTCGGGAGGTTCTTGGCCTAAACTTTGATAAAATGATTTGACCTTACTTTCTGTTAATTCACGCCGCAATGATTGTAATGGATGTGTCAAAGGAGTCATTTCACTCATGTCGTCTCCAGGATCAAAAACATCATAATCTTCTTCACCTTCAATGCCTGCCATGTTTTTAAATAATTAACTTTTTATTTTGTTTTATAAAAAAATGTCACAAGCATATGGCTCGATTCTTGACCCGCATAGAAGACTGAAAGAGCCCTTTGGCGTGAAGGAAAATAAACAGAATATTATTGTTCCAAATAATCCATCTACTATTGATTCAGATCAAATTCTTACTGTTAAATTTCCAGACCTAGGAGCAGATAAAGTGATTGTGCCGGGATCTGCACGGCTTACTTTCAAAATAGAACTTGATTCAGCAACAGACCCAAACAGGACAGTAGTCCAGAATCTGGGACAGGCAATCGTTAAGAAAATTTCTATAAAACTTGAGGGGCAAGAAATATTTTCTTTACACAATGCAGACATATTTCTAATCTATTGTGATCTATGGCTAACCGCGAATGAAAGGGCTGACCTCGCGTTTCAAGGAATCGAAAGTGATGAAGCACTAAAACACAGAATAGACGCCGAAGATGCTAAAGACGGTAACAAGCCCGAAGCTGTAAATTTTGCGTATGGAAATCGCTTTTCCATCCCCTTGGATTTTGAGTTATTAAGCGCGCATGCGCCATACTTTCAAGGAGCATTAAAAGACAGATTGTCATATGAACTAACTTTTAATGAATACAAACGTGTCATTAAATCTACAGACACTGATTCCAAGTACAGCATTTTCGACATCTCGTTAGAGTTTGACATTGTTAGCAACCCTAACTTAGCAAGGCTGATTGAGCAACAATATCAGTCAGGATTAGCAATATATTACGAAAGAGTGATTCATCATACTAAATATCCTAAAAGCAGGGCAGACACTATATGGAATTTTAGTTTTAGTGCCGCAGCAAGATCCCTTAAAGGTATTTTATTGCTGTGTAAAGATGAAGAACCATACGAAAGACAAACTGAAAAGTTTATTAATCCTAAAATAACTAAAGTACAATGTTCAATTGAGGGTAGTCCTAACCAAGTCTACGGTAGCGGGCTTAAACCTTATCATCATTTTGATGAAATAAGAAAATTGTTTGGAGGCGGGAGGTCTAGAAGTCCAACAGTAGACCTTGTGTCTAAAGATCTACACCTTCACAGTGTTAGACTTGATGATTATTTAACAACGAAATACGGTTTATGGATTGACCTAAGGACGACAGAGGATAATCAGTTGCATGGGAGTGGGAGAACAGTTAAAGACGTAATAAACATTCAAATTGATAAAGAAAAAGAGAGTGATAAACCACTTAATGTATATTTGTTTTTAATATATGATGCGCAGCTGAATATTAAAGATAACAGATTAAAAGATATCCAATACTAAATTTTTTTTTTTTTTTAAAAGCATGTCTGTTCAGGTTTATCCAAAAGTGCCCAAAGAAGAGAACTCTGTTGCTGTAGACATAAAAACTTTCAGATTAACAAACATAACACAAATGCAAACCCAACTAGAGCAGGACCTTTCAAAATACAGTAAAACCAAACGAAGGTATTCTGCTGTCTTTAATGCTGTTACATATGTTAATACTGGAGCATCGACCGCTAGTGCTCTATCAGCAGGAACAAGTGTAGGTCTCTTAGCAACAGGCGTAGGTGCGCCGGCAGCTTTACCTCTAGGTGGTTTGTCTTTAACTCTTGGCCTGTGTTCATTAGCTGCAGGTGCTGTCAGCAAAAAAATAAAAGCTAAACTCCAAAAGCACACAGCTATGGTTCAACTAATAACAGCTAAACTTAGTTCCTTCAAACTGACAATAAATAAAGCACTTGCCGACTCGAACATCACGGATGAAGAATTTAGTCGCCTACAGGCTGATTTTGAGGACTACAAAAGACAAAAGTTTGATCTTCAAAAAAAGGCAAGGGCAACTTTTTCTCAACAGCCAGACACCGACCAGATAAAAAAGGAATGTTTAAAAAAAGTAAACAAACATTAAACTCTGTTCTAAACAGCTCACATTAACAACACCAAAGGGCGTTTATACTTTAGTTTATGAGTCCAAGCACAAAAAGACCGTTGATATTGATTCTGATTAAGTTTTTTTTTTTAATTTAAATAAATATTTTGAGTTAGAAAAGAAGCTCAACATGGATAAGATATATGAAGGTTCAGATGAATTGTTTGAAGCAATGCTCGAGGAAGAGCGTTTGTCAAAAGCTTTAAATGAGGTCGTTTTAGAAGTTATTGATCCAACAAACGTACAGGCAAGCGTTGTACATGCTATTTCTCAAGTTCCAAGTAAACTAACAATAAACCCTCCAGTTAAAGTAAGGTTAGTTGTTTTAATCGATTATATAACAATAAACGAAGAAAATCTAGAAGTCTGGGTTTCAACTAAACAGCAGACTATTCTTTCTCATAATGACTTAACACCTGGTTGGGCAGATCAACTTCTTACACAGTTTAATGAAGCCTCTGAAGCAGCTAAAATGAGAGGCTCTGGTTGGTCAGAGGGTGAAGTCCTAGACATCAGATTAAGACAGGCTAAGTATGAGCTGATTGTAGGCAAGTCTTACATTCCACTGCCTCCAACATTAGTTGCAAAGAGAGCAGTTCTGAACATAAAGAATACAGACAACAAATGTTTCATGTGGTGCGTTCTTGCTAGGCTGCATCACGTTGCCAAAAATGCAGAGAGAGTATCTAACTATTTACAGTGGGCCAATGATCTTAACTTTAACGGTCTTGAATTTCCTATGGCTGTAGACAAAATTGATCAGTTTGAAAAACAAAATCCGCCAATAACTGTTAACGTATACGCATGGTCTGAAGAAACCAACCTTCTGCCAATTAGAGTGTCAAAGAACAGTCCAACAATAGGCGAACCAACCAAAACTCATGTAGACTTACTCCTAATGCAAAGCCTTAATGGGTTGCACTACACTCTAATACGCACAATGAGTAGATTACTAGTGCATACTACAAAACAACATAGCAAACAAGAATTTTGTAGAAAATGTTTAACAAGAATTCCGTCCGTTCAAGCTGCGAGCGAACATGTAAAACATTGTCTCAGCCCAGTTGGCTGCAATACAGAACTAATTATGCCAAGAGAAGGCAGTAAGGTTAGTTTTAAGAATTACAAAAAACTCCAGAGGTCTCCATATGTTGTTTACGCAGACTTTGAATCGCTTATTGTTCCTTATGAGGGGCCAGCTCCAAAACATTTACCAAAAACAGTTATAATGAATAACCACCAGATTTGTTCATTTGCCTTTATTGTTGTCAGGTCAGATGGTGAACATTCAAAGCCAGAATTATACAGAGGACCACATGCAGCAAAACATTTCTTAAAACGCATGCAAGAAGTTCGTAATGCCTGTTCTAATAATCTAGTCCTATCCGATCTTAAGATGACCCCCGAAGATCAAGATCGCTATGACTCAGCCACTCACTGTTGGATTTGTGGTTTAGAGCTAACACCTAAAAGTTTAAATCCAACAGTAAGAGATCATGATCACATTAGCGGAGAATTTAGAGGAGCAGCGCATAACAATTGCAATCTTCAACTAAAGTTTGATCCTAGGACTTGGAGACTTCCTATATTCTTTCACAACTTGCGAGGTTACGACTCTCACCTTATAATGCAAGCAGTAACTAGTGCCTTTAGGGTGCAATGCATTGCACAGTCATCAGAAAAGTACATGTGTTTCACTTTAAATAACATGTCTTTCTACGACTCTATGCAACACATGATGGGGGGGTTAGAGTCACTGGCTATGTTCTTAAAGTCCTGCCCAATAACGGAAGAATATTTTGACCCAACACTTGTTAGAAAAGGCGTTTATCCTTATGAGTACATGAACAGTTGGGAAAGGTTTGATAACCCAGCCCTTCCGCCTAAAGGCGCGTTCTTTAGTAGTCTTAGAGGAAAGGACATCAGTGATTCTGATTATTCTTATGCTCAAGATGCGTGGCAGAAGTTAGAGTGTAAAACGATGGGAGACTATTATGATTCCTATTTAATGGCGGATACCTGTTTGTTGGCGGACGTCTTTGAAAATTACAGAAAGACCTGCATGAAACATTACAGCCTGGATCCTGCGCATTATATTTCTGCGCCTGGGATGAGCTGGGACGCTTTCTTAAAATTTACTGGAGTACAAATTGATTTATTGTCTGACCTGCCAATGCTTCAGATGATTGAAAACGGATTGCGTGGGGGAATCAGTATGGCGTCGCACCATTACTGTAAAGCAAACAACAAATACTTGGACGACTATGATCCAAGTAAAAGGTCTAACTATCTTATGTATTTAGATGCAAACAATCTGTATGGATGGGCAATGGCGCAATCACTTCCATTACGCAACTTTAAAATGTACACAGGAGGTGTAAAAGACATTCAAAAGTTTTTAAAATGGCTACCTACTCTAGAAGCTGATCGTAAAAGAGGTCTCATTCTAGAAGTTGATTTAGAATATCCTCATGAACTTCATGATTACCATAATGACTATCCATTAGCGGCAGAAAGTCTAAAGATGGCAATGACAGAACCGTCTAAACTTGTGCCTAATCTTCGTGACAAAAAAAATTATGTCTGTCATTACAGACTTCTTCAATTTTATTTAAGACATGGTTTAAAGTTGACAGCTGTTCATCGTATAATTGCTTTTGATCAAGAACAGTTCATGAAACCATACATCATGAAGAACACTGATCTCAGAACTAAATCCGCAGATGCTTCAGAAAAAGACTTTTTCAAGTTGATGAACAACAGCTGTTTTGGAAAGACTATGGAAAATCCGCACAAGCGTAAAGATGTTAGATTGGTCACCAGAGAAAACGTTGCAATTAAGTTGACTTCAAAACCTAATTATCAGGACTTCAGAAGATTTCATGATCAGCTTTTTGGCATAATGATGAAAAAAAAGAAAGTCAAATTGGACAAGCCCGTTTTTATTGGGTTTACTGTTTTAGAGCTGTCG
Organism: Conus canariensis; assembly: GCA_033310375.1. NCBI lineage: Eukaryota > Metazoa > Mollusca > Gastropoda > Neogastropoda > Conidae > Conus > Conus canariensis. Next base: position 49,741,910 of record CM065720.1, read on the forward strand.
AAGCTTTTGATGTTAGAATTTCTTTATGACTACTTTAAACCCTTGTATCCGGAGTCCAGAGTTCTGTACACAGATACAGATTCCTTTGTAATCGACATCCCTACTGAAGATTTTTACAAAGACATGGAATTAGAAGTAGCAAAAGAGCATGCTGGATGGTACGACACATCTGATTACCCTAAAGATTCGCCTTTGCATTCAGATATTAATAAGAAGGTTTTAGGTAAGATGAAGGATGAATTATCTGGAGAGGTGATCAAGGAGTTTGTTGGTTTGAGGTCGAAAATGTACAGTCTTCCAAGCCAAAAAAAAGTTGTTAAAAAAGCAAAGGGAATATCTCGTAGTGTTGTGCAGTCAAGCATAACCCATGACAACTACAAAGAAGCATTGTTTGGCAATAAGACTTTTCATCATGACAATTACAAGCTGCGATCTAATCTGCATGAGATTAACACAACAGTTGTAACAAAACGGTCTCTTGACCGCACTAACACAAAAAGAGTATTTGTTAATCCAGAGTTTTCATATGCAATTGGTCATTGGAGAATAGTATAATCATATGGGCTTATATTTTTCAGCAATCGCACGTTCAATTATATCATCATCTAATTTAGCAAAATTAATATTATTTATTAATGCTAGATGTGCTTTAATTTTTTTTGTCATTTCACAATATTCATGTTTCCATAAATCAAAATCAAAATAAAAGCTTTGGGGTTTAAAGCGATTGTCTGGCGATTGTTGTAGCCAGGGATTGTCAATCTTCTTAAATTCTTCTTTAATGATATACTGATACTCAAATAAATCTTGCATTAATTTTAAAGACTTTTCCTTTGTCATTTCTGCCATTTCCCTTTGAGCTTCCATTTTAAACCCAAATGTATTTGCGTAGATTAAAACAGTTCGTTAAGCTTAACTATATCATCACCCAATTCAACCAAATTATTATCCATTACTGCTAAATGCGCTCGAATTTTTTTTATCTTTTTAATATATTCTTGCTCCCAATCAAAATTTGAGGTTTTGTCTAGCATGGCATGATCAATCTTCTTAAATATTAGTCTAATAGCAAGATTATAATCAAATATTTCTCGCATTATTTCTAAGGACTCTTCCTTCACCATTCTTGCTTCCAGTGCCATTTTACGTAAGGATTCTTCCTTTTCCATTCTTGCCGCCATTTTAATTTAAATTAAAAAATAATTAAGCGACTGGAACTGTGTCTGGAGGGATTATCTGCAGTTCTTCCTTCACAAAAGATCTTCGGGGGGCTGGTCGTTTTGTTGTGTCAGTTTCTCGTAAATAATACACGGGCGGATTCATTTTCACAATTTTTTTTATCTCATATGGATCAACACTCCAAACTGGATCTGTTGCCCTGATGCGAGTGTCCCCTTCCGCTTCTCCCGGTGAATAAAGGTATCTCACTTTCAAACCAAATGGTAATAGTTTGCTTGATGAAGGACTCTCCTTCAACAACATTTATTGTTTGTTTTCTGATTGCTTGTACTGGTTTTAGACCTTTAAATTCTTCATTATTCATTGCGCGCAAAACTGAGGGCAGCCTTCTAACCCATTCTGTGTTGCGAGAATTGTCAATCAGCTCTCTGTGATACTGGTAGGAGAAAAGTCTTTCAGATAACTGTTTGTTAAAGTTTTCAACCAAACCCTGTGATCTGTGAACACCCGGAATGCCTCTTTTAATGGTAACTCTATGTTTTAACAATAATTGATTCACTTGTCCTTTAAATTCTTTCCCATCATCGACTTGAATCATGCGAGGATAAGTTAAGGGTCCTCGTTGATATATCAGTTGTATAGCGACAGCAACAGCAGAAGCACTCTTTTGTGTTAATGGTTCCGCATCTTTGTATCTTGAAGCTATGTCAATGACTGTAAGTGCGTACTTAAATCTTTTTCGTCTAATCGTATCATGGGGTAAAATAGAAGATCCATTTGATGGGTGTCGTTTGGAGTTATATTCACAAAGTGTGGTCTCTGTATTTGTTTAGGCGCTGGTAGATAAATTTGCCAAATCGCTTGTTTAGATAACCATTCCTTTGCTGTTTGTTCACTGACTCCAGCTGCTTGGCTTAGCTTTTTAATTGCTGTTATTCCCTTCCAATATCCTTTTGGCGAATAATAGATCTTGTTCATTTTTTATTCAGCCAATATTATGTGCAACAAAATACACAACGGTCATGCCAAAGGCAATAAACATATTTCTTGCATCTTTTGTTTTTCTGATGGTTGATAAAAATCGCTGAATTTTGGTGGAGGCAATGTCTCGATTGGCTTGCCTGTTACAAGATAATATTCTTTTATTGCTTGATCAACATCTTTAAATGTGTAAGCTGCATGTCCCTGTTTTTTCAGTTCATCGTTAATAAAATCTAACTGCTCAATTCTCTGCTTTTCATACGCAGCTTGTGCTGCGGCTAGTTGCTCCATAGCTTTGTTATGTCTTTTTCTCTCGCCGTCATCCCGTAGTTTACTAAATGCGTAATTACTTCCGCTAAAAGCAAGCGCATTAACCACAGCGCCACCAATCATCATTACGAGTGAAGCCATTTTTATAAATGTATTTTTTAATTTTACATATTGATACTGTCTGGAATTATTCCTTGCTTAACTAGAAAATCTTTCGTAGCAAATGAAGCTGTAATAACAGCAATCAGCTTTGCTGAGTCTTCAAAGTCTAGTTTGCCAAGATCTGCTGGTTTTATTTTTAACAGGCTTTTACCAAGCATTGTGTATCCTACACTTAGGCCTCCAATAACAGCAGAATGGTATACAAGGTTAGTAATAGTTTTTTCGGTGCTCATTTTTTAAAAAATAAAATAATATTTATTCATTAATAAAACATGAACTGCGATGATTTACTTCCTGAACTTACAAATGATCAAGTTGATGACCAAGCTATTATGCGCCAAAAGGAAAGGCTGTATTCTTTGGCGGCGTGTGGAAAAACAAAACAGTACCTTGGAAATGAATTCAGCATAGAACAGATTCAACAGATGTCGACGCAAGACATTGTAAAGTATCACAACAGGTATGAAGCGCAACTGGGGTCAAGAATGGTAAAAAGTGTTGGGCAAACGGTTCTTAGTTTGTACACTAAACTAATTAGTAGATTTGCTCCCATTGATTCTGAACAAGATTTTATGTATGATTTAACACAGGATCCCGTTTTAACAAAGTCATTAG
>CM065720.1:49757616-49762616 GCA_033310375.1 Conus canariensis
CAATGCCACAGACCCGTGAGCAGTCTGGTAAAGAGGAGCCGGAATAGGGTAGATCGATGTGGGAGAAGAGATCGGGCCAAAAGACTCAACCAGCATGAATAAAACATAAGTGGAAAGTGAATGAAAACTAATGTTATTTAGTTATCGACATGGAACGTTATACGCGATAACGATGTTCTAAATACGTCCCAGAAAACCGTGAGGATGAAAGAGAACGAATCAAAAACGAAATGACAGATACAGAAAAAAAAGGTGAAGGACAGACAGAATGAGAGAAAACCTAGATGGGGAATAAGAATTAATTCTTATAAATCTGATTCCGCAAACAGGTAGACAGCACAGCCAAACTTGTTCAACAAAAACGTCCCCCACCCCACCCCCACCCCCACCCCCCCAGCCCCCCCCCCCCCCCCCCCCCCCCCCACACACACACACACACCCTCTACTTCTTCTCCATTCTCCTTCCCCTTTGACCCTATCCTCTCCCACCCCTGTTCCCTCAAGTATACCATTCAAAACTGAACGTGCAGCTGGTAAAATGATCCTAAATCTAAGGGGAAATGGACGTGAAATAGAGAGACACGGCGAAAAAAAAAAAAAAACAAGCTGGGCACGGAGGCAAACGATTAAAATACAAACATTTTTGTGACAGGCAGAGAGAATGCAGGAATGACCCAGATGGACGTCCAAACTCACACCCACGTGTCTATCTGCCCACCTGTCTATCTGCCCACCTGTCTATCTCAGCATGTAGACAGGTCATTATGCGCTGGGTCTTCTGCTGTTGTTGACGAGTGCGGATCTTTTCGAGGAGGGCGTTGAGCGTGTAGAGGAAGGGGTTGAGGGCCGAGTTGACGGGTAGCACGAAGACGCCTGCCCACACGTTCACCTGGCCTGGAATGGCCACCCCGCCTTGGGCCAGCAACCCCAGCAAGCCGATGGGAGACCTGCAACACGTTGTGTGGTATTGTACACTTTTTTCGCTGTGGGAAGTGTCTTTACAGGATATTCTGGACCGCTCTCCCAAGGGAGAGCACTGCTGGACTAGTTCGTTAGGGAACCAGATTATGATGCATCTTGGTTTCATCCTATCCATTCTTCAATGATCTTTTTTTTTTCTTTTATCAGGGGATGTTTCCACAGTTCAAAAGAGTATCCTACTGTGACATAAATCTGCACATTTATCCCTTTTGTCTGTCTCCAATACACTTGTATTATACAAATGCATTCAGACCTTTTTGAAAGCTGCAGATGTATCATCAGCAGATTTTAGGGAACAAATCGTAAGCACATACATCATGATTACACTTGAAGTGTTCAGATGACCAATGAATATAGATGTCTAACCCTGCTGCTCCACATTGCGACAATGGTCGGTCTGTTCAGACTACTACGGAACAAAGATATACCAGTTGTCCAGCTGCTTTTTACCAAGACATTACATGTTGTCAAATGACAAACGGATAAGAAACAAAAGTCTGTACATATTTACGGCCAGAATATTTGAAGTGTCCAGAAAATAGAAAGAGAGATGTCAAGCACCTTTACCAGAGAGACTGGGGCCACTGAGAATGGTTAGAATACTAACAGACAGTACAAAGGGATACCCAGCACTCCACTGAGAATGGTTAGAATACTAACAGTCAGTACAAAGGGATTCCCAGCACTGCAATAAAAATGGTTTGAATAATGACAGACAGCACAAAGGCATACCCAGCACTGCACTGACAATGGTTTGAATGATGAGAGACAGTACAATGGGCTAGCCAGCACTGCACTGAGAATGGTTTGAATAATGAGAGACAGTACAAAGGGATACTCAGCACTGCAATGACAAGGGTTTGAATGATGAGAGACAGTACAAAGGGATACTCAGCACTGCAATGACAAGGGTTTGAATGATGAGAGACAGTACAATGGGAAGCCAGCACTGCACTGAGAATGGTTTGGATAATGACAGACAGTACAAAGGGATACTCAGCACTGCAATGACAATGGTTTTAATAATGACAGACAGTACAAGGGTTAGCCAGCACTGCACTGAGAATGGTTTGAATAATGAGAGACACATACCCATCTCTGGAGATCTTGTGAACCAAACAACTTCCATTAATCTCTGTCACATACCCATCTCTGATAATCTTCCTAAGGAAACGGCAGAGTTAACGGGCCTGAGGTTCCGGTCTCGGGTGGAGACGTTTCCTTCGTTTACCCCCCTTCCGCCTAGCTCTTAAGTGCAGGTCTGAGTACTTGTTTTTCGGAATACGGAATAAACCAAGGTCCTACGTGAAATTAGCATGCAGCAGCCAAGGAACTGTCCCTTGCACAATGCGGAATTTTTTTTTAAAACAAAGTTGGATCTGAAAAAAAAAAATACAGTTTCCATTCCATAGCCTGTCGGCTGTACAGACAGCCAGCTGTCAGACGTTCACCGTATCACGGGCACGGCTCGATGGAAGGCGGAGCCCATCCCTCTCTTTCTGCCGTCTTTAGTTTTCTCTGAACTGAATCAGGTACCCATGAACTGCTGGGTGGGCAGAGAGGGTTTTCACATCCCTCCTCCGCACGTGTGGCTCGAACTGACGACAGTCAGCTCCGTAGGTAAACGCTTTAACCACAGGCCCCTCTTTAGAAAAAAAAATACACGAAAACAATCTTCTTCGCGGTACAGTAATATAGCCACATGTACTTCACAGAGAGACCAGTGCGGATTTCACACAGACAAATCTGCTGTGACCATCGCGTGAAAGAATGCAACACAACATGGTACGATAATGATACTACATCATCAATATTGACTAGAATACCAGATGCCGGCAGTGGATTTGAATATCTAACAATACACAGACAGCGGACTAAAATGGTCGGCGGTGTGATATTGGAAACAAAACCTGATGCAACCACAAAATACTCAATGGTTTCAATAACTATGTCTTCTTCAAATGTCACGAATAACGTAACACATTGCAGTACACAATACTACCCACAAATATGTCAGCATGAGCCTGGCCAATTCACAGACAGCATGAAAGTGTTTTGAACATTAGAAAGGACACGGTGTAAATACGAGCCTTTAATAATATACCTACACCTTAAAAAAGAGTGCAACACATGTAAATATAAATAAACAGATAGAAAAACATTGATAGACAGACAGATAGATAGACAGACATACATAAATAGATAGATGCACTAAACTCGGATTTTTAACACTAGGTTGATACTGACTGATGCAAGCGCAAAGACCTAAAGACGGTTTGCATATATACCTCACACTATAACGGTATCACTAAAATGTCTCAAACGCCATCGACGTCTTTAGGTGTTATGCTACCGACATTGATCAAACAGGCACCTCAGAATACCATCACAGCGACTAAGCCATAGTGCAGTGTCTCTTATGGTGAGTCGGCTAACGGCGACCTGATATTGATTACTGGTGTAAACCAGCACAGGAACAGCATGGGACTAACCCATTGAGAAGGCAGAGAAGGTGAAATATTTTAATGCAGGATCACCAACACTAAACTGACACACTGCACAGGTATGAAAACACCCTGGACAGACAGGAAAGGGGGGGGGGGGACATTCATGAATATGCACACTCTCTCCATGTTTGAATATCAATGAATAAAGACAGTCAAAGGAGACATCTAACACCACACTGATACTATCAGTACATCTATAATTTTAATATGCAACTCACAAAATCTACCCACACCAATACCATCATTAATTTTGCTGAATGAAAACAGTGAAAGAAGATATCTAGCACCGTGTCGATACCTGCAAGAGGACTGACTTAATATACAGTGAAAAGAAAGATCTGTACACACAAACACCATCACAATTCTTAAATATCATTGAATATGGACGGTTGATAAAAGTCTTACGCTATATCAGTGCCACCAGAAAAAAAAATATTATGATATACATGATGGAAAGAGATATCTAACGCCGCGCACACTCTTTCACACTGTTTGAAGATAAATGAAGAAAAATTCTGAAAAGACATGTCAAACACTACAATGAAACCAGCATGGAAGACTGCAATAATAATGAACAATAAACAGATTTTAAAACACACCAACGATACCAACAGCTCGGTCAGAACTCCCAAACTTATCTCACACAAAGATATCTAAACATACACTGACACCTGCAGAAATATTAGGCCAAAGAAAAAATTATGGTTGTGGTTATGGTTGTAACCCGTCCGACTCTCTGTTTTGTTTCTGCTGACCCTAAACTTTTTACCGCGACGACTGAAAAAAGGAAAGAAAGAAAGAAAGAAAGGATGGAGGGAAGAAAGAAAGAAAGAAAGACAGGAAAAAAGAAAGAAAAAAAGAAATGAAGGGAGGAAGGAAGGGAGATTTTAAAAAAAAAAACTGAAGTTATTAACAGGAAATGAATTGCGGTTACCCGATATTCGGCGAGCCATCGAAACCTGAAAATGGAAGATGAATTTTCGTAGCGATCTCAAATAGCTGAACCGGCGGAGGAGAAAAAAAGGCGTATGCTGCTCGCACAATATGTGAATACGACTTCTGTGTGTCTGCAGAGCGATCACTTTTTCATTAAAGCTGAAAAAAAACTGCGAAGAAAAATCAAGAAAAAACAAAAAACCATTACTGAACCTACGAAGCGCAGATCGCTTTTTTCGGCACTGTAGGAGACGATACTAACATCACTACACCTCGTGCAAACTTCGCGATAGAGGGTAGCTGCTATTTTGGCGACCTGTGTTGGCATGACGTAACGAATGAAAAAGAGAGCGACAATGTCGAACGAAGAAAAGGGCTCTGGTCATGTTTGGACCGAAAATTGGACAATAAGCCACTTAACGGTCAGATTTTTGTCACATTGCTGTCACAATTGGAATTTGTTCAATTTCAGTTTCTTCAGGGACGGGATGGGGAAGGAAGGGGATGGGAAGAGAGTTGGGGGATTCAGTTTCTCAATGAGGGCCCTGGTTTGACTACGTGTTGGCCATCACGAAA
>CM065720.1:49770116-49780116 GCA_033310375.1 Conus canariensis
AAGAAAACATGTGGTCGACTGTTGAGTATCCTTTCTTAAATCCGGCTTGACACTCACCTGTGATGTTGTTTTCTTCCACCCATTCTTGCAATCTGTTATTTATTACTATACCAAATACTTTACCGCCAACATCGGTCAAAGAAATCCCTCTATAATTGTTTGGATTATTAATATCACCTTTCTTGAAAATAGGTTGAATAACAGATTCAGACCAACTGTCAGGGAATTCACCGTTATCAAACAATTTGTTAAATAATTTGAAGAAAAAATGAACTACTTGATCGTTTGAATTCTTATAGAACTCCGCAATAATACCATCAGGACCAGCTGCTTTACGGTTTTTTTAGTTTTCTAAAAGCAAGCAGAATTTCTTCTTTAGAAATTGGACGATTCATGTAGCCTTCCGTTTCATCCTCTACCGAGTCCTCATTTACCATATTGTCAGTATCCGTATCCAGCAATGCTTTAATATGTTGAAACCAGGAATCAACAGATATGTTATTTCTAGGCTGTTTTCTTTTGAAAGATGCAATATGGATAACGTCCCAAAATTCTTTTTGGTTTTTCACTGACAATATAAGTTTGTCTAGCAATGCTTGGTTGAACTGTTTTCTCTTCCGCTTTAATAAATTTTTGTACTCACCTCTTGAAATAACATATTCATCTTTCTTTTTAGTTACTGAATCTACTTTTTCTTGAGATTTCACTGCACGCCGAAATACCCACAACAATCTTCTAGTGTTTCTTTTACAAAGTTTACATTCTAAATCGAACCATTTACCTGAAGTTCCATTGTTATTAAATGATGTTCGTTTTTTCATGGATTCAGCACTCTCTCTGATACAATCATTAAAAAAATTCAAAGCATCATTCACATTAACATCAAGTAAATCAATTGCAAGACCAATTTTGGTGTGAATTTCTCCACTGCACAAAATACTGGTATATATATATCTGCACACTTCTCATCCCACACAAATTTGTGCATGACATAATCCTTTTCTTGCATACAAAGATCAGGAGATTGAACCTTCGGAAAAACAACACATGCTGTCACTGGCATATGGTCAGAATCAATACGATCAACAACTGATAATTCACAATAGTCAAACAATATCATAAAAAGTTCACGTGAAAAAACAAAATAGTCTGTGACACTGCTCCCAGAATCAGATATAAATGTGTAGCAACCTTCATAGTCGCCTTTGCACATGCCATTCAAAATGCTCAGATCTAATGCAGTGCACATATTCAACAATGATTTCCCATAGTTATTCAGAGTATGGTCATTTGATCGTCGAGTCAAACCATGAGACAAATTATTGAACTGTGGATGAAAATCATTTTTTACAGAATAATCATGAGAAATATCAGAAGTTCTGCTGTTCAAATCAACTCCGCCTAGGACGGTCCCAAGCCCGGCTGAAAAAGGAGGAGGGTTGGGCGTGGGGCTAGCAACCCCACCCCGTAAAAAAAAAAGTTGTGCTACAGAAACTGCAACGACAACTACGGACTTCGAGAAAGCATTCGACAGCGTCGACAGGGAGACTATCTGGAAGCTGATGCAGCACTACGGAATCCCACAGAAGCTCATTAACATCATCAAGAAGCTGTACGAGGACTCAACCTGCCAGATCATCCATAACGGGAAGCTGACCAACCCCTTCGCAGTGAAGACAGGAGTGAGGCAGGGCTGTATACTGTCGCCGACAATTTTCCTGATCGCCATAGACTGGATCATGAGGAGAACTACAGAGGGCAACAACACCGGCATCCAGTGGACCTTCACCAAACATCTAGAGGACTTGGATTTTGCGGATGACATCAGCCTTTTGTCTCACAAACAACAACACGCCCAGGCCAAGCTAATCAGACTCGCAGAGGAGGCAGAAAAGACCGGCCTAAAGATCAACACCAAGAAAACAGAGGTGATGCGGATGAACAACCGACTCAACCAACCACTGCAGCTACACGGAAAGGACCTGACGGAAACAGACCGTTTCGTCTACTTAGGAAGCGTGGTCAATACTGATGGCGGCGCAGACGATGACGTTAAAAGCCGGATCAACAAAGCAAGGGTAGCGTTCAACACCCTGCGACCCATCTGGAACTCCAAAGCCCTATCCCAGCGCAGCAAAGTCCGCATCTTTAACACCAACGTCAAGGCAGTCCTTCTCTATGGAACCGAGACATGGCGGGTAACCAACACCATCACCAGGAAGATACAGACATTCGTCAACAAATGCCTGCGCCACATCCTCAACATCAGGTGGCCGGAGATCTCGAACGCTGACCTATGGAAAAGAACCAGCCAGAATCCGATCGACCAGGACATCAAGAAAAGAAAATGGGGCTGGATAGGCCATACGCTCCGCAAACCCACAGACAACGTCACAAGACAAGCACTAGAGTGGAACCCACAAGGAAAAAGGAAAGTGGGACGGCCAAAACAGTCGTGGAGAAGATCCGTCGAGAGCGAAGTGAAGGAAGCCGGAATGACATGGACTCGGCTGAAGAGAACAGCCCAAAACAGAGTCCGTTGGCGTGGTGTTGTTGCGGCCCTATGCTCCACTGGGAGACAACAGGACTAAGTCAAGTAAGTCTGCTGTTCAAATCACCATTTACAATAATATCCACGTCATTCTGCAACAGAAAGTCAGTTAATCATTCTTCAAGCATGCTTATTCCTATTGTCAATATCAAAATGAGTGTAGAAAGGAGATCCCTCTGGAGGTATATATGTACAAACATACAAAGTATATTTGTCTAACCCAAATAACCCTTTATCAATCAAAAGATGCAGCAATTGATATGGTTCATATTAATACTTTTGATGTAAGGAAGAAGATCATTTCTTATTAAACAAACAAGTCCTCCAGACCGTCTACCATGTTTAGTGAATTTTATAGCAGGTTTACAAAACAATTTGTATCCAGTAAATATGTCAAACTGACATTCCTCAAGGAATGTCTCAACTAAACAAACAAAATCAAATTCACAAACAAAAGAAACGAAACTAGAATCACATAATTTTGATAACAATCCATTTACGTTCCACAGCAAGAAAGAGAAACGATTTCGTTTTGCAAGCAGCGAATGCTGCACGTGCTTGCTCACTCTGTCACCTGATGGCACGACCTTACTGTCCTGGTCAACACCGCGGCGCTCAAGTGTGTCAGTGACATGTGGGTCAGGTGAACGCACAAACGGTGCTCGGGGAATTTTGTTCCCTCTCTTGCTGCTTTCAAAGGGAAAAGTACATCTATGAAATGGCCGGCCAATGTCCTATCTAGACTCGCGCAAACTGTCCTCATCACCAAGGAAGTACTTCTTGCCATCTATAAGCAGGTGGTCAAAAACCATTGTGGCTCTCTTCCCATCACTTCTGGCTTTTTTCAGATGGGGTGACAGTTTGCACCACAAAAGTGTCCACGGCTCGACAACGATGTGGGGTGGCATTATCGTCCATGAACACAGCCTGAGCCCCAATCTGCTGGAGTGCTGGGACAACCAAAGGCCGTAAAATCTCCTGCAGGTAGCGTTGGCCGTTCAGGTTGCCATCCACATGGTACAGGGGAGTCTTGTGGTGACTGCTGATGCCCCCCCCCCCCCCCCCCCATACCATGACGAGCCACCACCAAAAGCGACGACCTCCTGGATGACGTCATCTGCCAGCTGCTCCCTAGGACGCCGCCACACCCGAATGCGTCCATCTCGTGGCTTCAACTGGAACTTGGACTCATCGGTGAAAAGCACCATCCGCCACTGAGCCCGAGTCCATGTTCGATGAGCTGTGCACCAGGCCAGGCGACGTGCCCGGTGGGCCGCAGTCAGTTTTGGTTTCCGGACTGGGCGCCTTGCTCGAAGGTTGGCAGCATTGAGGCGCCGCCGTATGGTCATCTCACACACTGCTGTGTTAGTGGCAGCTTGGAGCCGACGCCTGATGGTGTTGGAGGTGGTGGTCCTGGTCCGAAGAGCATGTCTGCGGATGAACCTGTCATCTCTTGCAGTGGTCTTCTTTGGCTGGCCTGGACGGGTCTCTCTTTGACAGTTCCAGTGGCTTGAAAACGTTCTCTCAGCCGAATGATGACGGAGTGGGACACTTGTAGTCTTCTGACCACTTCTCGAACGCCAACTCGATCCTGCAGCCATGCAATCGCCCGGGTCCGGTCAAAATCAGACAGCTTGCGTCTTGGAGGCATTTTTGTGTTATGAAGAATTATGCACGTTGGGCTGCTTTTAGGGGCATTCCAGTCAGTAACATGCTCTGCAATGCATTGGACTTTGCACGTGCATTTGGAATTTCAGTGCAAAACCGTTTGAAGCAGTGTTCACTCTTGCTTAAAAAACAAGCAATTTTGACAACAATCTGCAACTTTCAACCCCCCCCCCCCCCCCCCTCTGCATGCCGCACGTGACAATAAGACAGCTTTCGCAAGCTTTGCGGAGTACTCTGTTAACCCCTTAAACCTTTCCCAGTCGAATTCTTCGAAAAAATGCATTGCTTGTATTTTTGGCCAATTTAAAAAGAAAGGGCCTTTTTTCGGGGTGGTCCTTAATTAAAGTTCGACCCTGTATTATTGAGTGATGTTACATATTGCATTAAAATATCACGGCTTCAAATACGGATACTTTTTTCTCGCAAACAGCACGAGAGAGAGAGACTCATTCATTGACTCATTGATATTTTAATGTCAATAGCAGTACAGCCATCATGACATGCGGGCGAGAGAGAGAGAGAGAGAGAGAGAGAGAGAGAGAGAGAGAGAGAGAGAGAGCACGCGCGCGCCTGTTCTCGTGTTTGCAAGGGTAGGTGGGTGGGATGTGTATGAAATTATGGATGTGATATATCATATTATCTGAACCTTTTTCCTCTTTGCTATTGAGGGGGGGGGGGGAGGATCGCGAAACACGGTGTAGCGAGAACCTTTGTTTATCATGAAATATGCAGTGTTAACAAGCACTGGGCAGTGTCTAATGTTGACGCCATTCTACACACGACCACCACCACCTCAATCCCCCCCCCCCCCCCCCCCCCCCCCCCCCCCCCCCCCCCCCCCCCACTCTCCTACCTTTCTAATCTCCCATTAGAGTGACAAAATAGTCCGTGTCTCGTCAAACAATAGGTCAGACGCTGGTAACGACGACGATTGCATACTAGGCACAATAATTTAAGGCCATCCCGATGTGATGAGTATGTTCATAACAATGTATCTATAAACACATTACGTTAAGATAAATTTAATCTAAACTGTCTGTGTGTGTGCATAGCAAAGAACAGGTAATGTTTCTGTGCCCTGGATTTGATGACAGTTGATCATGAATATTTGTTAACAGTCAAAATGGTTCAATTTCCCATGGCCCATCAGCCGCAGAGGTAGTGCACTGTCACAGGTTTACTATACCTAGGGCACGGCATGATGAAGACACTGCCAAACCCTGCTCGTTCCGCCGCATTTAAGCTTACTTGAACTAAATCAGGTACTCAGTTTCTGCTGGGTTGGCAGAGAGGGTTTTCAAGCCCAAACAAAAAAGAATCCGATTCCACGAGTGGTTCGAACTCACGACTGTCAGATCCGTAGGCAAACGCTACAAGCATTTTCTTTCTTTCTTTCTGCGTACGCAGGCTGATACTCCTGCGGACACTGCCTGTATAGACAGGCAGTGGAGTTTTGTGTGTATGACCGTTTTTTATCCCGCCATTAAGGCAGACTACAAGCACTTGACTACGAGCCCTTCTACGAATGTATATACTCGTCCGCCAAAGAAAAGCTGATATCTCTTAAAAGAAAACAAAACTTCAGCCATGCTTACCCACTTAAAAGAAGCACACAGCGTGAACGGCATTTTTGTGTCGCACGTATAAGGCAAAACGTCCCTGCCAACAATTCTCCACAGTTTTCCGTTAGGAGACACATAGATAGCGTTGTAATAATTAGCAAATCAACATTGCCGCCACTAAGAAAACTTGCGGAAGCACACAGAGGAAGAGCCTAAGTGTGGATCCAGGAAGGGGTAAGAGCGACAGAAACTGGCAGAAGACGTAGCCGTTACTCACTCAGTCCTTCAAAGTTTAGAAACACATTTCCTGATCGCCGGGTATTCAGGAGACGCCATGAGATCTGGTCGAGCCCGCCTGACAACACTGAGGCAAGATCTTATTGTCAAGATTGCCTCACGCTTCTGATCTTTCACTTCCAGTGATCTGAAAGCTGATTTAGGGGTTGAGGTACAAGCTTGACTATGAGCAGCCAGACAATTCGCAATGGTTTGAATGAGGCCAAGACCGGTGATTCGTCCAGTTCTTACTCCGGCTCACTGGAGAGCCCACACAAATTAATAAGGCAGGACATACCGACACTGGACAACACCACAATAGTGGAAAGTTCTGTGCACCAATGAATCTCAACTTGCCATTTAGCGATGTAGAGAGATGAGTATATGAATGATTTGTTGACGAAATTGTGCTGGAGAATGGCCAATGTGGCGGCGGATCTTATGGTTTTGGGAGGAGGCATCACCATCACAGTGCTCCTTTTGAATGCATACATAGAAATCTCCCAGACAGGTGGTATAGTTATGCAATCTTGCAATCTGTTGCTGTTCGGACTCTTCAAGCAATCAGACCGCACGACTTTCTTCCAGACAATGCAAGGCCTCAACGACTCAGACTGGTCACCAAATACGTTCAGCAGCAGCCGATCCAAACTTTTCCAAGGCCAGCTTACTCCTCCAAAGCGTTGGAAAGGTATGAATTGATCTGGGATGTCCAGGATGCAGCAACAGCACTCTGCCTGACAACATTGACTAGTATGGCAGCTGCTGGAGCAAGAGGGATTGGCCATTCCACAGAGGGTCATTCAGAGACTTAGTGAATGCCTGGCTGCACGTGGGGGACACTGTGAAAGACACTTTACCATTTGATGTTTTCACCTAAGTCGGGGTTGTCCCATGTAAGTATTGATACCTCTTCAATGGCTTTGAAAAATGCAAGAAACGTGATTACATTAGCGAAGTTCCAAAAATAGAATTCGAGTGCATTCTCTTTTCTTCAAGGTTAAAGAACAAGCTTCACCGGGTTCTTTTTCATCCTGCTCTCACGAAAAAGAATAAATATCAACTACAATAATGAAGAAGAAAAAAAAACACGAAGCAGTGCATACGCAGAAATCCAAAAATATACAGTATTATGAAAACAATAAAACATCTAACAACTATCGCAATCACTATTTTGATGAATAATATGCAACTTGTCAGACTAGGCACATCCAGACATTTGAGAGAGAGAGAGAGTCTACAACAATGTGAATATTCATAGACTACTTTATAAGTCTTTTTCGGTGCTTTATTAAATGCTGGTTAAGAAGGACATGATTTTAAAGAGGAAGGTAAATTGGTGTATGTCGTTCCTCCAGAATATGTGAAGCTAGATTTGTAAAGATTGTTAGGGGGCCTGGGAAATGAATGTTTGTGAGCGTGTCTATTTTCATTATTTACAAAGTTTCGACAATACTTTTAACTTAACTACCGTATGCATCCATAAGCATTTAATGAAGAAGAGTGTCTTTAATGGAAGAATGTTCAACCTTTTATAATCATCACCTGTCAAGGAATTAGATTTTAATTTACTAACTTTATAGCTCTCTCATGTAAACGGCTGATTTGTTTAAAATTTGTTTTACTAGAATTATCCCATAGTGTGGACGCATGATTAATTAGAGATAACATAATTATGTGCATGAATTTTTTTTTTTACGATTGGAGATACAGAAAATGTTTGTTTGTTTTTTTATAATTGATAAATTCTTTTGGAAGTACGTTTTCCAAGATCGGTAAACTGCTCATACCACGTTAAAACATTATGACTAATAGCCCCTAGTGCTTTATCTGATGTTACCTCTTCGAACTTTTGGTCTTTGACATATAGTGGTGTGAACGGAGACCTCAGTTTCTGCCGTTTTTGCCGTGTGGTCACATACATGCATTCAGGGACATGTGGTTCATCTCGATCCGTTTAATCAATCTATCGATGTTGTTCTGAAGGTATGATGCTTTGAATGGATCAACTGGCTTTCAAACGAAATGTCTTAAGAAGGAAGTGTATTGTCAAACCGTTTGTATGGTTGCACGTGCGTCACTAAAACTGCCATTTGTTCCCCATTTAGGCCGTCCTGTTTTGCACAGACTGCTTTATTAGAGAACAACCTGGTGGCAAGGTAGGTAGTGCACCTGCATATGAAGCGAGAGGGAGTTGATTCTCTTACAGGGTATTTTGTTAGTGTTGGTGGTGATGGTGGTGGTGGTGGTTATGATGGTGGTGGTGGTGGTAGTGGTGGTGGTGGTGGTGGTGTGTGTGTGTGTGTGTGTGTGTGTGTGTGCGAGTGTGTGTAGTGTGTGTGTGCGTGCGTGCGTGCGTGCGTGCGTGCGTGCGTGCGTGGTGCGTGCGCGCGCGCGCGCGCGCGCGCGTGTGTGTGTAGTGTGTGTGTGTGTGTGTGTTGGGGTTTCGCACTTTGCACTACACTGTAAGTGGAGCTGTGAGTGACAGTCGTGTGGATGAGAAGAGGCCCCAGTCCCGTGTGTAGTATTCACCTACCGCAAGATCAGAAGAAACCCAGACCTCGCGTGTAGCATACACCTAGCGCGACATCAGAAGAAACCCAGACCTCGCGTGTAGCATTCACCTAGCGCGACATCAGAAGAAACCCAGACCTCGCGTGTAGCATTCACCTAGCGCGACATCAGAAGAAAGTTAAGCCCCGTGTGTATCATACACCTATCGCAACATTGGAAGAAACCCAGGCCCCATGTGTAGCATACACTTAGCGCGACATCAGAAGAAACCCTGGCTCCGTGTGTAGTATACACCTAGCGCGACGTCAGAAGAAACCCTGGCTCCGTGTGTATCATACACCTAGCGCGACATCAGAAAAAAAACAGACCCTCTGTGTAGCATGCACCTAGCACAACATCAGAACAAACCCTGGATCCGTGTGTAGCATACACCTAGTGCAACATCAGAAGAAACCCAGACCCTGTGTGTAGCATACACCTAGCACAACATCAGAAGAAACCCAGACCCTGTGTGTAGCATACACCTAGCGCAACATAAGAAGAAACCCAGACCCTGTGTGTAGCATACACCTAACGCAACATCAAAGAAACCCAGACCCTGTGTGTAGCATACACCTAGTGCAACATCAGAAGAAACCCAGACCCTGTGTGTAGCATACACCTAGCACAACATCAGAACAAACCCTGGCTCCGTGTGTATCATACACCTAGTGCAACATCAGAAGAAACCCAGACCCTGTGTGTAGCATACACCTAGCGCAATATCAGAAGAAACCCTGGCTCCGTGTGTAGCATACACCTAGCACAACATTGGAAGAAACCCAGACCCTGTGTGTAGCATACACCTAGCACAACATCAGAAGAAACCCAGACCCCATGTGTAGCATACACCTTGCGCAACATCAGAAGAAACCCTGGCTCCGTGTGTAGCATACACCTAACGCAACATCAGAAGAAACCCAGACCCTGTGTGTAGCATCACCTATCGCAACATCAGAAGAAACCCAGGCCCTGTGTGTAGCATACACCTAGCTCAACATCAGAAAGACCCGTGTGGCATACACCTAGCACAACATCAGAAGAAACCCAGGCTCCGTGTTTAGCATACACCTAGCGCAACATCAGAACAAACCCAGGCTCCGTGTTTACCATACACCTAGCGCAACAGGAGAAGAAACCCAGACCCCGTGTGGCATACACCTAGCGCAACAGGAGAAGAAACCCAGGCTCCGTGTTTAGCATACACCTAGCGCAACATCAGAAGAAACCCTGGCTCCGTGCTTAGCATACACCTAGCGCAACAGGAGAAGTGTTCCCTACAAAATGCTATTTTTAAAATTGACACTGAGAAAGAAATAAAAAACACAGGAAATATGTAAGTGGCACATTACCGTGGCGACACGATCTTTCCAGAGACAGCAGCCGAAAC